>JACEFZ010005976.1:0-207500 GCA_014155875.1 Cepaea nemoralis | reverse complement strand
GTCAACACCAGCATCTTTCAGCTGTATGTTGATTCCTAGGCTAGATTACGCTCATCAGCACGCCACGACTTTCTGAGCGACCGGCTCCATACTCTCATAAGAAATCAACATACAGCTGAAAAAATGCTGATGTTGACAGCGATATCCTGTAAAGGATATGCAAAACATTTAAACATATGATTGTGTGCCATGTTAGGTGCAAACCTAAATTTCGCTTGGCATTGAATCAGTTAAATTGACACTGGCCGATCACAATCGGGACTCGGAGACACCTCGTGACGTAACGGCGATTGATGTGATATTGAGTTCGCGCTGGTCAATACAAATATGATGCTAGCACCGTTTAACCTGTCCGCCTTAAGACATATAAAAGGGTATGTTATATGATAGCCTGATATCTTGTAGGTTAAACACCCAGCATTGTTGTATACAGGGTGTTTTTAAAGTCTTACTACACTTTGTATGTACAACAAATTTGAAAAAAAAAAAAATTCTTTCTTACGTTGATAACACCTTTCTGTTTGTAGTGCAAATAATTTATCCGGCAGTCCATAGCCATTCATTGCACATTGCGTCAATGTGGACTGTGGAGAACATTGTTTGATGACATCGTGTACTTCATTTTTCAAATTTATTTTGCAATCAACGTGTAGTACCACTGTACAAATACCCTGTATAACTGTATACTTCCTGAATTTGTGTTACCTCACCCCGCTATATTTTAATTTACAAGGTTAACCGCAAGGTGATCGACTTAAGTTTAACCCCAGATTGTTTCGTCTGTCCGGGAAGAACTGTAAGCCGCCTGTCGAGAGCCTTGGAAAACGTAGGAATTCCGCAACCCCAGCGGAAAAAAAAACAACTGAAAATAAAAATGTTGCATGACTTTACAGGAAGTTGCAATCAACCCCAGGTTTATTTTCTAAGCAACTGTATGGTCAATAGTTTACCACTGCTTTCTGGACGTGAGGTCAACATTGAAGTCCAGTCTGACCAGTGTAGGCATTGATCACTACATATTGTTTTAAACATTTTTATTTTCAATATCTCAACTATAGTTCGATATTAAATCCATTCAGGAATAAGAACACCTAATGTCTTCACCCTAATTGTTATATCAAACACAAAGCGACATTTTAAAGTTGCCCGATCTTTGTGTTGTCAGCCTTGAAGAGACCCGACATCAAAATGATTAGAACAACATCGCTTCATGAGGTGTAGCAACAAGCAATTTCTCGCTCCGCTGAAATATGTTACGCGTTTTGTTTGGCCTGAAGCGGCGGCCCGGTAGAGGAATTGGATTTGAAAATATAGAGAACAGGTGTGAAATTCCCTCGGATGGTCGCTGTTCGTTGGGCGCATCGGTTGAAATCATATCAAAGCTATATTATTTGAGGGGAAACGGAGATTGTTAAAAAAAAAAATGAAAAGGAGAACTAATCACGCCCTGGGTGTCCACACAGTTGTTTCCCCTGGAGGTCAAGGTTTTTAAATTGTGGAACATGCATGTCGTATGGATACATATTTTACAGGGAATTCTGACCTTGAATATTATGAATGCATCAGCTAAAGTTAATATTCGTCACATAATGTGTTTATTTCTTTTTTTAAAGCGGGATCATCCAAGGTACAATGAATGTACTGTTTACAGCTATGACCCCTAGACATTTTCAGTAGTTCTTCGGCGTAGAGATGCTGTTGCGGTGCAACATGGGCGTTTCGCTTACCGATAGACTTACGTTTTCAGTCACCTCTCGAGCCTAGATTTTTCTGTGACCACGTGGTTCGTGGATCAATCCAGTCGAAAAACATAGGGTTAAGTTAGTTGCATATCCTTTACAGGACGTGTGCAGTCAACACCAGCATTAGTATCAACAATCAGCTGAAAGATGCTGATGTTGACAGCGATGTCCTGTAAAGGATATGCGAAAATAAAAAACAGATGTCTTGGCATGTTTACGTTCAGTAGTTTACCATTGTTTTATGAACGACTGGCATTCATACCATTTCGTAAAAAAAAAAAAACCAGCGCAGCGCTGTCTGCTGCCAAATCGCGCGCAGCTATGTTTCGAACGCGGGTATGCGGGATCACGAACCGCGTCCCTAACACATTCGCCACGGAGACCGGCAAAAACATTGGTACCAGTACATATTCTAGGAGGCGGGGGAGCGGGGAGGGGCTGTTGTGGTGCTGACTATATCATCCGTTGAGTACTGTTTGCTCAAGAAAATATAGAGAGATGAAAAACATATTGACCAATAAAAAGATGTCAATTGAAACGAGAAAAAGAGTGTTGAGATGCTACATTGAACCTGTACTTTTATATGGATGTGAAGCGTGGACAATGAGCAGTCAGGCTGAAAAACATCTGATGGCTGTAGAGATGTGGTTTCTGAGGAAAATGCAAAGAATACCATGGACAGCCAGAAAGACCAATGAACAAGTCCTTCAAGAAACAAATGAAGATCGTAAATTGATTAGAGAAATTAGACGTAGACAGTCAAAATTGTTTGGGCATGTTATGAGAAGAAATGGATTGGAGAATTTGGTGACAACTGGTAAGATCGAGGGGAACAGACCAAGGGGAAGACCTAGAAGCAAGTACCTGGATGGCTTGGCCTTGTGGCATGGTCGAGACAGAAACACGGAGCTGATCCACGACTCTGGTGATCGAGTGAGATGGCAGAACATGACCGCCCACGCTTACCGGCATGGCACATGATGGATGGATGGATAAATATAATAGTATTTGTAAGATCGGGTTGTGTGACGGTGTGTTCCATACTGAGCCTTCGCAGACTTAGATGGATAGGACATATTAGGAGGATGGATAACGGTCGAATACCTAAGGACATCTTTTTTGATGAATTGCAGATGGGTAAAAGATCTTGGGGTCTGCCTCTACTACGATACAGTGATGTGTGATGTGTGTAAGCGGGACATGATTGATACAGGCATTGATGTTGCACCTTTGGAGCAAATGGCGGCTGATCGTGTTGCATGCAGGGCAAAGATCAGAACTGGAATAAAGACAAAGTAGAAAATGATTGCAGATAGGTCTCTAAGTGTGTGAGACGTCAGATGGTGCGTTATGGCGGAAATGACCATGTGTCCACATTCATCTATTACCACGCGAATTGGTCTGATCAGTCAATTTCGCTACCGCCATGGGTTGTAGTTATTATGCCTTTTTTTAAAGCACAATAGTAACAAACTATGATCTGTCAAGATGGCCAGGTGCCAATATAGAGCCACAGTGGCGCAGTTGCCAGCAGGCTTGCCTGCTGGCTCGGAGGTCAGGTGTTTGAATCCCCATCTGAGCCATGACAATTGGTCTATACGAATATGAGACTAGGACCACATACTCAATGCGCCTAAAGACAAATACAGTTTCTGGAACACATCAGAGGAACAGGTGGGAGATAGAGATTAACCTAACGTGGACAAACCAACAGCCCGCACAGGTATAATACCATGCATAAATCGGCTGCCAGAATGCCAACACATGTGGAGAAATACCAGGTCTTCTTCTTCTTTCGTTCATTTGAAATTTGTCTATAACTGCAATATTGTCTCTTGAATGAGCTTAGTTTAGTTTAGTTTAGTCGATGGATCAACATCACGGCACACGGGTGCAACCTATAAGTGCTCCGTTCTCCTCATAACTTAAACCTGAGTCTGGAGAAACTCAGCTCATTGCACGAACTCCGTAGCACCGGCGAGGGTCCTGAAATATTTTGGGTAGATTTTTAACTCGAAATTTTGCCCCGGCAGCGCCGTTAGGCTACTGTTTTTCGATGTCCTACTGCCAAGGGATTTTTTTACGTGTGCAGCAATGCACACGGGCGCCCGATCCCACTACCCAGAGACCAGGGGAAATGTTATTACTAGAAGTCCCCGTGAAAAAAAATCCCGGTCCCCACCGGGGCTTGAACCCGGGACCTCCAGCACTCGAGACGGACACCATACCTCGAGACCATGCAGCTCCCATAATAATAATAATAATAATAATAATAATAATAATAATAATAATAATAATAATAATAATAATAATAATAATAATAATAATAATAATAATAATAATAATAATAATAATAATAATAATGCAATGACTAATAACTATCTTTTCTAGTTCACTCAGTGGTCCATAGAGTTTATCTTCCACTGTTGTTTCTCTAAACCAAAAGGTTTGCCTAGATATGTCGTATTTTTAGCAGTCTTTGAGTATATGATCTGCTGTCTGCGGCACCAATCCACATGTGCACATGGCTGTTCCACCAATCTTGAATTTTGTATACATGCGGTTGCGTAATCTATTGTGTACTGTTTTGAGGCGCAGAATAATGACTTGTTCTGGTCTGTCCGTAACGTGGCAGTCGTCTTGAGCAGGTTTTGTGACTTTCTGACTGATTTGATCATTCTTTTCTTTTGGTGGTAGGTAACGGGCATATCCGTTTGTTCCCTTATTGCCCCTTCCTTAGCCAATCGAACAGCTCTGTCCTTTTCGGGTACTCCACAGTGAGATGGTATCCACTGTATGGTGACCTTACGCTGACTGCCAAGTTCAGCAAGGGAAAGACATAATAATATATACAGCACCAACATTATTAACAAATAAAGTGGTACATAGGAATTTAAAAGGGGTTTAAATACAAAAGATCGATTTCAATACACCGGGTGTTATCCAATATGGCCCCGTTGCTTTCCACAGAGCAGCCTGCTGAAAGCGTCGCACAAAGCATGAACTTTGTGGCTCCAGCGACGACCTCCACGAGTCTCCGAGAAAACTGCACTTGTTAAACCGAACGACATAGCCCGGAATTGAACTCACAACTTTGCTAGCGCGAGACAGGCGTTGTAACCACTTAGCCACGGAGATTCCCTGGTAGATGGGAGTAAAGTAAAGGACCCTTTTTTCGCGTCCTGTGGTTTATTTTTGCATATGGTGCTAAAGATCAGACTGCACGTAAAAACCACACCAGTGCACTGAAAGTAGTAGCACGTAATGGACTATGTTTGAGTTCACAGCGAGCGAAGAAAATAAATATGGCAACTGTACCATGGCTGGCGTGGGCCAGGAGAGCTTTTTCACGACTGATGAATAAAGGCCACTTGCCAAAGCAGTCGCCCTGCTGTATACGAGCTAGCATGTTTTTCTTTTTCTTAACCTCCTCTCTCCCCCACCCCGTAGCCTTACTAAGAAATAAACAAATATCTCACGGTGTGTGAAGTGTTCGTTCTGATCCTCTCGCATCCGCTCCTCTTCGTTTATATTCAAGCGTAGAAATTAGACCCATTGAGGTCACGATTTAGAATTTGTCACGGAACCACCGGGACTGAATGTCATAGCTGTGGCGCACGTTTTCCGCGGTGATAGACATGTCGTCACCGGAAATGTATCGAGTTTAAGTAAACGTGGCATGACTTCAGTTTTAAACCATCAGCTGTATATGCTGTTGCTAGTATTATTATTATTAGACACAGATGTACATGTATTGATACGCACTTATGGAAGAACAGAGGACAAATAGAGATTAGAGGACGCAATAGACAATATACAAATTACAATTTACAGACAGGTAATTCGAATCTGCCAACGTCTCACCACAACGTCTCACTGAAGTAACAAGTCCACTTCAGGTTATTATATTAGTATAGCTATTTTTCTAATATTATCGTGAATATATTATTATTATTATTATTATTATTATTATTATTATTATTATTATTATTATTATGCCTATTCACTTGACAAAGATGAACGGGATTTACCGAAATTACGTATGTATTAACATTTTCTTTTCCTGAAATTGTGACGGTGTAAATCATATTTGATATACACATGTAATATACCTGCTCTGTGGCAAGTCACAATCCCGCATACCATGTTAGAAACACAACTGCGGGCGATTTAGAAGCGGGCCGCCTTGCGTTGGTTTCCATACAATGGTATGAGTGTCGGTCGTTCAGAAAGCAATGGCAAACTACTGAATGTAAACTTGATTAGAAATCGCAAACAGACGAAAGATGCCGGAGTTGACTGCTACGTCCTGTGTTGTATGTCCATTAAGAATGATGATGACCATTCATTTCATCCAGTAAGTTGATTGAAGAATAACTTGCACGATGAATCTGATTATAGTGAGGAAGAGTTGCGCAATTCGTCGACCTCACTCTCTCGCCTGCGTCCATCTGAATCCAGTAACAAGACTAGTCAAGTCGACTGGGGACGAACACCGGTGCAGTAGACGTTAGGCTGCCACAGGCCAGTTATCCCTGTATGTATTAGCTCTCAACAACAGATGGTAGCCTTGCAGATTTGCTCTTCTTACTTGACGCCTTGAGATCCATCACATCTCGTTAATCCATGTTCACCTGCTGTTCACATGGAACCCTTCTCCACTTCAGTCTTTAAAGTTCTCGTTTGAATATGTGCTACTACCACCAAGATCTGCACCCGGGGTGGCTCCACCATGATCACTCCCCAGGCTTCCACGCTCACCCCGACTGCCCTCCTACTCGTCTCGGTCTTGTCCTTACGAGTGACCGATTGCCGAGACTGCCTGGTTTACGTCATACGCACTAATGCCATTCATATTCAGGCCTGGTTTATTCGGCAGGACTAACTTTAACATGTAATATAATAGTCAGTCAGTCAACCAATCAAACAATCAATCAATCATGTGCCATGCCGTAAGCGTGGGCGGTCATGACTCGCCATTTCACTCGATCACCAGAGTCGTGGATCAGCTCAGTGTTCCTGTCTCGACCATTTAAAAGTCACGAAACTGTTAAAATCACCTATTTGTTTTAGCTCTTTAGAGAAAAGTTAATCTCAAATGTGGACGAAATCTGGACATCGTGCCAAGCTCAAGATGGCGGAACTATTCCTAAACATATCACTGTCGACAAGTCCAAGCCGTGAGATATTCAGTTCGATGAATCTCCATTTTTCTTTTGCATGTAAGCCTGCAGATTTGCTTTAAGAAGCAGACGGAAACAATGCTTGCATATCAGTGGTTCTCAACCAGTTGGGAATTCCCCCCCCCCCCCGGGGGAATTTTAGGGTTTCCAGGGGGGGGGGGATGAAGACAATTTCAAGATCGCATTAATGCAAGAACCGATTACTTGATATTGTTTTTCCCTTCATACTTTACAGTTAAGTACGTCTCATCCTTCTAAAATTCATTTTATAAAGTCAGTAGACCCACAAATCATGTTTTATGTGGATGTCTAGACTTGTTTTAGTATGTGCTATTAAATTTACCTTACATTTTTACTGTATAGGGGTGGGGGATTTTTAGATAGGAAATATGAAAGGGGGGGGGGGGAGATGACGTTCTGAAAATACGGTGAAAAGGGGGGGGGGGACGGGCCTAATTTTTGATAGGAAGGGGAGAATGACGTTCTGAAAATATGGTGAAGGGGGGAACGGACCAAAAAAGGTTGAGAACCACTGTTGTATATTATGTCTTTCACTGAACGTCACTCTCTTCATGGCTCGCGGCAAGACTCGATCATTTGCCAGTTGCCCGCCACTTGCATTTTCGACCCCTGCCTCCCTCTTCTTCCAAGAACCATACCTGCTATTCATCATCATCAAGTGCCATGGCGAAAGGCATAAGCGATCATCGCTCGTCATCTCACACGGTAAACAAGAGTCTTGAATCAAGTCCGTGTTCTTAAAAAAAAAAAGTCTGTGTTCTTGTCCCCACCATTCCATGCTACTTAATAATCAGGGTATTTATCCGTTTGTCTTCCTCGTGCTCTCTGTCTATAAAGCTTGCCAGCTGTCACCAAATGTTCAAGTCCATTTCTCCTCATAACGTGTCCAAAACATCTTGACTAAGTCAAATTTCTCCAATCAATCTCCGTTGTTCGTTTCTCTCTTGTGGTACAAATAGAGGTAAATTTTTATCTACCATTACTGTTCTTTATATAACCACTATGACGTTTATTATGGAGAAATTATTTCAGTTTCTGACACATGTTGCTGTCCATGAACAAGTTATCTTCGCTGTTGACATTTTGGAGCATGTCCATATTTTTTTCTTCTTCTTAATCCACGGCATTCTAAAACATGTCTGTTGACATGTAACTGATTCAGTGCCAAGCAAAAAGTAGTTTGAGCCAGCCATGGGACACGATCAAATGAACAAGTATTATAATGGAAATTTCTATTTTCGAAGCATTAAAATTGCAGAAAATACCCACGAAACAAAACAAATAACACGGTGACTCTTGTGTGACGATATATCATGCTTCTAGCCAAATGCAAGTAACATGTGGTCATAAATTATCCTTTGGCAGTGGATTGGTTAAGCTCAAATACCTCGATTTTTTTTCTTCACAAAGTTAAAATTAGGGACACTGGTTTTCCCAAACTCTCCTAAAAATAAACCTTTAAAACAGGATGCGCAGAACTGGGGTTTATTCCAGTCTGTACTACTCTGTACGGTTCATCTTGATTTAAACTTTAGTGAACCCGACTTTGTGTGTGGGGATTCACGGGAAGGAGATGCCTTGGTACATTGTCATTTTACTGCCAAATAAATTTACGCTCACAACATTCCAGTTAAATTAAGGTTAACGTTGTGTGTGTGCGTGTGCGCGCGCGCGCGTGCGTGCGTGCCTGCGTACGTGCGTGTGTGTGTGTGGCAGATTTGAATGAAGATCGTAAACTGATACGAGTCATTAGACGTAGACAGTCAACAGTTTTTGGGCATGTTATGAGAAGAAATGACTTGGAGAACTTGGTGACAACTGGCAAGATCGAAGGGAAAAGACCACGGAGAAGACCGAGAAGTAAATACCTGGATGGCTTGGCCTCGTGGCATGGTCGAGACAGAAACACGGAGCTGATCAACGACTCTGGTGATCGAGTGAGATGGCAAAACGCTTATCCACGCTTATCGGCATGGCACATGATGGATGGATGGACAGATTTGAGCGTTAGAACTGCGTAAACTCATTCCATCATCATCATATCTTGTTCATCTTGTACCTTAGGGTGTCAAAGTGAAGTATAAACAGCGGGAGAATGCCCGTTTATGGGCTTCATATGTTGAGATTCCGATGGAATCTGTTATTACTTCTGTCCATCGTTTACATGGCCAGCCTCTTCTTCTGGTTCTGTTTCGTCTATACATCATTGCTTGCTGTGGTATACTGTTAGTTGGTTGCCTAGTTTAATGGCCGAACCATTTAACTTGCTGTTTTCTAATGAATACTAGCGCTTTTACATCAGCCATTTTAGTCCTAATTTCATAATTTCTGATTTTCTCTCTTCTTGATGCACTGAGTATTCTTCTCAGGAATCTCATTTCCGTTGTTGTAATTTCTCTTTATAGAGCTGTCTTGATAGAGCATCTAAAATACGCTGTTTAAATAAACATAATGCTGTATGTCCTTTAGATTGCTTGCTTGCTTGCTTGCTTGCTTGTGTTCGTTGGCTTGAGCTCCAACGCGAAGTCCTGTATGTCGGATGAAGGCATCCTGTTGTCCAACATCAGTGTGATGTCATACAGGACCTGAGGTTTGCGTGAGTATCCGTTGTCCCATGTCTGGCTTATTGGTGTGCAGACTGGTGGTTCCTCGCCGTGCAGGCAGACACTCTCCGACTTCGGAGGAATCGGCGATCCTATTGACTTCAGCCAGGACCCCGAAGGGACCTGTTGCCCAGGACGCTCGGCGAGGACGCGTCAATAGGTCTTGGCCAGTATATAATCCGGCCCTGGTGCCTTGGAAACACCTCTGCGTCCCTGTCCTTTAGATGACGTTGCGACCAAGTTAATTTTCTAGGCAATTTTACGTTCAATAAAATTAAACCTATCCTTAGCCAAAAACCCAAAGGTACGAGTGTGGAGAGACGTCTTAGGTTGCCGGATTGGGTTGTATGCATCCTTCCACCGTCTTCTTGGTCAATCTCTCACTCTATGTGCTCATTATTTTTTGTAAGCCACCATTGATAAAGTTTCATTCTTATAATATGCGTAAAAACTTTAATTATTGCCTTAGGAATTACTATTCCTTCTTTTCAGGCTACGCCACAGAATAAGCTCTTACAAAACATTGTTTCCCTGTCCTTCAGTAGAGAGTTAAAACGTTCTTTTTGTGTGTAAAATTACTTCGCCTGTTTTCTCTTTTTTAACATTTATGTATGCACCATAACGGTCGATGTGTGCTACCTCACCATGCATCTGTGTACGGTTTACTTCCGCTTGACAGCTTCCACCCAAGGCCACGGGCTCTATCTACCCGTGGAAAGGATTTATTGTCTATGATTTTTGCCATGGCGGTGGCTTTACAGCCTACTCTTTGCGATTTCCATCTGCCGTGGAATTTTTAACTAATTCAGTGCAAACAAAAACAAAAGAGTATTTTTGGACCACGCCTGGTAAATAATCAAATGGCCACGTGTTATTATGTAAATTTCCATTTACTGAGCATTACAATTGCTGAAGATATCGTGCAACGAATCAAATAACACGATGACTCTGGTATGGCGATATATCGCCCGTCGGTCCAAATGGAAAATCACAACTGACTATATAATATCCTTCGGCACTGAATCAGTTAAAGTTCACAGCTTATACACGGGACCTCTGACTTTTCGCCCCTATCTGAAGCGGTAAAGTATCCGATCTCACTACCCAGGAGATTAAGTTGACCTGAGTTGAGCTAAGAACCGACAGCACTCACTCAGGACATTCCCATACACGCTCTGTCCCCTCATTCAACAGCCAGCGAAGAGTCATACTACTAATCGTTCTCACCGCTATCTGGTTGGAAGTTCTCCTGGTCTTCCCTTTCAGTGTTGAGATTTTTCCACAACTTATTCTGATCCCCCGCAGTCTCATTCTTTCCACATAGGGTTCTACATCTGCCCCCCCCCCCCCCAACCTTCTCCACCTGGTCCCACAGGCGCACGACCAATTCTTCCTTGTCCACCAAGAGGTGCATTCCCTGCCTACCTATCAGCCTGTTTATTCCCCCGCACCCCCGCATGACCAGGGCAAAATACCCATACAGTTCTCACAACTGTGACCTCTGAAGAAAGGATAGCCATTCCACACGAAACATTCCTTTCTCCACCTTACTAAGCACACTCCTTGAGTCCGTAATAAATACAGTGTGTGTTGCAGTGGTCTCCTCTACCCAACGGAATGCCGCGGTTTCTGTTCCCACCTCCATTCTCATGCTGGAGGTCGTAGTCTCATATACCAGACTTTTCTTTTTCAAGACTCATTCACTACCTAAGAAGTCACGGGGACGTGTGATATCATAAGGTACCAATGTGTTCTTGGAAATATTCGCAGCTCTTTGCTGAGATCAAACCCAGTGACGTAACCTCTCAGCTACTTCTTTCCCCGCCCTTGTGTAAAAATAGAAACAACGGCTTTGCCAGATACGCGTACACATTTGCTGCCTTCGGTTATGAACCAAGGAGCACTGTTGTTTCAAATACTCGGATTATGTCCCAGTATCCCCATTTTGTATTTAGAGCTCTGCACGATTTGTACAAACTTCTTGGTTACTTTAGGGCACCCCAAGGCAAAATCCAAGCCACACAGAGACTAAATTGGCAGTTCTCTAGCAGTTGCCTCTGTTGTGTGTTTTACTAAGTAGTGTTGACTTGCGAAAAGTCCTTATTCCCCCAACTTAACGTTTGGCAGTCACATTCATGTCCGTAGTTTGAACTTTGCGAACCGTACTTTTCTTCGCTTCTAATGCCTAGAGACTATGGACATCTTGTTTTTGTGAAGAATGTTAAAGAGTACCTTTAACAAATTCGACCATTCAGGATGTTGTGTCAACGTTTTATCTGGCCTAGTTCACAGGGGAATGTTCGTGGGGTCTTAAGTCCAAGTCGCTAAGTGTGTCTTAGAGAGGGAGAGAGAGAGAGAGAGAGAGAGAGAGGGGGGGGGGGAAGGGCGTCAGAGAGAGGGGGCGAGAGGGAGGTAGAGAAACACACAGAGAGGAGAGAGAGAGAGAGAGAGAGAGAGAGAGAGAGAGAGAGAGAGAGAGAGAGAGAGAGAGAGAGAGAGAGAGAGAGAGAGAGAGAGAGAAGTTCTAATTTATTTACATTTATATAACAACACAAACTATACCTAGACTAAGGTTAGAAGTTAGAAGGTAAAAGAGTTTATAGTTCAAAAGGTTATGGCCAGTCAATCAATTCTTTATTCTTGTTACTTTTTTCCCTGTACAGTGAACATATTTTCAGAAATATAGAAGATATGGAAGGAATCAACATTGGGGGACGATACATCAATAACATTAGATATGCAAATGATACAGTCTTGATTGCAGACAATGAACAGGACCTGCACAATTTAGTAGATGTGGTTGTTGCACACAGTGAACAACTAGGGTTAGAATTGAATTGTAAGAAGACAGATTATGGTCGTCACTAGGAAGGAAGAAATACCACAATGTAATATAAATGTAAATATAAGTAAATGGGCATATTCTTAAAGTAAATCGGTACAACTATCTCGGAACAGTCATAACATCTGATCGGAGATGCCTTGAAGAGATTAGAACAAGAATTGCCTGGCGAAGGTAGCCTTTTGCAAGATGAAAAACATACTGACCAATAAAAAGATGTAATTTGCTACGAGAAAAAGAGTGTTGAGGGGATACATAGAGCATGTTCTTTTGTATGGATGTGAGGGATGGACAATGAGCAGACAAGCTGAAAAACATATGATGGCTGTAGAAATGTTGTTTCTGAGGAAAATGCAAAGAATACCACGGACAGACAGAAAAACCAATGAACAAGTCCTTCAAGAAACAAATGAAGATCGTAAACCGATTAGAGACATTAGACGTAGACAGTCAAATTTGTTTTTGGCATGTTATGAGAAGAAATGAATGGGACAGAACTTGGTGACAACTGGCAAGATCGAAGGGAAGAGACCAAGGGGAAGACCGAGAAGTAAATACCTGGATGGCTTTGCCACGTGGCATGGTCGAGACAGAAACACGGAACTGATCCACGACTCTGGTGACCGAGTGGGATAGCAGAACATGACCACCTACGCTTATCGGCATGGCACATAATGGATGGATGGAAGGGATTACGGACGCAGGTCGTGATTCCGCATACCCGCGTTCGAAACAGTTGCGCGAGATGTGGCAGCAGACTGCGTTGTGTTGGTTTTCTACGAAATTGTATAGATGCCGATCGTTCAGGAACACACGCCAGCAAACATTGACTGCAACGTCCTGTAAAGTATATGCAACTAACATTTTTAAAACTATAGATGGAAGATGCACAACAAAGATTGAGAGCAGAATAGGGCAACCAAAAGCCGCATTTCAGAAAATGAAGAGTATCTTATGCAATAAGTCACTATCATTGAATGTGAGAAAGAGAGTGCTGAAGTGCTAAATAGAACCAGTATTGCTGTATGGCAGTGGAACTTGGAATGTAATATGAACAAATTAGGAAGAACTTAGAAGCGAAATAGATGTGTTTCCTGGACTGCCAGAGTAATTAACAAGGACTGCCCGAAATAAATGAAACTAGAACATTGTTTACAACAATAAGTACAAGACAAACAGCTTTCTTTGGTCATGTGATGAGAAGAGAGACATTGGAGAACATCGTGACAAATGGAAAGATCAAGGGGAAGTGAGACAGGGGCAGACCGAGAGAAGTGATGCTGGATGGATTAAGATGGTGGAATGGAGGAATATCATCAGCAGAGTTGATCCAGAACACCAAAGACCGACGAGATCTGTAAAGAGCCATGAACGACTACGCCAGCTCCAGGGCAGTTAGTTATGATAAGATGCTACTTAAAACACGGATGATATGAGCACGTACATTTGTGAAAACACACATAAATATCACAAGCACAGCCACATATTGAACAGATTACCCATACTGTTTTATGGATACGAATTATGGACAATGAATAGTGTATGAAAAGATGGGAAAATTTTGGGGAATTAGGTGAGGAAAAGAAGGTGTCGCTGGACAGAACGCACAATGACAACACCTTAGGATAGTACAGCTAGCCACTCCCCTCCCTGGACCCATCATGGTGAACGATATAGTGAGGGAAACTAAATATACACGGAGACAAGAATTAAAGACAAAAATAAACTATATACGGAAAACATAGAGGGAGCTGCAGGAAATAACAAAGGACAGGACGGCATGGCACGAGTTTGGTGTAGACCTGTGTCCCAAAGGGGAATAATGGACAGAGAGAGAGAGAGAGAGAGAGAGAGAGAGAGAGAGAGAGAGAGAGAGAGAGAGAGAGAGAGAGAGAGAGAGAGAGAGAGAGAGAGAGAGGCAGGCAGACAGACAGACAGACAGACAGACGGACAGACGGACAGACAGACGGAGAAATTTAACATTAGCAAACAACAGTGAAGTATAATTCAACATACCGAAAAACCAATGAGCAAGTCTTAAAAGAAGCAAATGAAAACCGTAAACTGGATAGAGAAATTAGGCGAAAACAGTCAACATTGTTTGGACACGTTATGAGCAAAAATAAATGAGATAATTTGGTGACAACTGACAAGATTGTTTGGGAAAGAACAAGCGGGGAGGCAGAGAAGTAAATATCTAGATGGTTTGGCCACGCGGCATGGTCGAGACAAGAATAATCCACGACTTTTGTGATCGCTGAGAGGCGAAACATAACCACCTACGCTTATTGGCATGGCGCATGATGATGATGATGATGATGATGATGATGATGATGATGATGATGATGATGATGATGATGATGATGATGATGATGATAACTCACCTTTCAGTTCTTTTCTATAAGCTGGTACATGGCCACGATCATATGAAGGTGTTGGTTTTTTGTCCTCATCTCTCCCTGTAGTTGTTTGTGATGTTGCAATTGTGGTAGTCGTTGTTGTTGTTGTAGTTGTTGTTGTTGATGCCTTGGTTGGACGAGGTACAGGATCAACGGGGACTGGTTGTGCCATGAAAGAAAAATCTGTTTCTTCATAATCCGAATATTCTGATTCAAAATCATCTGCCGTGTAAAAATTTGAACTCTGGTCCATTTTCGTTTTTAACAGCTTCTTAGAAGTCTTGTTTCTGACTTCTAGCAATAACTGCTTGTGTTTATCAAGGTTTTCTTTCTGCATTAATAGTATATTTCGTTTCAAATCATTGTCATGAATGTTTTTATCTATACGCTTCGAGTTTAAGCCACGTCTGACGTTCTGTTCCATTTTGGAATTTTTCAAGTCATGTTTATCATTTTGGCCAATGTCTAGATTATGCTGCTTTCTAAAACGATCCAGATTATTGTTTTGTCTTTGGTCTGAGATTAGGATGCCGGATCGTTTTACCTTCTCCAATTGTGAGACATTTCGATCGTCTTTGTAATTAGGATGATCAATTTCCTTTTCCTGATCAATATTTATTTGATTTTTGTTCAATAATTTCTCAAACCAAGGGCGATCAACTGTTACTTCCCACAATTGTGGAGCTGAATTTTGTCTTACATTTGTTCTTTTTTGTTTTTCATTAGCGTCTTTTCTTATAATCCTATTTAGTGTTTTGTTTTGTAGCCGTTCTTGTCGCGTTTGTTCCAGTTGCTCCTTTTGGTATTGATTCTCTTGGTACTTATTCTGTGGGTATCTATTCTGTTGGAATTGATTCTGTTGGAATTGATTTTGCTGGGATTGATTCTGCTGGGATTGATTTTGCTGGGATTGATTTTGCTGGGATTGATTCTGCTGGGATTGATTCTGTTGGTAATGGTTAAAATGGTGTTGATTCTGTTGGTGTTGATTTTGATTCTGTTGGTATTGGTTATCCTGATATGGATTCTGTTGGGGTTGATTCTGTTGATGGAGATTACGTTCCTGCTGATTCTGTTGATGCTGATTCTGTTGATCCTGATTCTGTTGATTTTCATTCTGTTGATACTGATTCCTTTCATATCGATTCTGTTGATACTGATTCTGTCGATACTGATTCTGTGTATACTGATTCTGTTGATACTGATTCTGTTGATACTGATTCTGTTGATACTGATTCTGTTGATACTGATTCCTTTGATACTGATTATGTTGATACTGATTCCTGTGATACCGATTCTGTTGATACCGATTATGTTGATGCTGATTCTGTTGATGCTGATTCCTTTGATACTGCTTCTTTTGATACTGATTCTGTTGATATTGATTTTGTTGTGTTCCTTCTTCAAAAGTTCCTTGTCTGTGTTCTCGATCATCGAGGAAACGGCCATTATTTTTATTGGATTCTTGATCATGGTGCTTAACTTTAGGAATAAATCTTTTCAATGTATTGTCTTTTTGATTATTAGGAACTTGAAGATCGTGTTCAAATAATTTCCACGATGGAAGATGTGTAACAATGTGAGTATTGCTTTGTATAGGGCGTTCTATTGTCCAAGATTGCTTAGGTATGCTTGTGGAGACAATGTTCGAGTCTTCACCGGGAAATCTCAATCTTGGAGCACTGGTTGATTGTACGTCCTTGACTTGTGTATCTTTACGATGAACAGGTATATTTAACATACGTAAAAACTTCTCCATTAGCTGAAGGTTATCAATAGTGTTGGACTTACGTGTTTGTTTGTTATGTTGTTGGTGTGTTAGTTGTGGCCACGGTTGAACAGTTAAATGTGATGTTGATTTTCTTGAATTGTCTACAAACTCTATTTTCGTAGATCTTGTCAAGTCAGTATTTAGCACTCTGTGATTCTTGTCTTCTGTGTTTTGGGTAAGCAAACCACTGTTTTTGACGTACCACATACGATTTGCTTTGTCGTCCGTGCCGATCAGCTGTGATTTGTGGAGCTCGTTTTTATGGTCCTTCTTTCGTAGTAATGAAGAATGATCTAACTTAGATTCTTTAATATTCTGAGTCCTTTTAGAAAATGATATTTTGCTACTTGTTCCATCCAATCGAAGAGTTTCTCTTCTGCCATAATTTTCGTTTGCATTCGAGAAGTGTTTTTTCCCAAAGTGTTTTTTTATAGTTCTATCTTGAAATTGTAATTTATTTGAATGATTCTTTTGATCATAAAGTAAGCGCACAGCTTTTCTGTCTTTTGAAATACTCTGTTCACTATTGGTATTTCTTGCTTGTGCTTTTTGTTTGTTTAGTGGTCTTTGTAACCATGACTTTCCTAGATGAATTGGCTCACTGACAATTTGTCCGTATGACGTTTCACGTAGACTTCTGTCGTTGCCATTTTCAAAAGTATCATGTAAATGATGGCTCTTCTTTAACATAGTCTGAACGTGGTCAAAACGACTGGGTGTTTGCTCGTTCTTCTCTCCCATTGGCACCTTTCTCGTATCTATAGATTCCTGTTTCTCTCCAAAATATCGGTCGCGGTACAGATAACCATGTTCATCTCTAGTTTCTGCAAACTGATCTAAATCTTTTTTATCGCTTGACGGTGCCGTTGTAATATCCAAATCTTCTATAGCTCTTGACGGTGCCGTTGTAATATCTACATTTTCTTTAGCGCTTGACGGTGCCGTTGTAATATCTGAATATTCATCTTCAGATGGTAAAGGGTTTATATAGTTAATGTAACCGCCAATATGAGACAATGGCGTTGTCGCGGTGTTTTCATCAGTATCTGAAGACAGTGTTGTTATTATATTGTCTTCGTTTCGGAAGGAACTTCTTATTCTGTTTTCTTTGTTATAAACATTTTGAAACTCATTTGTTCGTTCTGCTGATGTATCAAAACTGGGAGATTTAATTCTTCTGTCTGTATTTCTTCTCTTATTGATAATTGGTGTTGTTTGTTCAATATTGTCAGTGTTAATTGCGTGTTTGTTTGTTCTTTTGACATATTCATCATAATAGGACGATTCTGTTGAATGCTCTTCACTGGATGTTTCTGTAGTCCCTTCTGGATGCTCATTGCTAAAGGGCAGATGTGTTGATGAATCTATTCTATAAACATTATCAAAAGAATCACGGTTTTTGCTACCCATAAGTTCGTCTGTAATGGATGTTTCAGGTGTCGTCCTGATATAGTTCTTGTTATCAAAACCATCCGTTGTCAAAACCGTTTTATCCACAATCAAGATATGATTAAATGTGTCCTGCATGTTGTGATCACTTTCTTCCTCTATTTCCTCTTCTTTGCTTGCATTATCAAAATAAATTTCTTCGTTAAATTTTTTATTTTCGTGCGTGGTCTCCTGTCCGATTTGTACAGATTTCTTGAAGTCGACTAAGGGTAAATTCTCGCCCGATTGCTCCAAGTCTGTGTGTTTTATTGTTGATTTAGTATCGTCATTTCGTGACTTGCCAGTTTTGCTGTTCGATCCAAGTGGCAGGGAATGGCGATCAGAACCGGAAATGTGTTCTTGTGTTTGTAGTTTATTAGTTACGCCATTTTGATTGATAGGAAATACACGTCTACCCAAATATACAGGAATAGAATTATCGTGAATTTATTATTTGAGAAGGATTGTATGACTTATTGACAATATTTTCGATCACCTGTTTTACTTGGCGTTGAGATTTCCACATCTTTAGTCCATTTCTATTCTCCCGATTCTGATTTTCATGTAGAAATGTATCAAGTTAAACTACCATCAGCCTTGTTTTGACCATTATTTTCCCGGTTCTCTGTCAAACTGGGTATATTATTTTCTCTAAGGGAAGATTTCTTGACATTTGCAAAGTTGTCCTGGCAGTCGTCGAAGTCGGAGTTCTTCCAGACGCACACTTTATGCTTCATGGAGAAAACGGTATTTTCCTTTGTGCACGTCATTGGCCAGGATCTGGGGCCATGGCACATGTAGAAGACAGTGCAGTCCTGTGGATGGCGCTCGTAAATTAAGTGTGAAGAGGATCGAGCAAGCAGACATGGCTGGTATGTTGCAGGTTGGATAACTGGAGCATCTTTACCCACAGCGAAATATAAACATGCTTGAAGAATTAATGTTAAAAAAAGCCGTTTGCTATTTAGTTTCCGCCATGAATGACGGGTACTGTTTTTTGGGACATGACAATAATCCCGCATAGAGACATAATTTTGAAACTTGTGAATTTCTAAATGTGTAAGTCTTGAATGGGGAGTAATGTCTTCTTGATAACTAGAAGTGAGTTTGTTATTATCACAGATACCTATTCGATGCGTGTTATAGTTTTCATGTTTCATGCATTCACATTTTGGTTTGGCACAATATTGCACTGGTTTGTCATCACAGATGGCATTATTTACTTCCCCCTGGCAACCAGGGGAAATAGCTGTAGATTCTGATGTTGCAGATGCCACTTGGCAATTAAGATTCCTTTCAGCACCCATTGCTTTTGTGAGTTGTTTATTTCGATTGACTCTAAAACATGACAAATCTTTTGTGAAGTCGTGTGTACCATTTGGTGGTACTGCTGGGAGATTGGGTTCTGCTTTCACGAAATACAAAATGGCGTTGGCGCCATATTCGGAACTACAATTTTCTTTGCAGACAGTATTAAAACGGCCGGCTGGGTCAGAGTTTTCTTGGCCAACAAACTGCTTTCTTGTTTCTGATGTCATGTTTGATGATTATTTCCTTTGGTCTCTGAAGCTAGACAGTATTCAAGACTTAGTGAACACCATCACTGAAGCTTTTCTATACTTTTCCAGATTCGTGTGTGCCCTTTGTTACGCTGCCTGAAAGAATGAAACCAGGCACATTTTTATTATATTAACACTAATACTAAAACTAAAAAGTGTAATAACCAAATATAAAGAGTATAATACAAAATATGATCGTCACTATGAAGAAAGAAATACCACAATGTAATATTCTGGCAAATGGGAATATTTTTAGACAAACGAGTCTGTACAACTATCTCGGAACAGTCATAACTTCTGATGGTAAGAAAATAGAATATGAGTCGCTATCGCGAAGGATGCCTTTTTCAAGAGGGAAAAAAATACCGATAAATAAACAGATGTCATTTGTAAGGAGAAAAAGAGTGCTGAAGTGTTACATAGAACCTGTACTTTTGTATGGATGTGAAACGTGGACAATGTGCAGACAAGGTGAAAATCATCCAATGGCAGTGAGGATCTGGTTTCTGAGAAAACGCCGAGAATACCATGGGCATACAGAAAAACCAATGAGCAAGTCCTACAAGAAGCATATAAAAATCGTTCAATGAATAGAGAATTAGATGTAGTCTGTCAACATTTTTGGGCACTTTATGAGAGGAATTAAACTGGAGAACTTGTGACGTCTGCAAGACTGAGGGGGGAAGAACAAGGGGAAGACAAGGAGAGTCTCTGTGGCGAGGTGGTCAAGCCGTCTGACTCGGTCTCCGAAGACTGTGGGTTTGATTCCGGGCCGCGTCATTTTTCTGGAGCTACGGAGTTCGTGCTTTGTGCGACATTTTTCGCGCTATGGAAAGAGACTGGGGCATATGGGATAAAACCCGGTGCAATGAAGTCGACTCTATCAACTTTTAAGCGACTTTTTTTTTAAAGAACAAGGGGAAGGCAGAGAAGTAAATATCTGGAAGGCTTGGCCAAGTGTCATGGTCGAGATAAGAACATAGAGCTGATCCACAGACAGACAGAGACAGACAGACAGAGACAGACATAGAGAGATCGACAGAGAAAGACAGGTACAGACAGACAGACAGACAGAGACAGACAGGCAGGCAAACAGAAACAGACAGGCAGACAGAGACAGACAGACACGTCAGAGGCAGACAGAGAGATAGACCGACAGACACGGACAGAGACAGACAGAAAGAGACCGACACAGACAGACAGACAGACAGATGTACGGAAATATAGATGGATGTATGGATGGATGGAAGGGTGCATGGATGGAAAAAGAAAGGAGAGAGAGAGAGAGAGAGAGAGAGAGAGAGAGAGAGAGAGAGAGAGAGAGAGAGAGAGAGAGAGAGAGAGAGAGAGAGAGAGAGAGAGAATAATTGCAGCTAATTAACATCTTTCGCACTTTATTATTATTATTATTATTATTATTATTATTATTATTATTATTATTATTATTATTATTATTATTATGTCTTTGAACTCAAGCGTAGTCTATACACGGTCTACTACTTCTAGTGCTCTACACTAATTTTTGCATGTGGATTAGCTTTCCTTATTACCAGCGTCCCTCGCCATCAGGCGAACCCACTCCGACTTCAGTGGGACTTGTAATTTACGTCTCCAAGTTAAGGACGAGAAATCAACGCTTTAATTCATCTGACCGGTGTAGGGTTTGAATCCGCTACCTTGGCATTAGCAAACCGGATGTGTTAAAGTTGAGTTGAGGTGAGTTAAGAACCGACATCACTGCACTCAGGACATTCCCATACGTGTTCCGTCCCCTCGTTCAACAGCCAGCGAAGAATCATACTATTAATCGTTCCCATCGCTATCTGATTAAAAGTGCTGCCGATCCCCGCAATCAAATTTTTGTTGCACATATGGGGTCTCGGATGTGTTAAAATGAGCACTCATATCCATTCTGATATGCTGAATTCCTTCATGGCTGAATTAGCTTCTACTAGGCAATCATTGTTAGTTACCCTGGCAGTCTAAGGTATTGGCAACCTTCATCTATCTCAGGGACCACATCTCCGTTGCGACCAAGGTATTTCGGCTTTGTTAATTCATGTTCCGTGACTCACAGCCATTCAGGCAAAAAGGATTATCAGTTTGGTTAACTGATTTAGCACCGAACACTAATGTAGGCATAGACTAAATATGATGCAAAATCAATTGAACGCTTACTTCCATGTAATTTATATTCACTGAGCATTAAAATATCGGAAGATACTGCGAAACAAAACAAATAGCACGGAGACCCTAGTATTGATTTAAATCGCCATTCTTTTCAAATGGGAGATCTTTCTGCACTGAATCAGAGAAGCATTTTCCCTTTTCTTGTTATATCACATTTGTTTTTTTTGTGCATATCCCTTACAGGACGTTGCAGTCAACATTAGCATTTTTCAACTACTGTTGATGTACTAGGCAAGATTACGCTCAGTAGTTTGCCATTGCTTTCTTAGCGACCGGCTCACATACCCGATTCTCGCACAGGTTACGCTGCTCACGAGAATATACGGGATTACGGAGAAATACGTTAACGCCTAGGCCAGGAAGACCGACCTTTTTCATTGATATAATTGTATAACTATTACAACTACTGACAGACTGACTGGCAACTTGCTGTCTTGACAAACGATAGTTTGTTACACTGTGCTTCAATAAAGGCATTATACCTCTCCACAGCACAAAGCCTGAATTGAATTGTAGAGACCATCTGTTGCCAATGCAGCATGATCCCTCTCTATGCCTGCCTAGTTTACTCCAGATGAAAAGTAACACAAATACATCTGGAACAAGACAAGCTGCAGAAGTTGCCGGATTAGTAAAGCAATGCTCTAAGTATCCCCCATTACAAATACATAAAAATCAAATATCAACAACTATAATACTTAAACCACTACCCTCTTTGGACAACAAGTCACCTTCAAATTAATATCCCTATTTGTTTCTGACTCGGTCACAGGATTATTAATCTGAGCCAGCATATGAACTCTAATATAACCTCTCTTCTGAGGTTGAATGGGGAAAGGGTCAGTGGTATAATGAAATATCAGCAACTTACCAGTTGGAATATGAAACAAAAGACGCGATCACAAACAGCTATATGTCCCAACGTGGAAATATTATTTATAAAATAATACTGGACGCTATGAACAATTTTCACACAGCCATTCAAGATATAGTCAGTTGAAGTGTCCCAACTGTCTCCCGGTCTTGTTTGACAGTTTGTGGCGGCAAGCAGACGGAAACTGGCCATTTATACGCGCACGGTCACCATTCCTGTGGCCGGAATCGGTCACGTGGTCTGTTAGGTTATCACCTGGTTTGGGAATTATCGCCTCAAAGCTGCAAACCTCTAGGAACCTAATTTTAGTTTTTCTGGTCTATTTTAGGGTACGGGGTTTGAATTCTACATGTCTCAGCCAAAACCCGGGCACTAAAATAGCTCCACACTACACTGCCAAAAGATACCAGCGAATTGCGAGTAGCGGCAAGTGCATGATCTGGGAGAACTACTAGGAATTCGTCGTTATTTTCCTATTCGTCAACCTTTGTGGAAGTTCGTTTGCTGCGGGAATTTGCGAGGATTAGTCAAAAAAGTGTTCACAGTCAGAGTGTGGGTGGACTAGTGCTATATCCTTAGTTAGAAAAAACAAACTTGGGAAGAAGAAAGGTGCGAGTAATGTCTTGAGCCTGGATCAGGCCAAATGCGGAGTTCGTGATGGGGACGATTTTGGTTTTCTAACGACGGCACCTGCGTATTAATCTGTCGCAGGTGCTCGTGAAATTGAGGCGTTTTTTTTTTGGTTCTTGCTCGATCTCACGCCAGTGTCTTGTTCAGAATTAACTGTTGTCTTGTTTTTAAAGGCATTATCATGGGTGTTTTGAGTGTGAACGGTGAAGAGGATGGGGGGGGGGGGGGGGGCGATGAAGGAACGAACGAACGAATAAACGTTATTTTCAAAAGGTTAAGAATTGGGCACGCAGGTCGGTCTGACATTCTGCCCTTCTTCTCTCTTTCCTCTCATACGTTATTTCATTCATACTTCACTTATGAAGCTAATCTTAGACAACAACACAACAATATGCATTAAAATGCATGGAAAATAATCAATAATACATGGCACACTAAGCCATTTTTTTTAACATGGCCATTGTAAATATCTAAGGAAGGTGTAACGTTCCATACATATAGAAATGTTTATGTTACTAGTTGTCGTTTTTGGTGTGTTTTATTTTAGGGGGACATGTAGTCTGTACTGAGATAGTGTTCAAACAGGTTATGACTCTATGTACAGTGATTGGTGGTGTCTTTGATTTCTTGTGGAAGATTGTTCCACAACTGAGAGGTAGAGTACGCTAAGATGAAGAAAAAGAAGAGGGTAAGAAGAGAAAAGGAAAAAGATGATGATGATGATGATAACAATGATGGCGACGTTGAAGAAATAAATGTAAATGGAAACAAAATTTAAAAGAGCAAGAATAGCAACAGAAGAAAAAGAAGTACATGAATGAGAATTATGAGGATGAGGAAGAGGAAGCGGCCCCCCCCCCCCCCCCCCACCCTATGGGGCAGAAGAAGATGAAAAGATGAAGAGATGGAAGGAGGAGGAGGAGGAGGAGTAAGAAGATGTGAAGGTGGGAGAACATGAAGATAAAGAAGAAACAGATAAGGAGGAACAATATTGAAGGCGGAGGGGATAGGGGGAGTTACAAGCCTTACCCTAGAACGAGTAAATGCTGCCTAAAGACTAAGTGTCATGGCAGGGCAGACCAGGCCTTAAGCCTTGATCGACAAATGGTCTAGGATGGAAGCTCCGACAGGCGGACAGTTAGAGCATTGCTTTGCTGAACTTGCAGCTTCTGCAAGTTTGTCTTGTTCCAGACTTATTGGTGTTACCTTTCCTCTGGAGTAAATTAGGCAGGCCGAGAGAGGGATCATGCTGCAAGGGCAACACATTACCTTAATAATTCAGCTTAGGCTTTGTGCTATGGAGTCTTATAGATCTATTCTACAAACTATCGTCTACAAGGACGGCAGGCTTCCAGTCACTTTGAGAGGGAATAAACACTGTATATAATTTCATTTCTCTATGACATATCCTTGCTAGCCGCAGCATCCGATCTGGTGATGGTGATCATGGGATCTATTCTGCAGCAGTGCGGATTTTTTTAATAGATTAGGTCTCCCAAGTCGACCCAGCCTAAAATATATCAAGTCTTAAAAGTCTTGCGGGAGTCTCCTATGCGTTCCGAAGGTTGTGGATTTGATTCTGGGCCGCGTCCTTCTGTTCATGAGTGCATTTTTTCGTAGACTCCCGAGTGTCGTCGCTGGAGCTACGGAGTTCGTGCTTTGTGCGACGCTTTCGGCAGGTCATCCTGCTGAAAGAGACTGAGTCATATGGGATTAAACCCGGAGCAATGAAGTCGATCCTCTCAACTTATAAGACTTTTTTTTAAATGGATACCAGGAAAAGTCTCAGGAAGTAACAGCGGCCGGAATGATATTAATCGCGTCACACACGCGTGTGTCTAGCAAACTATACCCAGTGTGTCTAGCAAACTATACCCAGAGTGTCTAGCAAACTATGCCCAGTGTGTCTAGCAAACTATACCCAGTGTGTCTAGCAAACTATGCCCAGTGTGTCAAGCAAACTATACCCAGTGTGTCTAACAAACTATGCCCAGTGTGTCAAGCAAACTATACCCAGTGTGTCTAGCAAACTATACCCAGTGTGTCTAGCAAACTATACCCACTGTGTCTAGCAAACTATGCCCAGTGTGTCTAGCAAACTATGCCCAGTGTGTCTAGCAAACTATGCTCAGTGTGTCAAGCAAACTATACCCAGTGTGTCTAGCAAACTATACCCAGTGTGTCTAGCAAACTATGCCCAGTGTGTCTAGCAAACTATGCCCAGTGTGTCTAGCAAACTATGCCCAGTGTGTCTAGCAAACTATGCCCAGTGTGTCTAGCAAACTATGCCCAGTGTGTCTAGCAAACTATGCCCAGTGTGTCTAGCAAACTATGCCCAGTGTGTCTAGCAAACTATGCCCAGTGTGTCTAGCAAACTATGCCCAGTGTGTCTAGCAAACTATGCCCAGTGTGTCTAGCAAACTATGCCCAGTGTGTCTAGCAAACTATGCCCAGTGTGTCTAGCAAACTATGCCCAGTGTGTCTAGCAAACTATGCCCAGTGTGTCTAGCAAACTATGCCCGGTGTGTCTAGCAAACTATGCCCGGTGTGTCTAGCAAACTATGCCCCGTGTGTCTAACAAACTATGCCCAGTGTGTCTAGCAAACTATGCCCAGTGTGTCAAGCAAACTATGCCCAGTGTGTCTAGAAACCTATGCACAGTGTGTCTAAAGGCGCGTAAAAGTCATTTACTTCCTCCCTTCCACACACACGCACACACACACAAACATATTTGTATGTGAAACATACAAGAAACAACAATGGAAAAGAGAATAGGGGTGGCCAAAATGTATTCAACAATATGAAATACGTATCAACATCTAGAGACATTAGCTGTCAAACTGTCAAAAACTGTCATTTAATGCCAATATTGTACCTTGCCGTGTATGGCAGGTGGGTCTTTAGCCTCAGGAATTAAGGCCGCCTGGCTAGTGCAGTCGCCGTGAAGTGTGCAGGTTAGAGTTTTTTGGGTTTTTTTTTGCCCCCGACAGAAAACTACTCCACACGTTACTGAGGATTCGAACCCGGGTCCGCTGAAGTAGAATCCGGCATTCTAGCCACTCAGTCAGACGCTTTTCAGAGATATTAACAACGCATTATAATTGTGAATTGTCACAGTATGCAATAATGATGCAATTAAATGTTTGCCCTGGATGTAGACGGTCACACATTATTGGAGGGTGGTTCCTGCTGGAGTGAGTTTCATATGTACCGACATCGTTGTGTTAAGCCAGACAACATATTGGTGTTATCTTTCCTCTATAGTAAACTAGGCAGGCCGAGAAAGAGATTATGCTGCATGGGTAACACATAGTCTCTAAATTCAGCCCAGGCTTTTTGTCATGGAGTGCTATAACTGTTAGTTAATCGACAGATCATCCTCATTGCACATCGAACCATTCAGTCCATAAGTGCTCGGATCCCTTCCTCAGCAAATCCTGCAGCGCCTATCGCCTATCGACACCAGTTCTGTGGTGGTTTATCAATCTTCCTTGGCTTCCAGCGTAGTTTTCTTGTTTGGCCACACCTCTTTTAATTTGCTGTTCTCGCAGTCTGACCATGGCTGTAGATTCACAGTCATCACTTGGTTCTCGCAAAAGTCCTACTTCTCGTAGAGCATTCAGAATGTCAGCCTGGTCCTTGGCGCGTCCGCCCTCCACAGTAGTCTTACCTGCGAGCTTGTAAGCCCGCTAATGTCCTTGTACTCCCGCATGCCCTGGCACGAAGATGAAACTAGTCTTCGCCAGCCGAGACCACCCCGTCTCTATCCTCTTGAGACTGCTCATTGAGTTGCTAAGGAAACATGCCCTAGTGAATGTCTGTGTCTCGAGCCATGTTATTGCTTTACTTACTGTCATGACTTCCATAGTCAGGCTACTTGTGTCTCAACAAAAACACCAGAGTAGAAATTATAGTTATTCCTCCAGAAGAAACGTACACCACAATGTAACATCCAAATAAATGGGAACAGTATGGCAAATGGGTACTACGCAGGCCGAGAGAGGGATCATGTTGCATGGGCAACACATGGTTTTTTTATTTTAGCCCAGGCTTTGTGCTATGGAGAGGCAATAACTCCATTCCTGGTCTTAACCGGTCTCGGAATCAAACATACCTCTAGACACAACCATAGCTACTTCTTTATGTCAATCACCTTGTCACATGCACCAACAACACGTAGTAGTGATGAAGAAATACAACACTTTTACGAAGTAGAAATGGTGATAGCTCAAATTGGATCACAAGAAATAAAAATAATACTTTGAGATTTTAATGCAAAATTAGGAAAGGGAAAAATAGAGGATATAGTGGGGAATTATGGTTTAGGTACAAGAAATGAAAGAGGAGAGAAACTTATTGAATGGGCAAATATTTATAATATAATAATTGGAAACACATGGTTAAAACATCATAAAAGACGATTATACACATGAAAAAGCCCTGATATGAAAACACGCAACCAAATTGACTACATACTTATTAATAAAGGATTTAGAAATGCGTTAATTAATGTAAAGATAATGCCCGGTGCTAAGTGTGATAGTAATCATGTACCACTATATGGAAAAATAAAAGTAAGAATAAAGAGAGGGGAAAACATGGTTAAGAACTTGAGACTTAGTAAAGAGGTTCTGAAAGTAGATAAAGAAATTCAAGAACAATACATTGTGACTGTGAAAAATAGGTAAAATGCAATAGCTAAAATACAGAGTATAAATGAACAATGGGAAATGTTAAGGGACCTCATTCATCAAACTAGTAAAGAAATATGTCCGGAGAGAAGACTGAAAGCAAAGAAAAATTGGATGAATGAAGAAATCTTAATGCTGATGGACAAAAGGAAACAGACTAAAAATAACAAACAAGAGTATGCTAAGTTGAATGAAGAAATAAAAGATAAATGAGTGAAGGCAAAAGAAAGTTGGTTAAACGAGCATTGCACAAAAAAAAAATAATTAAATTCCATTAAAGATCAAACAAAAATGCACAGACAAATCAGTGAGCTCACAAGAAGAACAATAAGAATAAATACAGGGTGTTTGAAATCAAAAACAGGAAACAAATTATTGGAGGAAGGTGCTATAATGAAGAGGTGGAATGAGTATATAAGAGAATTATATACTGGAGAAAGGGAAGAATTAACAGAAGAAAGTAACTAAGAAGGCCCACCTATTTTAAAAGAAGAAGTCGCTGACGCTATGAAACATATAAAGAAAGGAAAAACAGCTGGACCAGATGAAATCACTGTAGAAAAATTAGAAGGATTGGGAGAATTTGGAGTGGATATATTAACCAAAATGTTGAATGATATTTAAGACAGTGGATATTTACCGAGTGATATGCTGAAATCTGTATTTATAGCTATACCAAAGAGACCAGGAGCAGTTGCATGCGAAGATTTTCGTACAATTACCCTCATAAACCATGTAACTAAGCCTCTACTCAGAATTATAATGAGAAGAACAAGAAAGAAATTAAAAATGTAAATTAGTGAAGACAGTATGGTTTTGTGGAAGGCATACTAAAAATCATCTGATGGCTTTGGGAATGTGATTTCTGAGGAGAATGCAAAGAATACTATGGACAGACAGAAAAACCAATGATCAAGTCCTACAAGAAACAAATGATAACTGTAAACTGATTAGAGAAATTAGATGTAGACAGTCACAGTGCTGGTTCCGTGGTGAAGGGTTTACGGACCTAGTTCATAATCCTGCATACCCGCGCTCGAAACACAGCTGCGTTTGTTTTTACGAAATGGTATGGGTGCCGGTCATTCAGAAAGAAATGGCAAACTACTGAAAGTAAACATGCCAAAACATCACAATAGCAACAAATGCTGGTGTTGACTGCGGCGTCCTGTAAAGGATATGCAAGTAACTTTTGAAATTAAATAAATTGGAGAACTTGGTGACAGCTGGAAAGATTGAGGGGAAGAGAACAAAGAAAAGGCAGAGAAGTAAATACCTGGATGGCTTGGTCACGTAGTATGTTCGTGACAAGAACACTGAGTTAATCCACGACTCTGGTGATCCCGTGAGATTGTTAAACATAACCGCCTACGCTTATCGGCATGGCACATGATAATTTTATATATATATATATATATATATATATATATATATATATATATATATATATATATATATATATATATATATATATATATATATATATCACATGCTGCGTCCAATAAGTTCAGTACAGGGAGGCCCCGGTATATATCTCTTCGGTTTCCGTCGTTTCGTTATAACGTCGTTGTCACAATGGATATTAACTTCACTTTACGTCGCTACGTTCCGCCATAACGTCGTCACCTGTATTGCTATGCTGCGTAACGTCGCCATTTTACATTTTGTGCAGTGCGTTTTTCCAGGACTTTATCGTGTAATCACCCCTAATTATGAGTTCAAAGCGCACAGTAAGTGATGCTAGTTTGTCTGGTTGAAAGAGAACCACTAAAAGTGTTAGTCTTGAGGTGAAGTTAGATGTGTTACGTCGTTTTGAGGCTGGCGATCGGCTTGTTGATATCGGTAAGGTCCATGGTTTACCCACAACCACGGTAAGGACAATTCGTGCAGGTGCTGACAAAATCAAAGAGGGTGCTAAAAACGTAACCCCTGTGAGTGCTTCCATTTCACTTGTACCAGAAGTACTCTTAAGGAGAACATGGAAGCACTATTGGCCGTTTGGATTGAAGACCAGTACCAATGGAATATGCCTGTGAGCAAGATGGCTATCCAAGAGAAAGCAAAGTCTCTCTGTGAAGATCTAGCTAAGAAAGCGGCTGAGAGCAGTACTAGTAGTGCTGATGATAGTTTTGGAGCGAGTCGGGATTTTAATGCCCCTACGTCCTATTAACTCTACCTCTCGCCCTCCAACCGACCTCTATTTAGCCAATAAATATCATTGGCACCTTTGGCATCTTTCCGTCTTGTACATTGTGCTTCAAAAAGGCTTAATAACTACGACCCATGGCGGGGCGAGTGTGGCTGTTAAGGCCAATTTGTGCTGCAAATGTTTGCCCACAGTGGATGCATGTGAAAACATGGTCATTTCCACTATCATGCACCATCTCACGTCTCTCACGCTCTGTGTGTGTTTTATCTTCAATCATTTTCTCATTTGTCTTTATTCCATTTCTGATAGTTGCCCTCCATGCAAACGTTCAGCGGCGAATTGCTCCCAATGTGCATTATCAATGTCTGTATCAATCATGTCCCGCTTACACACATCTTTGTATCGTAATAGGGGCCGACCCTGAGATCTCCTACCCGTCTGTAATTCACCAAAAAAGATGTCCTTTGGTATTCTACCATCATCGATCTTCCTAACATGTCCTATCGAAGACCTAGCATGGAACACACCGTCACACACCCTGATCTTTCCAATACTTCAGTATTTGTGATTTTGTCATGCCACTTAATACTAAGTAATCTTCGCAGACACCGCATATGAAAGCTGTTCAAACTTTTCTCTTGGTGTGAGTAAGTTGTCCAGGTTTCATTGTCATAAAGAAGAGTACTAAGGACACGGGCTTGGTAGACGAGGACTTTTGTTCTGGCAGTAAGCTTCCTGTTCTCCCGAACTCTTTTTGCTAACATGTTCATTGTTATCCATGGGAATGTCGATATACGAAGCCCATAACCGGGCACTCTCACGAAGTTTATACTTCACCTCGACACCGCAAGGTACAAGAGGAACATGATGAGATGAGATGAGATGAGTTCATTGTTGTTGCTGCCCTATCAACCCTGATGTTGATTTCCTGATCTAGGGATAATTTGCTATTTACCTCTGATCCTAGATATGTAAAATGGTACTCCATGTGCACCTTATGACATAATCTGCGTCTTCTTTTTGTTAATTGTTAAACCAAATTCAGAACAAGCATTGGAGAATGCAGATAGTAGATGTTGTAATTCGTCCTCAGAGTGGGTCGTAATTGCAGCATCATCAGCAAAAAGCAACTCTGATTAGTACTCTCCTAATTTTGGTCTTGGCCTTCAATCTCTGAGCATTGTAGAGGCCGCCATCTGAGCATGAATGAATGTAAATACCGGCATCCTGATCACGGAAGGCATATTTCAGTAAAAGTGAAAAGTATATCCCAAAGAGAGAGGGGGGTATTACACAACCTTGCTTAACTCAACTCTTGATTTCAAACTCTTCTGAAGTTGCGAGATCGAACTTGATTATACCCTTTATGCCTGTGTGGAACGATTCCACAATGGACAGAAGAGCTGGTGGGCAACCATTCATCTTTAGTGCTTTGAACAGTCCCTCACGACTGAACAAATCGAATGTCTTTGTGAGGTCGATGAAGGCAATAAACAGTGGTTGATTTTGTTCCCGGCATTTTTCTGGCATTTGTCGCAATGAGAATATCATATCAATGGTAGACCGGTTCTGTCGGAAGCCGCACTGTGATTCGGGGTAGACTTGGTCTCCCAGGACTTGAAGTCTGCGCAGAAAAATTATGGCAAATACTTTCCCAACAATACACAGAAATGAGATAACCCAATAGTTGTTACAGTCGCTCCGATCGCCCTTGTTCTTGTACAGCGTTATGATGCTTGAATCTTTGAAATCTTGTGGGACTTGTCCTTCTCACCAACATAGCTCTATTATCTGGTGGATCTGTATAGTGAGTGTGTCTTGCCCACTCCTGATAACCTCTATTGGAATCCCATCCTTACCTGGAGCCTTGCCAGATGCAAGCTCATTTATAGCACACTTAACTTCTGTTATGGTGGGAAGTGTGTCCAGGTGGTCAAGAGTTGGCAGGGCCTCTATGGCGTTGAGGGCATCATCTGCTAGCTTGGTCTCACTTGAGTAAAGCTCTAAATAATGCTCTACCCATCTATCCATCTGCTGTTTCTTATCCGTGATGATTTCTCCAGTCAAGGTTTTCAGTGGTGCACTTCTTTTGATGATTGGATCATACACTTTCTTTATCCCTTCATACATGCTTCTGATGTTTCCCTTACCACTTGCGGTTTGAATGGACTCACATAACTTGATCTAATAGTCATTCGCACAATGCCTGACAGCATTTTGCACATCCTTCCTGGCTTGCTTCAGCTCACTCAGAGTGTTACGGGTTGTTCTTTCCTTGTTTCTTAAGAGAGCTATCTTCTTTTTATCAATCAAGGGCTGCAGTATCTGGCTGGTTGCCGCAAACCAGTCCTGCCTCTTATGATCCACAGTGCCGTAAACCCCTACCGCTGTTTTATAAATAGTTTCCTTAAGTTTACTCCATTTATCATTTACTATACATTTTCTGGTGTATTAGTGAAAGCGTCTTCAAGTTGCTGTTGAAATTCAAAACACTTTCCAGGATCATGAGTGTTAATGATATTAATCCTGGGGATAGATTTGTGTTTAGCTGTGTGTTGTTGTTGTTGTTGTTGTTGTTGTTGTTGTTGTTGTTGTTGTTGTTGTTGTTGTTGTTTGTCCATCAAGAATGATGATGACCATTCATTTCATCCAGTGGGGTTGAAGGTGTGGAGCCGTGGGTTCTAAGATGGCTGATAAGGCCTATTTTGGCTCGAAATGTTCTTTGACAATGTGGGCAAAGAATGCTTGACGTCTCTGGAGGAGGATTTCCTGCAGTGGTTTTTCTGTCCTGCCTTTTCTTCACAGCTCTTGCAGTCCTGGTTGCCTCACATATGACTGCACCTTTGCGTAATGATGCACGCCACGAATTTCGGTCTCTGGCTGCAGCCTCCCAGGTGTCATGATGAATTCCAAAAGCATTCAGTGAAATTTTCAGAGTGTCTTTAAAACGTTTCCTCTGGCCACCTTGGGAGCGTTTACCACAACGCAGTTCGCTGTAAAAAAATTCGTTTAGGGAGCCTGTGATCTGGCATGCGAGTCAAGTGACCAGCCCAGCTAATCTGATTCTTCATCAGTAGAGTGTGGATACTGGGCATGGATGCTCTTTCTAGGACTTCTGTGTCTGGAATCTTGTCTTGCCATTTAATCTTCAGTAGCTTCCTTAGGCAGACTGTGTGGAAGTGGTTTAATTTCCTAGCGTGTCGCTGATAAACAGTCCAGGTTTCACAAGCATATAGCAGTGTGGATAATACAACTGCTTTGTAGACTTTTAGCTTTGTTTGCAGGCTTATTCCAGTTCTGTCCCATACATTCTTGTACAGAGAGAAATGTTATTTTCTGTGGTGACTTCAACGCTAAAGGCAGATCATGGGGGAACACTTCCTCCAATACACAAGGGGAGGAGCTCGAGACTGCACTGGAAACCATCGACCTGGTTTGTATCAACAGTGGCTGTGTCACCAGGACAGCAAGCCGTCCAGGCGATGAGGACAGTGCTATTGATCTGGCGCTAGTTTCACCTTCACTCACTACAGTGTGTAGATGGGGTGTCCTAGGACACCATGGCAGCGACCTCCACCCTTGCAGCATATTGGTGGAGAAAGGCAGAACCAGGCAGCACAAGCTAAAGGTAAAAACGTTCCAGTATGACAGTACAGGGCAAGATGTGGTGAGTAAAATAAGACGTGACAAGCGCAGAACGTTTCAGGGCAGGAAAAAAAGCTGGGAGCAGCCACCGTAGTGGAGTTTCGAGGTGGAGAAGGCTTGGGTGGATAAGCGTAGTGCTGTAAGGAGATGGCAAAATGCCAAGAAGAACAGAGCTGGTCATCCTAGTCCCTGCTTGCACTTAGAAAGAGAGATGCACACAAAAGTAAGCTATTTCAAAACACTGGTCAAGGTGGTTAAAAGCGAAAAATGGGCAGCGGTGTGTCAAAGAGTAAGCACAGACAAGTCACTGAAATTGTTCTGGCGACTACATAAAAGCATGAGTGGTGTAGTCAAGAATAAGAGCATTTCAGACTTCCAAGGTGCTGACCTCACCTGGCAGAGGACTGACGAGGACAAGGGCAAAGCCCTCTTTGAAAGCTACCTTGAGCAGGGCAACCAGACAGACATGGGAGGCCGAAATCTGGCCAAGGAGGTCACCTCAGACAGATGCAAGGCCCAGAACACTTCGGATGAAGACACAGTGACAGTGAAAGAAATCAAGGCTGTGCTTCGACGATCAAAAAACAGTGCTCCAGGTCCTGATGGCATAAGATACGACGACATAAATAGGTGTACCGACAATGAGCTAGAGAAACTAGCAGACATGTACAACAACAGTATAGGGAGTGCTAGCATCAAGGAGGAATGGTTACACAGCTATCTGATTCCCTTGCCGAAGCCTGACAAAGACCACAAAAAAATTCAGGGATATCGAATTATAACCATGCAGAATACAATAGGCAAGCTGCTGGAGAAGGTAATTGCCAGGAAAATATCAAGCCAACTAGAGAGGCAAGGTGTTTTCCCACCTACCCTGGGTGGGTACCGTCCAAAAAGAGAAACCTGGACCAATGCAGCAGTCTTTACCCATGATGTCTATGAAGGTTTCCACTCAGGCACTGAAACCGTTGCTGCAGCGATTGATCTTGAGGACGCATACAACAGAGTACCACTGGATTTTTTAATGTTTCAGCTTCTTGAACTAAACGTAAGTCCATTCCTCCTTAGTTGGATCGCTGCAGCCCTCTTCCAGCGGAAAGTAGTTTTTAGATGTGGCAGTTGGACTTCGGAACCAACAACAATATATCCTGGCCTACCACAGGGATCACCATTTTCTCCGGTACTGTTCAACGCCTACACAGTGAGAATCACCAGTGAGCAGATCACTGGACCTGGCAGGACATTGTCTTATGCCGATGATGTTTTAGTGTATCGTCAGGGTAATATTCCCATTTACTTGTATATTACATTGTGGTATTTCGTCCTTCCTACCACAATGTAATATACAAGTAAATGGTAATATTCTTCAACAAGTGAGCAGGTACAATTATCTCGGAACAGTAATAACATCTGATGGGAGATGCCTTGAAGAGATTAGAACAAGAATCGCCATGGCAAAAGTAGCCTTTAGCAAGATGAAAAACATAGTGATCAATAAAAAGATGTCAATTGAAACGAGAAAAAGAGTGTTGAGATGCTACATTGAACCTGTACTTTTGTATGGATGTGAAGCGTGGACAATGAGCAGTCAGGCTGAAAAACATCTGATGGCTGTAGAGATGTGGTTTCTGAGGAAAATGCAAAGAATACCATGGACAGCCAGAAAGACCAATGAACAAGTCCTTCAAGAAACAAATGAAGATCGTAAATTGATTAGAGAAATTAGACGTAGACAGTCAAAATTTTTTGGGCATGTTATGAGAAGAAATGGATTGGAGAATTTGGTGACAACTGGTAAGATCGAGGGGAACAGACCAAGGGGAAGACCTAGAAGCAAGTACCTGGATGGCTTGGCCTTGTGGCATGGTCGAGACAGAAACACGGAGCTGATCCACGACTCTGGTGATCGAGTGAGATGGCAGAACATGACCGCCCACGCTTACCGGCATGGCACATGATGGATGGATTTCTGTTATGGTTTAATTGCTATTATTTTTGCTTATGATCATTATTATTATTATTAATATACTCCCTCAGTTCCCCCTTCTCCCCGTTTGTTACTGTCGTTGTTGCCGCTGCTGCCACCCTTACTGGTCGGTTCTAACAAGTTTACTGCCAAAATCATCATCACCAAATAGGGGATAATGGCACTGGCGGGGTTGGGGCCGACTTGTGAGGGTGGTGATTTGGGAAACAAACATGGTAAAATAACAAATTTTGGGCTACCCCACTTTCACATGTAAAGATGTCCAACGAATTAACTATTGTAATATTGCATATATGTCATCTACACGCCCACATGCAACGCTCTGTTAATACCTGCACACAAATACTGAACACACAGGACGCATGTAACAACATGAACAATACAAATGCAATTGTTCTATTATTATCATTCTTCCTTATTGCAATTATTACCCTTGTGGATTACCATTTCTATTATTAAGGTTGTATTGTTATTATTTTTACCTTTACCATTGTTAATATTATTATACTCCCACATTTTCCCCTCATCCCCGCCTGTTACTATTTTTGTTAACGCTGCTGCCGCCCTCACTGGCTGATTCTAACAAATTTACTGCCATTATCATAATACTGGGTACATCCTCAAGGACTTGAAAACATCCATTTTCATCGCACTACCGAAGAAGCCAAGAGCTGTTTAGTGTGAGGATTACAGAACTATTAGTATTAGCTTAATGAGCCACATAACTAAGATACTACTCAAGGTCATACAAGAAAGAATTCAACATGAAATATATGAGGAAGTAGCTAAATAACAATTTGGGTTCCTCAAAAATATAGCGGCACCAGAGAAGCAATTATCTCTCTGAGGATGTTAATTGAAAAATATATAGAAGTTCAAAAAAGTATATATGTTTGTTTTATAGACTATAAGAAAGCTTTTGATAGAGTACAACATGAACGACTAATTACGTGCCTTCAAGATATAGGAATAGACGGAAAGGACATCAGACTTATTAGTAACTTGTACTAGGAACAAGTGGCGTCTATTAGATGCGGTAATAACTATTCGTCACCTATAGAGATAAAAAGAGGAGTACGGCAGGGATGTGTACTGTCCCCAAGCCTCTTCAATCTATACACAGAAAGAATTTTTAAACAAGTTGAAATGCCTGGACTCAGCATCAGTGGAAGAATCATAAATAATCTTAGATATGCTGACGATACCGTGTTACTAGCAAAAAGTGATCAAGACCTAATGGAAGAAGTAAACAGGCACAGTGCAGAATGTGGCTTAGATATTAGCATCCAAAAAACAAAATCTATGATAATTAGCAGTGAAAAGGAAAGGTTATCAATTAACATCACAGTAAACGGGCAGATATCAGTCAGGTCTTAGTCAGATATGACTGAGCTACCGTATAACAGTAGACGGTACTACCTGGTTTCTGTTAGCGCCGAACGTTGGGCGGCGCTTACCAAACCCGACACCCCACATTGTGCCAACGGCTTCGGGCGGAAGAGCGCAATTGGGAGGGTACAAGCCTTACCCTGGTGCGAGGAAATGCAAGCTAAAGACAAAATTGTCATGGCAGGGCAGACCAGGCCCTAAGCCTTGGTTGGCGACTGGTCTAGGATCGAAGCTCCGACAGGCGGACAGTTAGAGCATTGCTTTGCTGATCCGGCAGCTTCTGCAGCTTGTCTTGTTCCAGATGTAGGGGTGTTACCTTTCCTCTGGAGTGAACTAGGCAGGCCGAGAGAGGGATCATGCTGCATGGGCAACACATGATCTCTATATTTTAGCCCAGGCTTTGTGCTATGGAGAGGCAATAACTCCATCCCTGGTCTTATCAAGTTATGTGAGTCCATTCAAATCGCAAGTGATAAGGGAGACATAAGAAGCATGTATGAAGGAATAAAGAAAGCCGGTGGTCCAGTGATCAAAAGAAGTGCACCGCTGAAAACCTTGACTGGAGAAGTCATCACTGATAAGAAACAGCAGATGGACAGATGGGTAGAGCACTATTTGGAGCTTTACTCAAGTGAGACCAAACTAGCGGATGATGCCCTCAACGCCATAGAGGCCCTGCCAACTCATGACCACCTGGACACACTTCCCACCATAACAGAAGTTAAGTGTGCTATAAATGAACTTGCATCTGGCAAGGCTCCAGGTAAGGATGGGATTCCAATAGAGGTTATCAGGAGTGGGCAAGACACACTCACTCTACAGATCCACCAGCTAATAGAGCTATGCTGGCGTGAAGGACAAGTCCCACAGGATTTCAAAGATTCAAACATCATAACGCTGTACAAGAACAAGGGTGATCGGAGCGACTGTAACAACTATAGGGGTATCTCACTTCTGTGTATTGTTGGGAAAGTATTTGCCAGGATTGTTCTGCGCAGACTTCAAGTCCTAGGAGATCAAGTCTACCCCGAATCACAGTGTGGCTTTCGACAGAACCGGTCTACCACTGATATGATATTCTCATTGCGACAAATGCAAGAAAAAATGCCGTGAACAGAATCAACCACTGTTTATTGCCTTCATCGACCTCACAAAGGCATTTGATTTGGTCAGTCGTGAGGGTCTGTTCAAGGCACTAAAGAAGATTGGCTGCCCACCAACTCTTCTGTCCATTGTGGAATCGTTCCACACAGGCATGAAGGGTATAATCAAGTTTGATGGTGCAACTTCTGAAGAATTTGAAATCAAGAGTGGAGTTAAGCAAGGTTGTGTACTAGCTCCCACCCTCTTTGGAATATACTTTTCACTTCTACTGAAATATGCATTTCGTGATCAGGATGGTGGTATATACATTCACTCACGCTCAGATGGCGGCCTCTACAATGCTCAGAGATTGAAGGCTAAGACCAAAATTAGGAGGGTACTGATCAGAGAGTTGCTTTTTGCAGATGATGCTGCAGTTACGACCCACTCTGAGGAAGAATTGCAATGTCTACTATCTGCATTCTCCAATGCTTGTTCTGAATTTGGTTTAACAATTAGCAAAAAGAAGACACAGATTATGTCACAAGGTGCACATGGGGTACCATCAATCTTTATTGACGACGCCGAACTAGAGATAGTAGACCATTTTACATATCTAGGATCAGTGGTAAATAGCAAATTATCCCTAGATCAGGAAATCAACATCCGGATTGGTAAGGCAGCAACAACAATGAACAGGTTAAGAATAAGAGTCTGGGAGAACAGGAAGCTTACTGCCAAAACAAAAGTCCTTGTCTATCAAGCCTGTGTCCTTAGTACTCTTCTCTATGGCAGTGAAACCTGGACAACTTACTCACACCAAGAGAACAATTTAAACAGCTTTCATATGCGGTGTCTGCGAAGAATTCTTGGTATTAAGTGGCAAGACAAAATCACAAATACTGAAGTATTGGAAAGATCAGGTTGTGTGACAGTTTATTCCATGCTCAGTCTTCGTAGACTTAGATGGATAGGACATGTTAGGAGGATGGATGATGGTAGAATACCAAAGGATATCTTTTTTGGTGAATTACAGATGGGTAAGAGATCTCAGGGTCGGCCTCTACTACGATACAAAGATGTGTGTAAGCGGGACATGATTGATACAGGCATTGATAATGCACATTGGGAGCAAGTCGCCGCTGAACGTGTTGCATGGAGGGCAAATATCAGAAATGGAATAAAGTCAAAGGAGAAAATTATTGCAGAAAAGTCACACACCAAGCGTTTGAGACGTAAGATGGTGCATGATGGTGGAAATGACCACGTGTTCACATGCACCCACTGTGAACGGACATTTACAGCGCAAATTGGCCTTATCAGTCACACTCGCTACCGCCATAGTTAAAAGTTATTATGCCTTTTTAGAGCACAAACTATCGTCTGTCAAGACGGCAAGGTGCCAATGTAAAACGGGCAGATACTGGAACAAGTAACAAGTTTCTCTTATCTTGGCCATATAATAACAGATGATGGCAGAAGTGAAATGGAAATCAAAAAGAGAATAGGAAGGGCCAAAAAAATTTTCAGCGGCATGAAATCAGTATTAACATCTAAAGAGATTAATAACGCATTAAAAATGAGAATTGTCAAATGCTACGTATATTCAACACTACTGTATGGCTCGGAAGCCTGGACATTAAACAAGCAACTAGAAAGTCGCATAGAAACCCTGGAGATGTGGATATTCCGACGAAAAGGTTGTATATCATGGAAACAAAAACAATCAAATATAGAGGTGCTAGAAAAACTGGGAATGAAGAGGGAGTTGATGAAAGAAATAAAGAGACACGTGAAATATTTTGGCCACGTTAAAAGACATGCTACTCTTATAAAAACCATACTGGAAGGCAAGGTTGAGGGCAAGCGAGCAAGAGGTAGACAACGATACAAGTGGGAGGATAACATAAAACATCAAGAGATGGGCGAACATCGGCCTGACAGAATGTACAGTCAAGACGAGAGACAGTCAGTGTTGGAGATCCATTGCAGCCAAACGTCATAGCGGAGACGGCACCTGATATATTGTATGATTGGAAAGTTTTAAAAAAAATTATTTTTGGCTTGTTTCCATCTACGTTTAGCTTTAAAATCAAAATGTAACCTGGTAACACCGCTGCCGTATCAAAATATAATGGAAGTGGTTCCCCGAGAACGCCGGAACCTGCAGTAATAGAAGCTGTCCAACGCACAAAAGACCAGAAAACCTATACCGCACTATGAACCACCACAACTATAATACTATAATCAACGTCATCGAGACGGGTTGAACGAGATGGAAAGTTTCTTTATTTTCGACAAATCGTAATCGGAAGCCGGAACCTGCCCAGGTGTAAATACAACCACGTGAACCTCTCTGTTGTCCTGATTGATTTCGCTATCTTCACAAACTCATTTTCATGAGTGTCTTTGGATTGTTCTAGGTATGTTTGTATTTCACTAGTAATCTCATTTGGTTACAATCACATTTAACAAGCTTCTAAATAGTAATTAACCAAGTAAAGTTACGAATTAAAATGCGGGGTAGTTTTTTTTATTGTGCTTAGTGTTTAAGTTATCCGTGGTGAAGGCAGCTATATAGTATATACTATATATAGCCTATGCTAAATTGTCTAAATGTAGGGAGCCCTATCACGATTTTAAATTTGAGAATTTACTAATGAGACCACCACAGTAGATAGGCCTTGAAATTCAAAATCTAATGGTACCTCAATGATGCCTGTATGTCACTTCTAAGTGAAGGTATTCACATGTTTGTGAAGGTGAGACGAGTTGCGATTTCTCATGCTATTCACCCATTATTGGAGCTCTCCAGTGTGTCCGATTACCTTCACTAGAAGGGTTGGTTAACCTGGTCAACAAATGCCCGCAGAAGTCGGATGTGTCAGCCTAACGGCGCAAGAATGCAGCTCTGCTGTAAACAGCACAACGCAATCATGTCCGAAAAAAAATCCGGATGAACGCAGAAGAAGAAGAATACAAAATTCGAAGATCCATCTACAATTGATGGTTTTCTATTGAAAGCGGCAGAAAAAAATTATTTACGGTTCAGTTTCATCTTTCTCCACGTGCGAGGTTGGTCTCAACCAACGGGTCATAGCCGGATTATGAAAACTGACTTTAAAAATATGTTCCATCATGTTAATTGATAAAAAGATAGTACAAGTATACAATTAAATTATTAATTATTAATAATCTTTAAACTTGTGTTCGCTTTAACTTTAGTAGGTCAAATTGCACGTTTTGAGTGTTGAAAAGTGAAAGTTTACATGCCACAGCGATCGATACGCGCATGCGCAGTCACCATGGCACATGGCCATGCGTTTACCCATTCTCAAAGGGGAGAGTTTATACGGACGAGTCCGAATAGACAGAGTAGTTTATACGGACTTGAGTCCGTATAGACAGAGTAGTTTATACGGAGCTGGGTATAGCTGAAGTATGAAGCTGTTTAAATATCAAGAATAATTTTCCAGATTGGTATCCCCAATGTGTCCCCATGCGAGTTAAAGAATTGTTAACTTGCGTTTCTGTACACTTACTGATTACTGTTTACTACAGGCTTCCATCTTTGTTGACATTACCGCCCTACTATTGATGTCCTCATAATTCCGGTCCAAGCTGACAGTAATATGCGTCGCCTCAGAAAGACATGATTAGGCAATTCAAACACCAGGCTTCCGACTTACTGGCCTGATGAATTAACAAATAAACAAGGAAATGCTACGTACATAAAGTGCAGGAAAACCTGGTATATGTGAAGCAGGTTGAAAAGAGAGAGGGGGGGGGGGGGGGGGAGATAGATAACGAAGATAGATAGTGTGAGAGACAGATACGAGAAAGATGTGTTTAAAGACATAACAAAGGATAAAGACAAGTGAGAGAACGAGGAGGGATAAGCGGTTGGCTAAGCGCCTTTCCCAAGACAACAAAGTAGAGGACAGATAAGAACAGAAAGACAAGTGTGCAGGTTCTTGTGCAGCAAGATAAAGACACATGTAACCAACACAAAACCACAAAAACCCTAGGAAACACTGTTGCTGCCAAAAGCGAGATCATCAGACCAGCACTGGTTGATACCTACTTATTTGTTCTTCATTTACCAGGTATCTATTATGTGGTTACTTCAATTAGCGAGTGAGACAGAGTGGGACAGGTCGGGATGAGAACATACCGGGTACTGCTCTTGCTGAGGCCTCGCTTGATACGGATGTTGTCTGTCTAAATGATGGGACACCAACTAGGCAGGCAATGAGACTGGGGGAACCTGACACCGCCATACCTGGCGCTTGTATCACAAGAGGCGGCATCCACAAAATGGAGTGTCCTTGGGGATTGTAGAAGCGACCACCTGCCCCGCTCTGTACTGGTACCTAAGCCCAGTTCAGTCAAGCCTTTATAAATTAACGATCGATGGATTCCCGTAATGACATCTATTTCCAAAGCGATTTTCTATCAATGTCATTAAAAAAAAGAATTGTCTCGCTGGTGAGGAATCGAACCTCAGTCTCCCGCGTGACAGGCGGAAATACTTACCACTAAGCTACTGAAAACACAATGAAAACTTTACAAAAATGTGTAATATAGTCAAACACATGTCCCGATGACGCAGTTCACGTGACCAGCCGGGGTTTCCGGAAAAAAAAAACGGACCGGAAAAAACACGAAGTGGAGTCCGAATAGACAGAGTAGTTTATACGGACTTGAGTCCGTATAGACACTTTCTTCTCAAAGCCACGCTTTGCAGAAAATGTTTTTCATCTACCCTGCAGCAATTAAAGCGATGAAACTTCCCAGATATATTTAAAATTGTATGCAGAATTCAAAAATACATCTATAATTTAATTAATCCTACAAGGAACACCAGAATAGTGTTACAAAGTGCACATGCCAGTCCTGATAGATATGCGCAAAGAATAAAAACACATCTTTGCAGAAAATGTTGTTTACATCCACCCTGAAGCGATTAAAGCGATGAAACTTTCCAGATATATTTAACCTTGTATGCAGAATTCAAAAATACATCTATAATTGAATTAATCCTATAAGGAACACCAGAATAGTGTTACAAAGTGCACATGCCAGTCCGATAGATATGCGCAAAGAAAATTGTATGCAGAATTCAAAAATACATCTATAGTTGAATTAATTCTATAAGCAACACCAAAAAACAATTAATTACGGTAAGTATGAAATGTATTCTTATTTATATAAAAGGTCACGATGATTTCAACCAATCGCTGTGCACAGGAGTATTAGGCACACCTTTCCTGGAAAACCCAGGATGACGTGTGTTATTGTGACATGAGATTTGAATGAATGAATGACGTCAAAAGAATGCCTGGTAAATATATAGCGTTTTCCGGGACAAGGCGGGTCACCGCTTGGTGACTCCATGTATCACTTTTTTTTTTCATTTCCGGTAACGGCACGATGGGACTCGCTACTAAATTAAATGAACTAAGTGCTAGTTATAGACAGCCCCATCACAATTTTAAATTTGAGTATTTACTCATGAGACCACCACAGTACATAGGCATTGAAAATCAAAATCTAATGGTACCTCAATGATGCCTGTATATCAATTCTTCTTCTTCGTTCATCCGGAGTTTTTTTCCGGATGTTATTGCGTTGTGCCTGTTTACAGCAGAGCTGCGTTCTTGCGCCATTAGGCCGACACATCCGACTTCTGCAGGCATTTGTTGACCGGGTTAACCTTCCCGGGGGTTTCTTAGGACGTTAGACTCTCACTGTAGTGGTGTTATCTCCCATCCCAGCTGGCCCATACAGAACAGTCAAAGGCATCCTGGTCGGCCCTCAAGGGAAGGCAGGGGCAGACCATGGGCATTCCCCGCCATCCAAGGAGGCTTCCATAATTGCAGAGCCATCACACAGCACTCTGGTATTGGGCTCAACCAAGGAATTGTCACGTCCTGCACATGGCTGCTTAGCCTCACTTCCGTATATTGGGCCTTCCGTTCACCATAGGCTGTTCTTCCAGAAGCCAGAAGAATGCAGTTTGCAGATGACATCCACACAGTGAGCTTTCGATTCGGACTTTCCACGTAATGGATTTGCTATCCAAGCAATATTCCATTTTGTGCCACTAGGACACTTTTTCCACCTTTTATGAAGCCCACACAGTGAGCTTTCGATTCGGACTTTCCACGTAATGGATTTGCTATCCAAGCAATATTCCATTTCATGCCTCTGGGAGGCTTGTGTAACCTGACATGCCTGTGGTATGAAGTGTGGCAGTCTAAATACTTCTTCATGTATATTTAAATGTCAACCTGAATACAGTTAAAGTAAGCTGCAGTCGACTTGAGCTTGTTGATATCTCCATAGAGCTTGTCCTCGAATGAAGCAGGTGTGGGCCAAAATATCTTTCTCTGTTCTGCATATATTGGGCACTCTTGCAGCAAATGTTTAGCTGTCATTTTACCAGTTCCACAATTACATTCATCTGTATCTCCTATCTTTAGTTTGTTGAACAAGTGGTATTTCAGCCTGTTATGTCCTGTGCGGAGTCTGAAGATTGCTACTTGTTCTCTTCGGTCGAGTTTGTAATATGCATCATCCTTCTGGTGGCCTGGATGCTCTGATTCCCATTTGGTTCTATAAGTGCTTTTTATAAACCTCTTTGCCTCATTATAGGTTATGTCTATGTCAGGCTGTGGTAGTCGTCCGCCCTCTTTTGCCAGTCTGTCAGCCTCTTCATTTCCAGGTATACTGCAATGTGATGGGATCCACTGTATTACAACTTTTTTGGATTTCTGGCATAGACCATGGAGTGCTGCTCTTAGGTCAGCTATTTCTGTGCTGTTATTGCTCTTCAGTATTGAGACAGCTGACTTTGCATCTGTAAAGATAGCTATTTGCGTCTCTTTTTTTTCCTCCATCAAGAGCATTTCTGCTGCAGTTTTCAGAGCCTCTACCTCCGCTTTGAAGTTACTTGAAAACTTTCCAGTTGCCACTGAATGTGTTTTTTTCACTCCATTTTTTAAATTTAGGAGAATTCCTCCTCCTCCATTCTCTACTGAATTTTTGGCTGATCCATCTGTATATGCATGGGTCCAATTGCTGCTTGGGTAATGTTCTTTTATGTAGTTTAGGGTTATTTCTCTTCTTTCGGTTTCATGCTGAGTGTTCTTTTTCTCAATACCAGGAATGTTTTCTATCATCTCAGGCAGTTGCTGCTGTCTCCAAGCTGGGAACTTGTCTGCATTGTAAATGGCTTTGACTGTTGATATGTTAAGTATGGGATCTGCCCTAATCTTTCGTTTTGCAGTTTCTACAAAGTTGCTACGCTTCAGTCTTCCCTTTCCAAAACCACTAAACCTTTTATACATAGGGTGGTCTGTCAATCTTCTAAATTTTTCAGCTTGTTGCTGGGCTCTGCTATCTCTTCTATCCTGCATTGGTTGTAAACAAGTGATCTTTTCTAATTCATTAATAGGCGTTGTCTTCAGGCTTCCAGTTATGATTCGCATTCCTTGGTTTTGGACTCTACTTATTTTGTTAAAGTTTGACTTAGCTGCTGTTGCCCAAGCTGCAATGCCATATTCCAGTACTGGCCTCACCCGTCCAGTATATAACTTCTTGAGAACTTTCTCATCTGCTCCCCACGTTGTACCAGCAAGCTTTTTCATGATTGCCATTCTTTGCCTTGCTCTTGTTCGATTTTTCTCAACCTGTGTCTTCCATGTCAGGCGACGATCAAAGGTGACTCCTAGATAGTTTGGATTTTCTTCATGGCGCAATATTTTTCCATTCAATACCAGCTTAGGTTGCTGAGTTTTAGTTGAGAGGGAGAACACTGTGCATGTTGTTTTCTCCTCACTTATCTTCACTAGCCATGATTTTGACCAGTCCTCTAGTGCTAATAGGGCTTGCTGTATTCTGCTGTTAGCTGTACTAATATATTCTTCAGATGTCCATATGGCTAGGTCATCTGCAAAGGATGATGTGTGTACTCTGGCTGGAAAATTTTCCGTGATGTCGTTTATATATGCTAGGAATAATGTTGGTGAAAGAACTCCTCATTGGGGGACACCTTGCTCCAACAGCATCATTTTGCTGGTTTGTCCTTGTACTTTTGTCCTGGCAGTTCTGTTCTCAAGGTAGTGGCTGATCCATTTGTACATTTTCCCGCAAACATGCATTTTTTGCAGTTTTACTTTCAGTCCTTCCTTCCATACTTTATCAAATGCTTTTTCTAAATCTATCCAGACCGCTAGTGTGTGCTTTTTCTCTTGGAAGGCATCCTCTATTTCCTGAGCTATATAGGTTATTTGATCTTCAGTGGATCTGTACTTTCTGAATCCTGCTTGGTGAGGTGTTAAGAGTTGGTTTTCTTCCAGATGCCATGTTAGCCTGCCATTGATAATGCGTTCCATTAATTTTCCTACACAGCTAAGTAGACTGATAGGTCGATAGCCATTTGGTTCTTCCAGGTCTTTTCCTTTCTTTGGGACTGGTATTAGTATAGCTTCCTTCCATGCCTGTGGGACTAGTTCCCCTCTTCCAGCTGTAATTTAGGACTGCTAGTAGTTTCTTTTTTGCCTTAGTGCCTAGTCCTATTAGCATTTCATTTGTGATTCCATCCTTTCCTGGTGATGTCTTCTTTTTTAGGGTATTCATTGCCTGTTCCATTTCTTCCATTGTTAGATTTGCCATCATATATTCTGCTGCTGTCTCTGTATATCTATGATGTATCTGTTTATCTTTGATTGCTTTCTTCTGTTCGGCTGTAATATCAATGTGGTTTGCACTGGCATAGTGTTCCATTAGTGCATTTGCAGCCTTTTTTCCTGTAAGCAAGGCATTTCCTTGTTTAATTGTTATTTGTTTGTTTCTAGGTCCTTCATTGTTCATGGCTTTCACTAGTTTCCATAGTTTGTTTCCATCCCTGTCAAAATTCAGGTTTTCTGTTTTTTTTCCTCCAACAATCTCTTGTTGTTTGATTTACTGTTCTTTTATATTTTGCTGAGATGGCTTTGAGAGAGATGTTCGCTTCAGTTGTTTGTTCTCTCTCTGCGGTCTTCCTAGCATCTTCAACTTTGTCCTCCAAAATTTGCTAGTTCTTCAGTCCAGTATGGTTTGTAATTTTTCCTTGCTCCTCTTGGAATAGACTCAGTGGCCGCCTGTATTATTGCTCTGTTTAGACTTTACACCATTTGCTTCATGTTGCCATATCGTGTATTTATGTTTTAACAATATTTGTCTGTTAGTATGGCAAATCTGTCCCAATCTGCTCGTTTGTAATTCCAACGGGGCAAAGGCTTTTGCTCCTGTGGAACATACTCCATATTTATTACAAGCTTGATTGGTCTGTGGTCACTACCTGCTAATTGGTCAAGCACATGGCGATCGATTTTGTGGAGGATGTCTCCTGTGCAGAAAGCTACGTCTGGAGTAGAAGTGGTAATCCATCTTCTGGAGTAGAAGCTCGGTGTGTCATCCGCTTTGTTGAGTAGATGGAGATTTGAGTCTATTTCCCAGTCCTCCACTTCATCTCCTCTTTTGTCAGTATCTGGGTATCCCCATCTTTCTGAACGGCTATTAAAGTCTCCGACAACAATGCAATTTGTGTCAGTTATTTCCATGTTTGAGAGTGTAAGATCCTTATCTGCTGGGCTATACAGATTGTAAATTCTTATTTTCACGTCCTTTATCATTATATCAACACCTATAATTTCCGTTTGGTTGTCAGAGATCACAGATACTTCGCTGCAAGGTATTGTATTTCGTGTAAGTATTACAACTCCTCCTTTGTGTCCTTCGCGGTCGAAACATGTGGCCTGATATCCCTCGACTGAAAATGTGCGATTGGCGTTGAGGTGTGTCTCTTGAATGCATGCCACATCTATTCTATCTTTATGAAGACGCTGTGTTAGGGAGGCTTTCTTGTTATAAACTCCTTCTGCATTCCATTGTAGTATGTTGAGTGTCCGGGGTGTTTGGTCAATAGCTCTTAACCTACTCCTCTGTGCCTTGACTCCACAGCACAGGGGAAGGTGACCACCAGTAGTCATGGGTGGACCCCCTCGAGGCAGGGGGCCCGGCACTATCACCGCCTGATGGGACTTCACGGGATTAGCACCATAACGATTAATTTTCATCTGTGGCATCATGAAATGATAAAGTTACGTTGCACTTCTTTGTCAAGCCTGTGGCTCAGTACATCCGATTTCGACAAGCATTTGTTCGGGATGCTTTCCCTAGCCTTTGACTGTCCCCAGTCTACCTACAAGGCAGCAGGTTTGTACGTCTCTTCGTCTGGTCCCTCTCCCTTGACCAGTCCGACATGGGTGACCCTACCAGTAGCTGTGCTACCGTCGGCATAGCTCTTGGGGTCATTGGAACGCGCAAGCCCCTCTACCTCGTCAAGGTGGACGCACGGCAGAGGGGGTATATCAATTCTAAGTGAAGATATTCACATTTTTGTGAAGGTGACATGAGTTGCGATTTCTCAAATTCTTCACCCGATATTAGAACTCTTCAGTGTGTCCATTTCCTCCACCAGCGATCTGTGTGTGCGAGATGGTCTCAAACGGATATGACAACTGACTTCAAAAGTATGTTCCGTCATGTTAAATGATTAAAATATAGTACGAGTATACAATTATATTATTATTAATCTTTAAAATTGTATTCACTTTAACTTTAGTAGTTCAAATTGCACATTTTGAGTAGACAGATCGATATGCGCGGCCGTCATGACCCGCGGGTTTCCAATTCTCAAAAACACATCTTCGCAGAAAATCTGTTTTTCAATCACAATTCGAGCAAGTTTAGCGATGAAACTAAACTGATTCAGGGGCGATATTGTATATGGCAATTAAAATTTACATTAAACAAAGACATCTATTTGATCCATCGATTCCAATATGTGATCGTTCCGTTGCCTCTGTGGGAAGCGCTCCCCGGCAGTTGGCAGTTTGCACAGATCCTTAGAGTACACTTTATTCACAAACTTCTAGTTTCTCAGTTCTATATAATATTTTAGTTCGTAATGTTTAATATTTTTTTTATTATATCACCTAAATAAATTTCTGAAAAATTTTTTTTTTAAAAATACCCAACGGGGAATAGAGCCCCAGTCTCCCGCGTGACAGGTGGAATGCTTACGACTACGCTAACGAGGACCAATGATTGTTCCACAAAGATTATTAATCGGATGATCTCCAGATGGGTATATCAGACGTGGGGGACATCTTGCTATATTAATCTAGAGGTTTTCCAGAAGGGAGACTTTATACATAGCTGAAGTATGAATAAATGAATACTTTATACATAGCTGAAGTATGAATAATGGATACTTTATACATAGTCTGAAGTATGAATAAATGGATACTTTATACATAGCTGAAGTATGAATAAATGGATACTTTATACATAGCTGAAGTATGAATAAATGAATACTTTATACATAGCTGAAGTATGAATAAATGGATACTTTATACATAGCTGAAGTATGAATAAATGGATACTTTATACATAGTTGAAGTATGAATAAATGGATACTTTATACATAGCTGAAGTATGAATAAATGGATACTTTATACATAGCTGAAGTATGAATAAATGGATACTTTATACATAGCTGAAGTATGAATAAATGAATACTTTATACATAGCTGAAGTATGAATAAATGGATACTTTATACATAGCTGAAGTATGAATACTTTATACATAGCTGAAGTATGAATAAATGGATACTTTATACATAGCTGAAGTATGAATAAATGAATACTTTATACATAGCTGAAGTATGAATAAATGGATATACATAGCTGAAGTATGAATAAATGGATACTTTATACATAGTTGAAGTATGGCTGTTTAAACATCAAGAATAATTCTCCAGATTGGTATCCCCAATACAAATAATTGTGTCCCCAGGCGAGCTCAAGAATAGTTAACTTGCGTTTCTGTACACTTACTATTTACAGGCATCCATTTTTGTTTACGTTACCGAACTTTTCTAGGACCTCTACATTTGATTGTTTTTGTTTCCATGAAATACGACCTATTCGTCTGTATATCCACATCTCCAGGGCCTTCTATGCGACTTTCTAGTTGCTTGTTCAATGTCCAGGCTTCCGCACCATACAGTAGCGTTGAATATACGTAGCATTTGACAGTTCTCATTTTTAATGCGTTATTACTCTCTCTAGATGTTAATACTGATTTCATGCCGTTGAAAACATTTTTGACCATTCCTATTCTCTTTTTGATTTCCATTTCACTTCTGCCATCATGGAGAAACGTGTTACTTATTCTAGTATCTGCCCATTTACTGTGATGTTCATTGATGACCTTTCATTTTCACTGCTAATTATCATAGTTTTTTTTGTTTTTTGGATGTTAATATCTAAGCCACATTCTGCACTGTGCCTGTTTACTTCTTTAGTTCCTAATATTTGTTTATTAAAAAGTCGCTTTCACCCAATTAATTGCTGAAGAATTAAAAAAATAGTGTCTGGCAGGGAATTGAACCTCAAGCTCCCGCGTATCAGGTGGAGACACTTACCACTATGCTACTGAAGATACTATTTGGAATCAACAAAAATGTATAATATAGCCACACACATGTGTCGATGACGTCACATACATTAAGTCATGTGACTTGGCAAATCACGTGACTAGCCGCGAAAGTTACACTATTAATAAAGGAACAATTTATTCATAGTCGGGTTATGAATAGTCACTTAGTTTTCAGAAGGTTGTTATGGGAGCGAGGTTCTGCACAGGACATGATACTGACTGAATGACTGAAAACATGATGAAGGCAGACGTTAGTGCAGCTTTCGAGCATGTATTACGGTTACGATACAAAGATGTGTGTAAGCGGGACATGATTGATACTGGCATTGATAATGCACATTGGGAGCAAGTCGCTGCTGAACATGTTGCATGGAGGGCAAACATCAGAAATGGAATAAAGACAAAGGAGAAAATTATTGCAGATAAGTCACACACCAAGCGTGTGAGACATATGATGGTGGAAATGATCACATGTTCGCATGCACCCACTGTGAACGGACATTTACAGCGCGAATTGGCCTTATCAGTCACATTCACTACCGCTATATGTAAAAGTTATTATGCCTTTTTAAAGCACAAATTATCATCTGTCAAGACGGCAAGGTGCCAATGATATATATATATATATATATATATATATATATATATATATATATATATATATATATATATATATATATATATATATATATATATATACACACTAAGCACTTATTGATTAGTATGCTACATGCTCAGGTCTGATACAAGTTCGAAGGCTCTCAGCTGGGGGATATGAGAGATCCCCGGATGAGAGGGCCAGGCCGTTTCTCGTTCACTGCTGCACGCAGGTAAGGTGCTGAGCCGGCAGCACATGTAGCCTACCTTGTGAGCGAGTACAAAAAGTCAGAAAAGTGCCCCAATCGAAGGAAATGGTTACGAAAACTGTCTGTATCTAACTCATAGAGAGTGTAGACAAAAGTGGAAGAATGTCTCAATGACGCGAAATGGAACGCACAGCGAGCGAACCTATTGCGGTGTCCGAAGTCAAAAATAAAAGCTTACCGAGTGGATGTCGCTCGCAGTCTGACCGCTCCTGGTATGTGCTTGAGCGATCAGTGGCAAGCGAGACCCCCAACACATGGAAGTGAGGAACTAAAGCAGCCATGAGCAGGACGTGGCAACTCCTCGGGTGTGCCCAGTCTCAGAGCAATATGTGCCGGCTCTGCAATTATGGAAGCCTCCTTGGATAGCGAGGGAATGCCCATGATCTGCCCATGCCTTCCCTTGAGGGCCGACCGCGATGTCGTTGATCGTTCTATCTTGACCAGCTGAGATGTTGGCGACATCACAACAGTCTAGCGTGCTTTGAAACCAGAGGAAGGCTAACCTCATTAAAAAATGCCCGCCGGAAGTCGGATGTGTTGTCCTACGGGTGGCAAACTAAAAATTGACACTACGCAATTACGTCCGAATGAAATGTCTCGTCCGAATGTCTCTCGTGCTAGGAACAGCTCTGACTACCTAGTTTCCGAATGCCGCTCTTGTTCGGAACAGCTCTGACTAGGTAGTTTTCCGAATGTCTGTCGTGCCTGGAACAGCTCTGACAGGCGCAATGACAAGCACATGTCCGAAAACTCGCTGAGTGGATACTGTCTGCAAACTTGTCTGGTTTGTGCAGGAATGGCCCGGGGCAAACGAAATGACCAATATATTGAAGTGAGGATTTAAAGCAGCCATGAGCAGGACGTGACGATTTCCCTCGGTGAGCCCAGAATCAGGGCGCTATGTGTTGGCCCTGCAACTATGGAAGCAACCTTGGATGGCGGGAAATGCTATGGACTGCCCCTGCCTTCCTTTGAGGGATGACCGTTGTCTTTGACCGTTCAACCATGGCCAGCTGGGCTGTAGATGGCACCACAAAAGTGAGTCTCCCAGGAATGCTACCTGGTCAAAAAAGCACGCTGTAGCCAGATGTGTTGGCCTACGGGTTTCGGCCCAAGGGCGCATAACTGACATACCGTAATCACATCTGAAAAAACACTCCGGATGAATGAAAAGAAGAAGAAGAAGATTAGTATGCATGCACCAATCATCCCGTGATGCCTCCTGATTGAATCTCCCAGCATCAAGATGATCTAAATTCCAGCAATTTATGCGGCATTCTCTAGTTCTTCACACATAATTGATCAAAATCAACACCTATATGTACACATGGGTGCTGAGTTCAAGTATATAAATATGTTACTAAAGTAAATAAACTTACTAATGAAAGCTTACCAAGAAATCACAAATGCTGGGGTTGACTGCAGCATCCTGGAATATACAGGAATATAAAGCTAACTTTTAAAAAAAAAACTGTCAGCTTAATCAGGTCTATGAAGTGAAAATATGGAGCTATTTGTACTTGTATAGCTCTTTATAATATTGTCCAGAGATCGTAAACAATATTGTTTCTGCCCTTTCCCTCTTCAGATCCACATTGTTCATCTCTAATTTAATCTTCTTTCTTACCCTGCTCATAATTATCAGTAATAACGTTGACATATGACTCAATAAATTGACAGTGCAATGATCTTCACATCTAAAGCTCTTGGTGCTTTGGCAAATCTATAAGCATATATTTTAACAGGTCGTTAAGCACCTTTTTAAAAATTATTTAGCTGCATGTCCTTCACAGGACGTAGCAGTCAACCCCAGTATTTTCGCTGTTTGTGATTCCTCTGGCAAATTTTATGTTCAGTAGTTTGCCATTGCTTTCTGAAAGACCGGCACCTTATACCTGTTTCGAAAAAATCAGCACCGCTGTGTTTCGAACCCGGGTATACAGGCTCACAAACTGCATTCGCAAGCCCTTAGCCACAGCTACCAGTTTAAGCACATACCCAAGTTTATAAATGTTGTGACAGCTTGGCTGTCATGGAGACAATGAAAAGCATTGCACAAGAAAGCAAAGACATCTCACTTAGTAAGATAAACCAATTAATTGATAGCATCCTTCTCCCTCAGTATGACTTGGATTCCTAATCACTTTGACCATGCAAAACGTAACTGGAATCTTAATTTACACATGCTTCCATCTGACAAATCCTCCTCCACTTTTACGGTGCTCTTAGTTTTCATCACCTATGAAGATCCAGGACAAATTGCTTCACATTGGCATCAAGACACCACTTCAAATGGTCAGAACAGGTAATTTGTATTTGGTAACTGTAATACGTTGAAGAACCCATTGTTTGCATACCTTCTAATCTTGTCATCACACTTTACCCCCTGCCAGAAAGCTGTAAGGTCTATTGCTGCCTTGCTAAGTAATCATTCAGATGAATAATGGCATCTGTACACTCCAACTTGTTTAGGATTTTGGCTGTAGCAGGATGACCCAGACATGGCCATTCATGCAACTTGGTCTCTTCACTCCCTGAAACCACAAATCTGAACTATTCCAGTGGTACTATCTCGGCTGGTGACTACAATTGTGCACATGCATGTGGAAACACATCAGTGCTGCAAAATCTTTGGTATAAGAAAACACGTAAAATATTACTCTTTGTACAGCCCTTTTAATAATTTTTGAGAATTTAGAATGATGTTATATTCTAGACTTCCAGAACATGCATTACAATTATTTATAGTAACAAAAGTTTTTGTACTTTGCACTTGATGAATATTTACAGAGAATAAGACATGATGTTGAAGTCATTGTTCTTACATTTCAGGTTAGAAAATACCAGAACAGAAGATGTCAAGACTTGCTGCTGCAGACATGATCCATTCAACAGAAGAGTGTCTGACACAAGAAGGAAGACCTGCTTCTGAAACCACGGGACTCAACACAGGCATGAATGCAGCAGAGAGCATGCAACTGTCAATTAGGGAACTCATATCTGATGCTGTGTGGAGGAGAGCAAACAAATATACATTTTATGACAGTGATATAACACCTCTAGACACTGCAATTCAAGCTTGCAATGTGAAATTTCTGGATATATTTTTTGACTGTGTAGATTTAGATGAACAAGTTAAGACCAGGATGGTCAGTAATGCCTACACAAACTTTTTTTATCGTAAATTGAGCCAGATTACCAAATATCATGTTGCAATGATCAAACGACTCTTGGAATTAGGAGCGGATGTGAATGGTGGGCCATCAGTTTTCCCTCTGTTTGTGGCAACTAAAGCTGGCAGTTATCCCCTGGTTAAGTTGCTCTGCCAGCATGGTGCTGATCTGAACAAGAAAGATAGGATCTTTTGGGATCTTCCGTTAAGTATCGCATTAAAACTGCTTTATTCACCAATTGACCTGGCCCTTGTTCATGGACACACAGACTGCGCTAAACTTCTACTTAAGCATGGTGCAAACTTTGACCTTGAAAATGCTTTCAAAATTCTGATAAATCATCAGAGTATGGCCTACATTAACTTCCTGCTTGTGTATTGCAGGCAAGAAACTCAACAATATATTTGTAAACATCAGCAGGATTTGTTATTGTCCGCAGTAAGAGGAAAAAATATTGAATTTATTAGCCATATTCTTAATATTGTGTTTAAGATTACGGGTGAGTATCCTTGTTGGGAAGGATTGTTAGCGGAGTCCGGAAATGGAGAAATTGCCTCATTTCTAATTCGGAAAGGAGCGGATGTAAATAAGCTGGTAGAAACATGTGGTGGCTACACTCCTCTGCATCTGGTTATAGGTAGGGATATGTGCGATGAATCTAAGTTACAGGTAGTTAAAGTACTGCTTGACAATGGGGCTTCTTGTAATATTCATGGTGACACATCACCGTTAATGCTTGCAGCTTCAATCGAATGCAGTACAGATCTGCTTCAATTACTATTAGACAATGGGGCTGACATTAACTGGAGAGACAGCGAAGGAGATACTGCCTTTTTCTATTCTGTCTGTCAAGAAGCTTTTGATAGCAATGCTGAATTTCTGATCAGATGTGCCAAAGAAAAAGATTTTATCGACTCAAAAAATAACCTAGGATTGACAGTTTTGATGCAAGCAGCAAGATACAGCAATGTAGATGTGGTCAAAGGGATGATAAATCACAACCCTAATGTGAATATGACAGATAACAATGGCAATACAGCCTTGTTGCATGCAATAAACAGAATCATAAATGAAGATGAATACGACCGTCGGACTTATGACGTTGTGACCACTCTAATTTATGCAGGCTGTGATGTTGACTTGCAAAATGATGATGGCCTGTCACCATTAATGTTGTCTGCAAGCAGATACAGCAAAAAGGCTTTACAGATTCTACTGGATGCAGGAGCTGACATTAATGCCGTCAGTAAACCAGATAGGACAAAGACAGCTGTGTCATACTTCGAGCCTGTGAGTTATTATATCAACAACGATTTAACAGCCTGCCTAGCAATTTTCCTTACTCACGGTGCCTGTTTGTCTTATTTACTACCTAAAATGTTTCATGGTATTTTACTTTGTAAAGACAGTGAAACTATTCGTAAACTTATAACAAATGTAACAGGACCCATGACTGTAAGGTCAGACAAATACTTTAACTACTTCTCGCCTGCTGATCCCACATTTGATATATCACCTTTATGTACAGCACTGCTAAGTGGTAATGCATCCCTGGCTCGTCATTTTGTTGACATCATGTGGCTAACAAAATCTGATCTGACTTCACTAATGCATAACATAGCTGTACGTTCATACCTGGAGAAGAAAAACCATACACATTGTTTAAATCTGCTTGGTGAGATGTCTTCACAGCCAGTGTCCCTGTTCAGGCTGTCTTTTATGGAAGTATCATCTGCTGTGGGGATAACCCCTGGCCGTGAGAACCGTGTCAACAAGTTACCTCTACCACGGTTGTTGCAAGACAAACTGTTGTTTAAATCAGCTGTAGACTTTATAACACCAACAATAGACAGGGTTCCTTATGGGCTATTGCCCACTGAGCCAATTTATAAAGAATACATCCATGTACTTGACAGCTGTAAATGCTGTCGGGTGTGGCATAATTGGAAATTGAAGCATCAGTTTAGAAATAAATATCACTGTGATGATTGTATAGAACACTCTTGCAGTAAATGTTTTAGCAGTTCCATTTTGCTTGGTCACCGTGACTAGGAATTCAAGTCATACTGAGGGAGAAGGATGCTATCAAGTAATGGGTTTATCTTACAAGTGAGATGTCTTTGCTTTCATGAGCAATGCTTTTCAGTGTCTTCATGACAGACAAGATGTTACAGCATTTATAAACGTGGGTATGTGCTTATGACCCGTTAAAATCCATACTTATACATTTGCCAAAGCACCAGAAGCTTTAGTTGTGAAGATCATTGCACAGTCAATTTAATGAGTCATATGCCAATGTTATTACTGAGAATTATGAGCAGGGTAAGAAAGAAGATTAAATTAGAGATGAACAATGTGGATCTGAAGAGGGAAAGGACACAAACAATATTGTTTACAATCTCAGGACAATATTATTAAGAGCTATACAAGTAAAAATAGTTCTATATTTTCACTTCATAGACCTGATTAAGCTGACAGTTTTATTTTCTAGTTATCTTTATATTCCTGTATATTCCAAATGCCGCAGTCAACCCCAGCATTTTTGATTTCTTGGCAAGTTTATGTTTAGTAGTTTGCCATTGTTTTCTGAGTGACTGGCACTCATATCATTGTATGAAAACCAACACAAGGCAGTCTGAGTCTGCTGTCAAATCATCCACAGCTGTGCTTCAGGCACGGTGTGCTGTTTCTTAATTAAGTCTGTAACCATCCTCACCACAGAGTTGAAACATGAGGTAATAAAACTTCCAGAACATTTAAAAACTGGTGGCAAAAAGATTTAAGAAAACAATGTGGCATTATCAGCAGCAAACAGCAGCTGTAAGAATGAACTGACAACCAATTGAATTAGGAACATTTAAGTGAATAAGGTGACGTGTACACTCCCCAATTTGTTTTCAGTATAAGTGAGCAGATAATGGGATCAGAGCTGTGGTAGTGTAGTGGTTAGCACTCTTGCCTGCTAGCCCAGTGGTCATGGGTTTGAATTCCCATCAAGGTGGGTTTGTAAATTGATCTGGGCTCCAAGGTCAGTCTACCCTAAACTGAGTACCAGAAAGTTTTAGGAAATAAAGAGGCAGCTTCTTCTTCTTTCGTTTGCTTGAAATATGTCTATAACTGCAATACTGTCTCTTGTATGAATTGAACTGTCTTATTCAGTTCACTCAGTGGTCCATAGAATTTATCTTCCAATCTTGTCTCTCTAGGCCAGAAGGTTTGCCTAGATATGTTGCAGTTTGGGCAGTCTTGGAGTATGTGCTCTGCTGTCTGCGACTCCAAACCACATGTGCACATGGCTGAGTCACCAATCTTCAATTTTGTATAATAATCTATTGTGTCCTGTACTGAGGCGCAGAATATTGACCTGTTCTGGTCTGACCATAACGTGATAGTCGTCTTGAGTAGGGTTTGGTGGCCTATTGACTGATTTGATAATTCTTTTCTTTTGGTGGAATGTAATGGGCATATCAGGTTGTTCTTATTTTGCTCCTTTCTTAGCCGATCGGTCAGCTCTTTTATTTCCGGGTACTCCACAGTGGGATGGTATCCACTGTATGGTGACCTTATACTGCCTGCTAAGTTCAGAAAGTAGTGTTCTTAGAACTGGCAATTTCCAAGACAGGAGCGCCTCTTTTACTAATTTTGCATCTGTCAATATAACCACAGGTTGTGTACCATGGCTGGTATTTTGTAATTTCTCTGTTGCTATCTTGATTGCCTCAATTTCAGCATCATAGTTACAGCAGTACTTTCCTGTTGGAACTCTGGCCGTGTCCCTAGTATTATTTGGGTATTCTATGTACACTCCCGCTCCTCCATTTTGAACAGCATTTTGTGCTATCTGTGTAGACTCGGATCCAGAGGTCCTGTGGGTATTTGTCATCAAGGAAGCTGGGAGTGGCTGTTCTGCGCTGTACACTGTTCTGTTCTTCCTTGTCAAATATTCCTCTCACTTTTGTCTGGATTTGTAGCGGTAGTCTATGTTCATCTTTCTATGGGGTTCTTCTTCTTCTGCGTTCATCCAGAGGTTTTTTCCAGACGTGATTGCGTTGTGCCTGTTTACAGCAAAGCTGTGTTCTTGCGCCGTTAGGCTGACACATTCGACTTCTGCGGGCATTTGTTGACCTGGTTAACCTTCATGGGGTTCACTCTGAAATAGTTGTCAGGGGAATACCAAATGTGGGAAGATAGGTGACTTCCTTGCAGAGTCGTTTGGCCTGGTGGATAAAACTACTTCTTTTCAACCGCCCCATAGCTAAGTTCTCAAATTGTACTTTTGTACGATTTTTTACTTCAATAAAGGCATTATACCTTTCCACAGCACAAAGCCAGGGCTGAACTGTAGAAACCATGTGTTGTCCACGTAGCATAATCCCTCTCTCTGCCTACCTTATGATGGTGATTGCTGTCTTTATTTCCAACGACTTTCTGGTTCCCATTTTAGGCTATGTATGGAAATTCATATTCATATAATATATACAATATATATATACAATTCATATAATTATCAGAGATGTCACAGAAATAAATAATAGCATTGGACAAGAAAAAACACTCCTGGTTACATACTGACATCTTATACAATGTATACTGTCATTTTACAGAAATATCAGCTGTAGAACCAATTTAGGTAATTTAGAATTTAGGTAACCAAGACAGCCCAAGGGGTGTCGAGTTGGCCAGCATCTAAGCACTCTGTCCCTGCAGCAAGGCCCTGTCATTATTATTATTATTAATATACCATTTGGTAATTAGTTTGCGTGTTGTCTAGCATGACATGTAAACTTGTGAGTATATATATATGTGTGTGTGTGTGTAAGAATGGAGGTGGAGGCGGTCACAGCAGCTTTCTGCTGGATCGAGAATGCGATACACACACATCGTGATTGTAACTGACCCAGAAAGCATGCTGAGGAAGGTGAGGACAGGCATGCTTCGTGCAGAGTTGCTTGCTTCCTTCAGATGTCACGGGTGGCAAGCATCACCTGGATCTTTTCTCCGGGGCATGCCGGTGTGCTGAGGTATGAACAGATGGCACAGATTGGCTGGCTCTGCAAAACTTGGTGGAGTATTGATGCATGACATGGCAGACGTGGTTGCGGCCTTGTGGGAGCACGTGTACACCTCGGAGGAGCAAATGGATCATCATGGTCTGGCAAGAATGAGGTGACGAGGAGATCTGTTCGACGCTCAGAGGAAAGGCGAGATGGACATATAATCAGATTGCTCTGGTACTATTGGTGTTGGAACTCTTCGCTGGCTGCTGAGGATGGGGACGGAGCTCCTATGGGAATGCTGTGATGTTGGTTCCTAGATAAATCATATGTAAATCCTGTCTTTAAGCGTTAGTTAAATAACTTTGGCATGTAGACAATTAGTAAATGAACATAAAATAGCTATTGAAGCCACAGAAATGTGGTTTTACAGAAGAATGCTGAAAATCCTTAAAGAGTCAAAATGTGCAATATGTTCTGGATGAGCCAATCAAAGGCTTGCAACTATACTGAGAAAAGGGTGTTGAAATGTTATATTGAACTTATACTGTTGTATGAATGTGAAACATGGACAATAAGCAGACATGATGAGAAACATTTAACAGCACGTACGTCAACAGCAGCTGAAAATTCTGGTGTTGACTGCAACGTCCCGTAAGGGATACGCAACAAAAAATTTTTTTAAATGGCTCCAAGCAAAGGGTAAGAAACGACATGAACAAAGAGAAAAATAATGGAGGCATTCTTTAAGAAACACGTCTTTAGGAAACCATAAAATGATCATAGAAACTGTACATACACTGTCAAGATTGTTTAGCATATTTTAAGGAGAATTAAATTGAAAACTTAGTGACAATGGCGAAAGTTTGGGAGACAAGAGCAAGAGAAAAGAAAAGAGTCAAATGGCTTGGCCACATGGCATAATCGACATAGCAGATCCAAGACTGGTGATTATGCGAGATGGCGGATCTTGATCTCTTACGCTAATCGGCATGGCACACAAGATGAAGACACAATCAGATATGAGATATTAGGAAAAGGAAAACAACTGGAAATTAAAAGGGATTGAAGAAGACAGTTTAAAACAAAACAAGATTAAAGAAGACAGTGATAAAAGAGATTGAGGAAGACAGTAAGAAAAGAGAATGAGAAAGACAATAAGTAAAGCGGTTGAGAAAGACAGTAAGAAAAGAGATTGGGGAAGACGAAGAATCTTGACAGAAATTCTCCATGGCATCGAAAAATATTAGCATATACACTTGCTACTATACTACTTCTAGTGTACTGGACTGATGTTTGAGTGAGGATTAGCTTTCCCTACTGCCAGTGTCCCTCGCCATCAGGCGAACCCTCTCCAACTTTAGAGGTACTTTAATTTACATCCCCAAGTCAAGGACGAGAGGTCAACATTTTAGACCAATTGACCTGTGTAAGGTTTGAATCTGCTACCTCAGCATGTTTAAACATGAGCAGCCTTATCCATTTGACCACATTGATCTCCAACTCTTCTGCTGATATGCCCCATAAATTTCATGTTATGTTTTCTTTATGGTTTTCATGCGTGCTCTTATAGCAACAACAGATTACTGCAGAATTCACACAGTAATTTGGATTGTCTGAAATAGTAATTTTATAAGCTGACTATCATGTCTCTTATTGCTTTAGTTTCATGTTGAGAACAGCATGGGCTTTGGACATGTTTTCCTGTAGTAAACTTGAATAACGAAGACACAAATAATAGATTGCACGATTTATTGCATGGCCGGTGAGGACCGGGATTTTTTTCACGTGGACTTCTGGTAATAACAGATGGAAATCGAAAAAGAGTAGCCTAATGGCGCTGCCCGGGTAAATTTTTGAGTTAAAAATCTACCCAAAGTATTTTAGGATCCTTGCCGTGTGCTACGGAGTTCGTGCACTGAGCTGAGTTTCTCCAAGCTCAGGTTGTAGTTAGGAGGAGAACGGAGCACTTATGGGTTACACCCGTGTGCCGTGATGTTGATCCATCGACTAAACTAATCGTTTTAGTTTATGTTGTACGATTTCTGCAGTATTGCTGTGAAACATGCCAGGCAATAAATCGGCATGGCACACAATCTTATATATAAAAGGCAATCTCCGTCCAAATGTATGTATCTATGTATGTCCTTTATTTGTTAGCGAACGGCCCATCCGATTGAGATGAAATTTTCTACACGCCTTCCTTTCATTCCAGAGCTGCCAACTGTGATATTTTTTTAGTGTGAAATCGCCTGCTTACTCAGTATTATTTCATTTTTCATTTTTTCATTATAATTTCATATATCTCAGGGGACCTAACTCTGTAAAAGTTATTTCAAGGGGTATAACTTTTCTATATAACTTATAGTCATATTGTGGCATCGTTTTCAAAGATTTATAAACTCTTTGTCCATAGTTATGTACCGGCATATGAGTTATAATAAATAATGATACAATCTATAAGGCATTTTCAAAGTTTTCATAAAAATAATGCACAATGCATAACATTGTAACTCATCTTTTTTTGCTTAAGAAGTTACTGTAGTCATGCAGGTGATTAGAAAGAGTTTTCATTAAAAATAATGGATGGTGTGTGGAAGGACATTCTTTTAAGTTACTTTTTTTGTTGTATGAATTTAATGAGACGCTACCCGCCAGGAGCTGGGCGAAGCCACGCCGGGTCAGATAGATAGACAGACCCACCTTTTCGCTGCAGTTGTCTACTCCTCCTTTTCCTTCTTCTGCTGATGCTGCTGCCGCCACTCCATTTACCCAAGTTAATTGTTGGGGAAGATGTAAAGATCTTTCAAGTGCTCTTTCTAATGCTTTTTGTAAGTTGGTCTTCGTTTATCTAAGGTTGTTCTAACCGCAACCAATAAATGATTAGACAGACAGAGAGGGAAGGACAGACAGACAGGGATGGAGGGAGAGACTGAGGGACAGACAGAGAGGGAGGGAGGGAGAGACAGACAGATAGTCGGTAACGGGAACGAGAACTTATATGACTACTTATATGAATTAAATGAGATGCTCCCCACAAGGGACTGGGCGAAGCCGGGCAGGGTCAGGCAGACAGATAGATAGACAGTCGGGAGCGGGAACTTATATGACTACTTATATGAATTAAATGAGATGCTCCACACCAGGAGCTGGGCAATGCCGGGTCAGACAGACAGACGGGAACGAGAACTTATATGACTACTTATATGAATTAAATGAGATGCTCCCCACCAGGGTCTGGGCGAAGCCGGGCAGGGTCAGCTAGTGATATATATATATATATATATATATATATATATATATATATATATATATATATGCCGGTCTCCCTGGTCGAGGCGGTAGCAGTTTTCTCCGTAACTCCGAATACTCGCGTGGTTGACGTGAGCGCACGTGAATTGAAAGCGGTTCGAGTCGCGCCAGTGACATATGAGAGTATGGAGCCGGTCGCTTAGAAAGTCGTGGCGTGCTGAGCGTAATCTAGCCTAGGAATCAACATACAGCTGAAAGATGCTCGTGTTGACTGCAATATCCTGAAACAGGATGGAAACGTGGGGGGAAAATATATATATATATATATACTAGCTGACCCGGCCCGGCTTCGCCCAGGCCCTGGAGGGGATCTATCTATCAGTCTGTCTGTCTGCTTGTTTGTCTGTCTGTTCGTCTGTCTGGCTGACCCGTCCCGGCATCACCCAGTCCCTGGTGGGGAGCATCTCATTTAATTCATATACGTAGTCTTATAAGCTCCCGTTCCCGACTGTCTGTCTGTCTGATCCGGCCCGTCTTCACCCAGTCCCTGGTGGGGAGCATCTAATTTAATTCATATAAGTAGTCAAATAAGCTCCCGTTCCCGACTATCTGTCTGTCTATCTATCTGACCCGGCATGGTTTCGCCCAGCTCCTGGCTCACAGTAACTTAAAAGAATGTCCTTCCACACACCATCCATTATTTTTAAATAAATGTGTTTTTAATCACCGACATTACAGTTGATAACTTCTTTCAGCAGAAAAAGATGGGTTACAATGTTATGCATTATGCATTATATTTATGAAAACTTTGGAAATGCCTTAAAGATTATATCATTATTTATTATAACTCATATGCCTGAAAATAACTATAGACAAAGAGTTTAACAATAGTGCAAGTAAGTCCAACAATATGACTATAAAGTATATAGAAATGTTATTAAAAGTTATGCCCCTTGAAATAACTTTTCTAGAGTGAAGTACCCCTGCTATATAGAAAGTATATAATGAAAAATAAAAATAAAATTGATTATGTGTTTGTTTCGGGATTTGAAATTTAAATATTGAGCACAATCCACTACTGGCACGCTGATCGCATTCCGGTATGAACCTAAGGCCTATCCACGTCAATATGGAAGCACTAGACTCGAGTTTCGCCCTCATTTGAGCTCGTCAGTAGTGCATATCCCTGACCGGATCCGGAAACAGTCCCGGATCATGCGTGTGAAGCGGGTGTGTAACCACGGGGCACACACTGGACACACCAAATTATCACAACAGAATACCACAACGCTACCCATCGTAGGCTATGCTCCGTTCTGTGTGGCGTTGTCTTTCCAGTTTTGAATGTAGGCCTAAACCCAAAGGGGGTTGGATACTTAGTGAAGGCCTAGACCCAGTGTGTGGGTTGTATTGTGTGAGGTCCAGCCGTGGATAGTAGCTGGATAACCGTCTTATAAATTTGAGATGAAGAAGGCAGTGATGTGTGCGTGTTAGTTGTGAGGAGGATATATATATTCTGTGGATTATATTGTTTTGTGGATATGGAAATATGTTACGTGTGCCCGTGTTTCTTCTGCATTAAAAGATTATGTGCGCTAACTCAATCTTGTTTACTGACTGGCGGATGTGTACTGTGGGGGTGAGTTATATTGTGAGACAGGTGGCTAGCTCAACTTACACTCCATAGTGGCATACAAGGAGCATTGTAACCTAGACAACGACCATCTCACTCGATCATCATTAAGAACATCGTGAGAGTATACTAGTATATGCACTGTAACCTGCGTGTGTTTACGCAAAAATGGGGTGAATGTACGAGTTAAGAATTTTATAACCTAAGTAAGGTTAACTGGGTCAGAGAAGAGGTGGGCGGATGTTAGGTCGGAAATGTGAAGGTAGTAATTCCAAAACAATGGCTGGCTTCAAACACAACGGAGGGGTATATCAAGGAGATTTTAGTAGGAGTCACCAGGGCCCAGAGAAAACGTGGATAGTAGACGAAGAGACAGTAAATCTAGAAGTGTAATGTTGGAAGAATTTAGAGTGGGGTACAAGGGGTTAAATTGTGTGTGTGTTTTTTTTTTTTTTTTGGGGGGGGGGGGGTTGTGGAGGATCCAGGGAGAGTGGATAAAGACAGGAGTCTGGGCAAATTGGAGGTAAGTTGAGTTTGGGGTAAGTGAGGGAAAACCAGCCAAGAGAGTGACATTCAGGAAGAGTTGATTCTGAGGCTTAGCCAGTTATTCAGTGTTTGGGCTACGGTGAGGAAACTAGCCAGTTTTTGTGTGTGTCTGGGCTGAGGAGGGGATCACAGCCAGGCATGCAGTGAGTTCGGACACGAGGATATAGTCCAAAGCAATTAAGTGTGTTCATGTATCTATACCGAGACTGCGTCTGGAAATGATGTTATGTTTTCATCATGTCGATGTGGAACTAATACACTTATGTGTGTGAAAATGGTGTTGTCCCGTGTCTATAGCTGTGCATAAGTAAACCTGCAGTGTATTCATACAGACATACCTCTAGACACAACCATAGCTACTTCTGTATGTCAATCACCTTGTGACATGCACCAACAACACGTAGTAGTGATGAAGAAATACAACACTTTTACGAAGTAGAAATGGCGATAGCTCAAACTGGATCACAAGAAATAAAAATAATACTGGGAGCTTTTAATGCAAAATTAGGAAAGCGAAAAATAGAGGATATAGTGGGGAATTATGGTTTAGGTACAAGAAATGAAAGAGCAGATAAACTAATTGAATGGGCACATATTGATAATATAATAATTGGAAACACATGGTTTAAACATCATAAAAGACGACTATACACATGAAAAAGCCCTGATATGAAAACATGCAACCACATTGACTACATACTTATTAATAAAGAATTTAGAAATGCGTTAATTAATGTAAAGATAATGCCCGGTGCTAACTGTTTTAGTAATCATGTATCACTATATGGACAAATAAAAGTAAGATTAAAGAGAGGGGGGGGGGGGGGATGGTTAAGAACTTGAGACTTAATAAAGAGGTTCTGAAAGTAGATAAAGAAATTCAAGAACAATGCATAGTGACTGTGAAAAATAGGTACAATGCAATAGCTAAAATACAGAGTATAAGTGAACAATGGGAAATGTTAAGGAACCCCATTCATCAAACTAGTAACGAAATATTGCCGGAGAGAAGATTAAAAGCTAAGAAAAATTGGATGCATGAAGAAATTTTAATTCTGATGGACAAAGGGAAACAGAATTTTAAAAAAAAAAACAAGAGTATGCTAAGTTGAATGAAGAAATAAAATATAAATGTGTGAAGGAAACAGAAAGTTGGTTAAACGGCAATGAAAATGAAAAAAAAAAATTGAATTAAATCCCATTAAAGATTCAACAAGTATGCACAGGCAAATCAGTGAGCTCACAGGAAGAACACTAAGAATAAATGCAGGGTGTTTGAAATCAAAAACAGAAAACAAATTATTGGAGGAAGGTGCTATAATTAAGAGGTGGAATGAGGTGGTATATAAGAGAATAATATACTGGAGAAAGGGAAGAATTAACATAAGAAAGTAACTAAGAAGGCCCACGTATTTTATAAGAAGTAGCTGTCGCTATGAAACATATAAAGAAAGGAAAAACAGCTGGAGCAGATGAAATCACTGTAGAAAAATTAGAAGTATTGGGAGAATTTGGAGTAGATATATTAACCAAAATGTTGAATGAAATTTACGACAGTGGATATTTACCGAGCGATATGCTGAAATCTGTACCAAAGAGACCAGGAGCAGTTGTATGCGAAGATTTTCGTACAATTACCCTCATAAACCATGTAACTAAGCGTCTCCTCAGAAGTATAATGAGAAGAACAAGAAAGAAATTAAAAATGTAAATTAGTGAAGACAGTATGGTTTTGTGGAAGACATACTAAAAATTATCTGATGGCTTTCATCATCATCAAGTGCCGTGCCGGCTGGCGTAGGCGTTCATGGCTCTCCATAGATCTCGGTCTTTGGTTTTCTGGATCAACTCTGGTGCTGATATTCCTCCATGCCACCGTCTCAATCCATCCAGCATCACTTCTCTTGGTCTACCTCTGCCTCTCTTCCCCTCGATCTTTCCAGTTGTTACGATGTTCTCCAATGCCTCTCTTCTCATTACGTGACCGAAGAAAGATGTTTGTCTCTGTCTTATTGTTGTATATAATGTTCTAGTTTCATTAGCCTGTTTCAGGCACTCGTCGTTAGTTACTCTGGCAGTCCAAGGAATTCGCAACATTCGTCTCAGGAACCACATCTCTGTTGCTTCTAATTTCTTCTTAATTTGTTCATTTACGTTCCAAGATTCACTGCCATACAGCAAAACTGGTTCTACATAGCATTTCAGCACTCTCTTTCTTACATTCAGTGATAGTGACTTATTGCATAAGATACTCTTCATTTTCTGAAAAGCGGCTTTTGCCTGCCCTATTCTACTCCTAATCGCTGTTGTACATCTTCCATCTGATGTTATAAATGCCCCTAGGTATCTAAAATTATCAACTTGGTTAAGGATTTTCCCTTCTATTTCTATGTCACATTTTGGTGTCACCATTTTCTTTGATATTACCATTGTTACTGTTTTCTTGATATTCAAGGAGAGTCCTTTCCTTGCACTCTCTGTTACTACAACATCTAATAATTGTTGTAGGTCTGTTAAATTATCCGCCACCAATACTGTGTCATCTGCATAGCGTATATTATTTATATTATAACCTCCAACTAGTATTCCTGGCATCTCTTTGATCTCTCTCATTATTACTTCGCTATACAGGGAGAAAAGATCTGGTGACAAGACACACCCTTGTCGTACTCCTAGCTTTATCTGTTCGTAACTACCCTCTTTATTTCCCATTTTAATTGCTGCTACTTGGTTCCAGTAAACATTCTTTATTATTCTTTAATCTGTTCCATCAATGTTGATATCTTCCAACATTTTAATCAGTTCATCATGTTTTACTTTATCAAATGCCTTAGTATAATCTATGAAGCACAAATATATGTCTCTCTGTTTCTCTATTGACCTTTCTATTAGTATCCGTAATGTATAAATTGCATTGTTTGTGCCCTTTCCTTCCACAAATCCATACTGTTCTTTACTAATTTCCATTTTTATTTTCTTTTTGATTCTTCTCATTATGATTCTGAGTAGAAGCTTAGTGATATGGTTTATAAGGTTAATTGTACGAAAATCTTCACAATCAATTGCTCCTGGTCTTTTTGGTATAGCTATAAATAAAGATTTCAGCATATCACTGGGTAAATATCCACTGCTGTAAATATCATTCAACATTTTAGTTAATATATCTACTCCAAATTCTCCCAATACTTCTAATTCTTCTATTGTGATTTCATCTGGCCCAGCTGTTTTTCCTTTCTTCATTCGTTTCATAGCGTCAGCGACTTCTTCTTTCAGAATAGGTGGACCTTCTAAGTTACTATCTTCTGTTAATTCTCCCCTTTCTCCTTCATATAATTCTCTTATATACTCATTCCACCTCTTCATTATAGCATCTTCCTCTAATATTATCTTTCCTGTTTTTGATTTCAAACACCCTGTATTTATTCTTATTTTTCTTCCTGTAAGCTCACTGATTTGTCTGTGCATATTTTTTGTATCTTTAATGGAATTTAATTCAATTTTTTTGCATTGCTCGTTTAACCAACTTTCTTTAGCCTTCCCACATTTATCTTTTATTTCTTTATTTATCTTAGCGTATTCTTGTTTGTCATTTTTACTCTGTTTTCTTTTGTCCATCAGTTTTAAGATATCTTCATTCATCCATTTTTTCTTAGCTATTTTGCCTCTCTCCGGTAATACTTCTTTGCTAGTTTGATGAATGGAGTCCCTTAACATTTCCCATTGTTCATCTATACTCTGTATTTTAGTTATTGCATTGTACCTATTTTTCACAGTCACTCTGTATTGTTCTTGCATTTCTTTATCTATTTTCAGAACCTCTTTATTAAGTCTCATGTTCTTAACCATTTTTTTCCCTCTCTTTAATCTTACTTTTATTTGTCCACATAGTGGTACATGATCACTATTACAGTCAGCACCAGGCATTGTCTTTACATTAATTAAAGCGTTTCTACATCTTTGATTAATTAGTATGTAGTCAATTTGGTTGCGTATTTTCTTATCAGGGCTTATCCATGTGTACAGTCGTCTTTTATGGTGTTTAAACCATGTGTTTCCAATTATCATCTCATTTATATTTGCCCATTCTATTAGCTTTTCCCCTCTTTCATTTCTTGTAGCTAAACCATAATTCCCCACTACATCCTCCATTTTTCCCTTTCCTACTTTTGCATTAAAATCACCAAGTATTATTTTTATTTCTTGTGATCCAATTTGAGCCATCACCATTTCTATTTCGTCGTAAAAGTGTTGTATTTCTTCATCACTACTGCTTGCTGTTGGTGCATATACTTGTATAATATGTATGTCTATTGGTTTGCCTTTGATTTTTACCATAATAACTCTATCTGAGATACACCAGTATCCATTAATTGACTTGGCTGTTTTTTCGTCTAATATTATTCCTACACCTTTTTCATGTGTATCCCCTCCAGAATAAATTATTGTGTGATTGTCAGCTATAATTTTGCCCGATCCTTTCCATCTCATCTCACTAACGCCTAGTATATTCATTTTCATGCTATCCATCTCTCCTAGAACATTTGTCAACTTTCCTAGCTCATTTAATGTCCTAACATGCCATGTTCCTACTCTAAATTTATTTATTTTAGTTATGATTTTGCCATCAGTAGCTGGATGACGGTCTGGTGTCATCTGTGGCTCATGACTGTCCCTACCGGACGAGAATGCCCTAAGACAGCCATTAACGTCCTTCACTAACTTTGATTTATGTTTTGCCATGAAGTCTTGGGAAGACTGATGGCTTTGGGAATGTGATTTCTGAGGATAATGCAAATAATACCATGGACAGACAGAAAAAACCAATGATCAAGTACTACAAGAGACAAATGAAAACCGTAAACTGATTAGAGAAATTAAATGTAGACAGTCACAGTACTGGTTCCGTGTTGAAGGGTTTTTGGACATAGTTCATAATCCCGCATACCCGCGCTCGAAACACAGCTGCGTTTGTTTTTTACGAAATGGTATGGGTGCCGGTCATTCAGAAAGAAATGGCAAACTACTGAAAGTAAACATGCCAAAAGATCACAACAGCAACAAATGCTGGTGTTGACTGCGGCGTCCTGTAAAGGATATGCAAGTAACTTATGAAATTAAATAAATTGGACAACTTGGTGACAGCTGGAAAGATTGAGGGGAAGAGAACAAAGAAAAGGCAGAGAAGTAAATACCTGGATGGCTTGGACACGTAATATGTTCGTGACAAGAACACTGAGTTGATCCACGACTCTGGTAATCCCGTGAGATGGTTAAACATAACCGCCTACGCTTATCGGCATGGCACATGATAATTAAAAGAGGAACATGATGAGATGAGATATATATAATCACACATGCTGCGTCCAATAAGTCCAGTACAGGGAGGCCCCGGTATATATCTCTTCGGTTTCCGTCGTTTCGTTATAACGTCGTTGTCACAATGGATATTAACTTCACTTTACGTCGCTACGTTCCGCCATAACGTCGTCACCTGTATTGCTATGCTGCGTAACGTCGCCATTTTACATTTTGTGCAGTGCGTTTTTTCCAGGACTTTATCGTGTAATCACCCCTAATTATGAGTTTACAGAGCACAGTAAGTGATGCTAGTTTGTCTGGTTGAAAGAGAACCACTAAAAGTGTTAGTCTTGAGGTGAAGTTAGATGTGTTACGTCGTTTTGAGGCCAGTGATCGGCTTGTTGATATTGATAAGGTCCATGGTTTACCCACAACCACGGTAAGGACAATTCGTGCAGGTGCTGACAAAATCAAAGAGGGTGCTAAAAACTTAACCCCTGTGAGTGCATCCATTTCACTTGTACCAGCAGTACTCTTAAGGAGAACATGGAAGCACTATTGGCCGTTTGGATTGAAGACCAGTACCAATGGTATATGCCTGTGAGCAAGATGGCTATCCAAGAGAAAGCAAAGTCTCTCTGTGAAGATCTAGCTAAGAAAGCGGCTGAGAGCAGTACTAGTAGTGCTGATGATAGTTTTGGAGCGAGTCGGGGTTTTAATGCCCCTACGTCCTATTAACTCTACCTCTCGCCCTCCAACCGACCTCTATTTAGCCAATAAATATCATTGGCACATTTGGCATCTTTCAGTCTTGTACATTGCGCTTCAAAGAGGCTTAATAACTACGACCCATGGCGGGGCGAGTGTGGCTGTTAAGGCCAATTTGTGCTGCAAATGTTTGTCCACAGTGGATGCATGTGAAAACATGGTCATTTCCACTATCATGCACCATCTTACGTCTCTCACGCTTTGTGTGTGCTTTATCTTCAATCATTTTCTCATTTGTCTTTATTCCATTTATGATAGTTGCCCTCCATGCAACACGTTCAGCGGCGACTTGCTCCCAATGTGCATTATCAATGCCTGTATCAATCATGTCCCGCTTACACACATCTTTGTATCGTAATAAGGGCCGACCCTGAGATCTCCTACCCGTCTGTAATTCACCAAAAAAAGATGTCCTTTGGTATTCTACCATCATCGCGATCTTCCTAACATGTCCTATCGAAGACTGAGCATGGAACACACCGTCACACATCCTGATCTTTCCAATACTTCAGTATTTGTGATTTTGTCTTGCCACTTAATACCAAGTAATCTTCGCAGACACCGCATATGAAAGCTGTTCAAACGTTTCTCTAGGTGTGAGTAAGTTGTCCAGGTTTCATTGTCATAAAGAAGAATGCTAAGGACACGGGCTTGGTAGACGAGGACTTTTGTTCTGGCAGTAAGCTTCCTGTTCTCCAAAACTCTTTTTGCTAACATGTTCATTGTTGTTGCTGCCTTATCAACCCTGATGTTGATTTCCTGATCTAGGGATAATTTGCTATTTACCTCTGATCCTAGATATGTAAAATGGTACCCCATGTGCACCTAGTGACATAATCTGCGTATTCTTTTTGTTAATTGTTAAACCAAATTCAGAACAAGCATTGAATAATGCAGATAGTAGATGTTGTAATCCTTCCTCAGAGTGGGTCGTATTTGCAGCATCATCAGCAAAAAGCAACTCTCTGATTAGTACTCTCCTAATTTTGGTCTTGGCCTTCAATCTCTGAGCATTGTAGAGGCCGCCATCTGAGCGTGAATGAATGTAAATACCGGCATCCTGATCACGGAAGGCATATTTCAGTAAAAGTGAAAAGTATATTCCAAAGAGGGTGGGGGATAGTACACAACCTTGCTCAACTCCACTCTTGATTTCAAACTCTTCTGAAGTTGCGAGATCGAACTTGATTATACCCTTCATGCCTGTGTAGAACGATTCCACAATGGACAGAAGAGCTGGTGGGCAACCAATCATCTTTAGTGCTTTGAACAGACCCTCACGACTGACCAAATCAAATGCCTTTGTGAGGTCGATGAAGGCAATAAACAGTGGTTGATTCTGTTCACGGCATTTTTCTTGCATCTGTCGCAATGAGAATATCATATCAATGGTAGACCGGTTCTGTCGGAAGCCGCACTGTGATTCGGGGTAGACTTGATCTCCCAGGACTTGAAGTCTGGGCAGAATAATTCTGGCAAATACTTTTCCAACAATACACAGAAGTGAGATAACCCTATAGTTGTTACAGTCGCTCCGATCGCCCTTGTTCTTGTACAGCGTTATGATGCTTGAATCTTTGAAATCCTGTGGGACTTGTCCTTCTCGCCAACATAACTCTATTAGCTGGTGGATCCGGAGAGTGAGTATGTCTTGCCCACTCCTGATCACCTCTATTGGAATCCAATCATTACCTGGAGCCTTGCCAGCTGCAAGTTCATTTATTGCTTTATTGCACACTTAACTTCTGTTATGGTGGGAAGTGTGTCCAGGTGGTCAAGAGTTGGCAGGACCTCTATGGCGTTGAGGGCATCATCTGCTAGCTTGGTCTCACTTGAGTAAAGCTCTAAATAGTGCTCTACCCATCTATCCATCTGCTGTTTCTTATCAGTGATGATTTCTCCAGTCAAGGTTTTCAGTGGTGCACTTCTTTTGATGATTGGACCATACACTTTTTTTATTCCTTCATACATGCTTCTGATGTTTCCCTTACCACTTGCGGTTTGAATGAACTCACATAACTTGATCCAATAGTCATTCGCACAATGCCTGGCAGCCTTTTGCACATCCTTCCTGGCTTGCTTCAGCTCACTCAGGGTGTTACGGGTTGTTCTTTCCTTGTTTCTTAATGAGAGCTATCTTCTTTTTATCAATCAAGGGCTGCAGTATCTGGCTGGTTGCCGCAAACCAGTCCTGCCTCTTATGATCCACAGTGCAGTAAACCCCTACCGCTGTTTTATAAATAGTTTCCTTAAGTTTACTCCATTTATCATTTACTATACGTTTTCTGGTGTATCAGTGAAAGCGTCATCAAGTTGCTGTTGAAATTCAAAGCACTTTCCGGGATCGTGAGTGTTAATAATATTAATCCTGGGGGTAGATTTGTGTTTAGCTGTGTAGATTCTCTTTGGTCTCAGTCTTACCCTTGCAACAACCAAAGAATGATCCGTATCACAGTCAGCACTGTGGTAACTTCGAGTTAATGATGTATGGTTCAGATGTTGTCTCCGTGTGATAATGAAGTCCAGCTGTTGCCAATGGCTGGATCTTGGATGGTTTCATGTGACCTTATGCAGCTCTTTTGTTTTAAAAAAGGAGTTTGTAAAGCATAGGTCATTTCTAGTGCAATGCTCCAACAGCCTTTGCCCATTTTCATTCATGCGACCGATGTTGTATTTTCCAAGGCACACTGGCCATGAACTCGAGTCCTTGCCCACACGAGCATTGAAATCACCGAGCATATAAATGTAGTCGGATTTTGGAACTGCCTTGATCACAGAGTCTAGCTCCTCATAGAACGTATCCTTCACATCATCAGAGGAAGCGAGTGTCGGTGCCTATGCAGTGATAATGGTGGCGAATCCACAAGAGGTTGCCAAGCGCGGGGATAATAGTCATTCATTACCTCCAATTGGGAAATCAATCATTCTTCACTGCAAAGCCCACACCATGTTGTCTTTTTTCTGCCTGCCCTCTACCCTTCAAAAAAAGGTGTAATTGTTTACCCTGAGTGACCCTTCTTCAGCGAGGCGAGTCTCCTGCAGGCCAGCAATATCAATGTTGAGACGATTGAGTTCGGCATCAATCACAGCCGTTTTTCTCACATCGTCAATATTTGTCAAGTCAGTAGAAAATCCTGGACACATGGTTCTTACGTTCCAGGTTGCAAGCCGTAGTTTGAGGCTTCTATTATTCTTTTTTATTAGTACCTGGTGCATTGGTTTTACAGCCTGCGAATCAGATTTTGTCCTAGCCCCAAGTACCCATTGAAGCAGGCAGGCTGTGGCGGATCAGCACCCAATTGGCCGGGGGATGACCAGCTTGAGGCGGGCGGTAGCTGATCAGTGGCACCTGTAGGTGTCTCCCACCCTTAGAGGCAACGCGTGGCGCCCCATGTTTACGCCAATTGACAAGGACTTATAACCCGTAACAGTTACATCTCGCTTTGATTCCGAGACCGGTTAAGACCAGGGATGGAGTTATTGCCTCTCCATAGCACAAAGCCTGGGCTAAAATAAAGAAACCATGTGTTGCCCATGCAGCATGATCCCTCTCTCGGCCTGCCTAATTCACTCCAGAGGAAAGTTAACACCTATACATCTGGAACAAGACAAGCTGCAGAAGCTGCCGGATCAGCAAAGCAATGCTCCAACTGTCCGCCTGTCGGAGCTTCGATCCTAGACCAGCTGCCAGCCAAGGCTTAGGGCCTGGTCTGCCATATCATGCCTATTTTGTCTTTAGGTTGCATATCCTCCCAATTGCGCTCTTCCGCCCGAAACCGTTGGCACAATGTGGGGTGTCGGATTTGGTAAGCGCCGCCCAACATTCGGTGCTGACAGAAAGCAGGTAGTACCGTCTACTGTCATACGGTAGCTCAGTCATATCTAAGACCTGACTGACAATAAATATCAACAACCATCAAAATAAACATTACATAATACATTGTATTCCATTTAATTCTATGGGAAATAGTGTTTCACTATAAGTCTATTCACTTAAAGTCGCGTTTTCCAAGTACGTAATCCCGACGTCAACCGGGGCCTCACTGTGCATTTGAAACAGTACTACGTGCATGGGCTACGCTTGAATTCAAAGTGAGCAAAAAGCAAACAATCAAACAAAGAAACAATCAAGCAAACAAACACAAAAACAAGCAAACAAACAAACAAACAAACAAACATGGAAGATGTTTTGTAGAGCTTAGAACAAGAATAGACATGGGAAAAATAGCCTTTTGCAAGATGGAAATTTTACTCACACATAAGAAGCTATCAGTTACCAAAAAAAAAAAAAAAAGATTACATTCCAAGATTCACTGCCATACAGCAAAACTGGTTCTACATAGCATTTCAGCACTCTCTTTCTTACATTCAGTGACAGCGACTTATTGCATAAGGTACTCTTCATTTTCTGAAATGCGGCTTTTGCCTGCCCTATTCTGCTCCTAATCTCTGTTGTACGTTTTCCATCTGATGTTATAAATGCCCCTAGATATCTAAAATTATCCATTTGGTTAAGGATTTTCCCTTCTATTTCTATGTCACATTTTGGTGTCACCATTTTCTTTGATATTACCATTGTTACTGTTTTCTTGATATTCAAGGAGAGTCCTTTCCTTGCACTCTCTGTTACTACAACATCTAATAATTGTTGTAGGTCTGTTAAATTATCCGCCACCAATACTGTGTCATCTGCATAGCGTATATTATTTATATTATAACCTCCAACTAGTATTCCTGGCATCTCTTTGATCTCTCTTATTATTAATTCGCTATATAGGGAGAAAAGATCTGGTGACAAGACACACCCTTGTCGTACTCTTAGCTTTATCTGTTCGTAACTACCCGCTTTATTTCCCATTTTAATTGCTGATACTTGGTTCCAGTAAATATTCTTTATTATTCTTAAATCTTTTCCATCAATGTTGATATCTTCCAACATTTTAATCAGTTCATCATGTTTTACTTTATCAAATGCCTTAGTATAATCTATGAAACACAAATATATGTCTTTCTGTTTCTCTATTGACCTTTCTATTAGTGTCGTGTGTGTGTAAAGAATGAATGTCGTAATAGTTATTTGTTCTTCTTTACCACTTTAGTGTCGACCCTGGAGTGAGGGGAATCACCATCCACATTTGTTTTAATTCAATATCCCTTTTCTGGAGATATCCAGCAGACTCCGTCCACAACACTCCCTCAATCTGAAGACACCTTCTTCTCACTCTTACTCACTCCTGGATCATGCCCCCTCTCATTCTTCCCCAACATAACATACTTGACAACTCTAGCTTCAACAAATAAAAACAAGAAATTTATTAAAGCAAAGAGTATATGTAGGAGAAGTGTGTTTGTGTGTGTATAAGGTGTAGAATGTGTGACGTGTACTCTAAAGTGTCTATAGACTCAGATCAGTGTTCAGGAGTATAGTCATTCTCATCACTGTGCTGAGAACACACCAGCACCATGTATTCCAGACAAGCAACCTCACCAAGGTGATGCTCCTCCGGTCACGTGAAGATTTCCTCCGTTGTCTCTTGAACCACTAGGATGTTTGGACACCCATGACAAACACTGTCTAATGAGAGTCTTCAATCTGATTCCCACTATGAATTTCCTCTGTTACTTAACTGATTGTTAATCAGAAAAAATTCTAACCCTATTGTCACTGTTACTGGGGAAATCTTAATGGATCTAATGTCACTGGTTTTAAAGATTCCCCATATTAACACCACACTCTGAATGTTCTAGGTATCAGAATAAATTTTGTATGAATGTTCCTGGTATCAGTAGTGTATATCTACAATGTTCTGACTGTTCAGTGATACACCTATCACTTGCTAAACTTAAATCTCATCAGCATGTCCTGCTCAGCAGAAGCTAGGTTCCCGCAAACCAACTTGGGTATAAGCCCAATGTGTTTGTGTTGTTTGTCCATCAAGAATGATGATGACCATTCATTTCAACCAGTGGGGTTGAAGATGTGGAGCCGTGGGTTCTAAGATGGCTGATAAGGCCTATTTTGGCTCGAAATGTTCTTTGACAATGTGGGCAAAGAATGCTTGACATCTCTGGAGGAGGATTTCCTGCAGTGGTTTTTCTGTCCTGCCTTTTCTTCACAGCTCTTGCAGTCCTGGTTGCCTCACATATGACTGCATCTTTGCGCAATGATGCACGCCACGAATTTCGGTCTCTGGCTGCAGCCTCCCAGGTGTCATGATGAATTCCAAAAGCATTCAGTGAAATTTTCAGAGTGTCTTTAAAACGTTTCCTCTGGCCACATTGGGAGCGTTTACCACAGCGCAGTTCGCTGTAGAAAATTCGTTTAGGGAGCCTGTGATCTGGCATGCGAGTCAAGTGACCAGCCCAGCGAATCTGATTCTTCATCAGTAGAGTGTGAATACTGGGCATGGATACTCTTTCTATGACTTCAGTGTCTGGAATCTTGTCTTGCCATTTAATCTTCAGTAGCTTCCTTAGGCAGACTGTGTGGAAGTGGTTTAATTTCCTAGCGTGTCGCTGATAAACAGTCCAGGTTTCACAAGCATATAGCAGTGTGGATAATACAACTGCTTTGTAGACTTTTAGCTTTGTTTGCAGGCTTATTCCAGTTCTGTCCCATACATTCTTGTACAGTCTGCCAAAGGCTGCACTGGCCTTGGAGATTCTTGCATTCACTTCATCATCGATTGTGGCAGCTTGTGACACGGTGCTGCCAAGATAGGTGAATTTGTCCACAACACTTAGTCTATGATCATTCACTTTGATATTCGGCACAGTGTGATTATTCCCTGGAGCTGGCTGGTACATAACTACAGTCTTCTCCAAGTTGACATTGAGCCCAAAGTTGGCACAGGCATGTGAGAAAGCTGAAACATTATGTTGCGTGTCCGCCTCTGAGTTGGCGTATAGAGCGCAATCATCAGCAAACAGGAGCTCTCTGACGGTGCCGCTGTTAATTTTGGTTTTAGCTTTCAGCCTTCTGAGATTGAGTAACTTTCCATCCATACGGTAGTTGATGTCTATTCCAATGTCGTCGTTCTCGAAGGCATTCATCAACATGGCTGAAAACATGAGGCTGAACAGTGTTGGTGCCAGGACACATCCTTGCTTCACTCCATTGGTGACAGGAAAGGGTTCAGACAGTTCACCATTTTCCTGTACTCTTGCCTGCATGCCGTCATGAAATAGCCGCACTATTTGGACAAACTTTCGTGGACAGCCCAATGTAGCGGCCTCTCAGCAACTTCTGTTTTCAAATTCTGAGCCATCATCTTCTAAATGTGTTAGCTTCACTGTTGAAAATCATAGCACACATACGTGGACCTGTAAATGGAACCTGTAGAATAGAGAATACTATGGTGAGGGCAACTCAATCCTGGCCGGAATTAGGTAAGTGTAGGCCAATAGCAGCACTCAGATCTATAACAGAGATCCGATCTCTGTCATACGGGCCAAATAACTCATTATATGATCTGAGACATGGCAACACCAGGAAAGAATAAAGGAACGGGTAGAAACCCAGCAGATGCCCTACTGGAAGATCCTACCATTTCACAGTCCTCTCCTCCCTCTCAACCATCTTTAATCTTTCTAATTATTATTCCACTACATTGTCCTCAACTCCCTGAGTAAAATGATATATCACTCAAGCTAGTAAGATACTAGTGCTGACGCTCCTATGATACTGTCTAGCACCGCACTTATAGAACATTCTATCACTAATCATAATACATTATATCACCACAACCTATAATACATTATATCACCGCACCTATAATACATTATATCACCGCACAGTACTGTACTCTATTCCTAATCATACTCTAAGTTAGATATGATTAATAGCCTACCATATGCCTATTCCGGTTGCTAATCGAAACTAGGCAATCACAGACTGGATCTATGTCCGCCGATAATCATCAACAATTTGACACCCTAGTTTCTCTCATTGAACACAACTCGGAAAACTGCACCGCTCTTTCCCACTTCAAAAATCTTGATCGACTCACTCCCCTTGTTTACCGCAACGCTTTTTATATAGGGCTGGAGTGACGTCACCAAAAAGTCCAGACGCTGATGCGTCCAGAATCTGGTTTCCTCCTCCTGTTCTAGACTAACTGGAGTCAATCTGCCGTCAAAATTGCTTTCATTTGGGGAAATTCTTTGTCCCGTACATTAATAATTCAGTCTTTCTGTGAACCACAGAATTCCCCACATCACAGAATCCACCCCGCGTCTTGTCCAGACTTTCCGTCTAGCACTTCAAAGGCTACTAGCGCCTTGGCAGACGTTTGGCGTTGTTATTCGTTTCTCGAACAACCCACATCATAAAGATTCGCCGACCAGGGGTAGACATTTTGACGCGACGTATCTTGTTTCTCAGTTAGAAATGCCGATCGTGTGTAGACAGTTTTAACGACGTATTTTTCTCAGTCTGTACAACATCAAAGGGTCGGTTGTTTTTGCAGACTAATGTCGGGTCTTGTTTGTCATCGATCGCAACTAAAAAGTTTTTTTCCGTGACAATTAGTGTCCGTAATGTATACATTGCATTGTTTGTGCCCTTTCCTTCCACAAATCCATACTGTTCTTCACTAATTTCCATTTTAATTTTCTTTTTGGTTCTTCTCATTATGATTCTGAGTAGAAGCTTAGTGATATGGTTTATAAGGTTAATTGTACGAAAATCTTCACAATCAATTGCTCCTGGTCTTTTTGGTGTAGCTATAAATACAGATTTCAGCATATCATTGGGTAAATATCCACTGCTGTAAATATCATTCAACATTTTGGTTAATATATCTACTCCAAATTCTCCCAATACTTCTAATTCTTCTATTGTGATTTCATCTGGCCCATCTGTTTTTCCTTTCTTCATAAGTTTCATAGCGTCAGCGACTTCTTCTTTCAGAATAGGTGGACCTTCTTAGTTACTTATCTTCTGTTAATTCTTCCCTTTCTCCATCATATAATTCTCTTATATACTCATTCCACCTCTTCATTATAGCACCTTCCTCTAATAATATCTTTCCTGTTTTTGATTTCAAACACCCTGTAACAATACGAACAACATAAATGCAATTGTACCATTAGTATCATTCTTCCGCGAAGGTTAACCCGGTCAACAAATGTCCGTAGAAGTCGGATGTGTCGGCCTAACGGCGCAAGAGCGCAGCTCTGCTGTAAACAGGCACAACTCAGTCACGTCCGAAAAAAAAAAATCCGCATGAACGCAGAAGAAAAAGAAGTACCATGCTTTCTTATTGCAATCATTACCCTTCTGTATTACTATTTCTGTTATTATGGTTTAATTGCTATTATTTTTCCTTATGATCATTATTATTATTAATATACTCCCTCAGTTACCCCTTCTCCCGTTTGTTACTGTCGTTGTTGCCGCTGCTGCCGCCCTTACTGGTTGGTTCTAACAAATTTTCTGCCAAAATCATCATCACCAAATAGGGGATAATGGCACTGGCGGGGTTGGAGCCGACTTGTGGGGATGGTTATTTGGGAAACAAACATGGTAAAATAACAAATTTTGGGCTACCCCACTTTCACATGTAAAGATGTCCAATGAATTAACTGTTGTAATATTGCATATGTGTCATCTACACGCCCACATGCAACGTTCTGTTAATACCTGCACACAAATACTGAACACACAGGACTCATGTAACAACATGAACAATACAAATGCAATTGTTCTATTATTATCATTCTTCCTTATTACAATTATTACCCTTGTGTATTACCATTTCTATTATTAAGGTTGTATTGTTATTATTCTTACCTTTACCATTGTTAATATTATTATACTCCCACATTTTCCCCTCATCCCCGCCTGTTACTATTTTTGTTAACGCTGCTGCCGCCCTCACTGGTTGGTTCTAACAAATTTACTGCCATTATCATAATACTGGGTACATCCTCAAGGACTTGAAAACATCCATTTTCATCGCACTACCGAAGAAGCCAAGAGCTGTTTAGTATGAGGATTACAGAACTATTAGCTTAATAAGCCACATAACTAAGGTATGACTCAAGGTCATACAAGAAAGAATTCAACATAAAATATATGAGGAAGTAGCTAAAGAACAATTTGGGTTCCTCAAAAATATAGCGGCACCAGAGAAGCAATTATCTCTTTGAGGATGTTAATTGAAAAATATATAGAAGATCAAAAAAGTATATATGTTTGTTTTATAGACTACAAAAAAGCTTTTGATAGAGTACAATATGAACGACTAATTACGTGCCTTCAAGATATAGGAGTAGACGGAAAGGACATCAGACCTATTAGTAACTTGTACTAGGAGCAAGTGGCGTCTATTAGATGCGGTAATAACTATTCGTCGCCTATAGAGATAAAAAGAGGAGTACGGCAGTGATGTGTACTGTCCCCAAGCCTCTTCAATCTATACACAGAAAGAATTTTTAAACAATTTGAAATGCCGGGACTCAGCATCAGTGGAAGAATCATAAATAATCTTAGATATGCTGACGATACCGTGTTACTAGCAAAAAGTGAGCAAGAGTTGCAAGACCTAATGGAAGAAGTAAACAGGCACAGTGCAGAATGTGGCTTAGATATTAGCATCCAAAAAATAAAATCTATGATAATTAGCAGTGAAAAGGAAAGGTTATCAATGAACATCACAGTAAACGGGCAGATACTAGAACAAGTAACAAGTTTCTCTTATCTTGGCCATATAATAACAGATGATGGCAGAAGTGAAATGGAAATCAAAAAGAGAATAGGAACGGCCAAAAATGTTTTCAACGGCATGAAATCAGTATTAACATCTAAAGAGATTAATAACGCATTAAAAATGAGAATTGTCAAATGCTACGTATATTCAACGCTACTGTATGGCGCGGAAGCCTGGACATTGAACAAGCAACTAGAAAGTCGCATAGAAGCCCTGGAGATGTGGATATACAGACGAATAGGTCGTATTTCATGGAAACAAAAATAATCAAATGCAGAGGTCCTAGAAAAACTGGGAATGAAGAGAGAGTTGATGAAAGAAATAAAGAGGAGACAAGTGAAATATTTTGGCCACGTTAAAAGACATGCTACTCTTATGAAAACCATACTGGAAGGCAAGGTTGAGGGCAAGCGAGCGGGTTAAGCGAGCAAGAGGTAGACAACGATACAAGTGGGAGGATAACATAAAACATTAAGAGATGGACCTGACAGAATGTACAGTAAAGACGAGAGACAAACAGTGTTGGATATCCGTTGCAGCCAAACGTCATAGCGGATTGATTGATTGGAAAGTTTAAAAAAAAATTTTTTTTTTTTTTTGGCTTGTTTCCATCTACGTTTAGCTTTAAAATCAAAATGTAACCTGGTAACACCGCTGGCGTATCAAAATATAAATTATAATGGAAGTGGTCCCCTGAGAACGCCGGAACCTGCAGTAATAATAGAAGCTGTCCAACGCACAAAAGACCAGAAAACCTATACCGCACTATAAACCACCACAACTATAATCAACGTCATCGAGACGGGTTGAACGAGGTGGAAAGTTTCTTTATTTTCGACAAATCGGAAGCCGGAACCTGCCCAGGTGTAAATACAACCACGTGGACCTCTCTGTTGTCCTGATTGATTTCGCTATCTTCACAAACTCATTTTCATGAGTGTCTTTGGATTGTTCTAGGTATGTTTGTATTTCACTAGTAATCTCATTTGGTTACAATCACATTTAACAAGCTTCTAAATAGTAATTAACCAAGTAAAGTTACGAATTAAAATGCGGGGTATTTTTTTTTATTGTGCTTAGTTTTTAAGTTATCCGTGGTGAAGGCAGCTATATATTATTATTTATATACTATATATAGCCTATGCTAAATTGTCTAAATGTAGGGAGCCCTATCACGATTTTAAATTTGAGAATTTACTAATGAGACCACCACAGTAGATAGGCCTTGAAATTCAAAATCTAATGGTACCTCAATGATGCCTGTATGTCACTTCTAAGTGAGGGTATTTCTATTTCACATGTTTGTGAAGGTGAGACGAGTTGCGATTTCTCATGCTATTCACCCACTATTGGAGCTCTCCAGTGTGTCCGATTACCTTCACTAGAAGGGAAGGTTAACGTGGTCAACAAATGCCCGCAGAAGTCGGATGTGTCGGCCTAACGGTGCAAGAATGCAGCTCTGCTGTAAACAGGCACAACGCAATCACGTACGAAAAAAACTCCGGATGAACGCAGCGGAAAAAGAAGAATACAAAATTTGAAGATCCATCTTCTACAATTGATGATTTTCTATTGAAAGCGGCAGAAAAAAATTATTTACGGTTCAGTTTCATCTTTCTCCACGTGCGAGGTTGGTCTCAACCAACGGGTCATAGCCAGATTATGAAAACTGACTGCAAAAATATATTCCGTCATGTTAATTGATTAAAAGATAGTACAAGTATACAATTAAATTATTAATTATTAATAATCTTTAAACTTGTGTTCTTTTTAACTTTAGTAGGTCAAATTGCACGTTTTGAGTGTTGAAAAGTGAAAGTGTACATGCCATGTCAATTGATATGCACATGTGCAGTCACCATGGCACATGGCCATGCGTTTACCCAATAACAAAGCCACGTTTCGCAGCAAATGTTGTTTTTCATCCACCCTGCAGTGATTAAAGCGATGAAACTTCCCAGATATGTTTAAAATTGTATGCAGAATTCAAAAATACATCTATAATTGAATTAATCCTATAAGGAACACCAGAATAGTGTTACAAAGTGCACATGCCAGTCCGATAGATATGCGCAAAGAACAAAAACACATCTTCGCAGAAAATGTTGTTTACATCCACTATGCAATGATTAAAGCGATGAAACTTTCCAGATATATTTAAACTTGTATGCAGAATTCAAAAATACATCTATAATTGAATTAATCCTATAAGGAACACCAAAAAACAATTAATTACGGTAAGTATGAAATATATTCTTATTTATATAAAAGGTCACGATGATTTCAGCCAATCGCTGTGCACGGAGTATTAGGCACACCTTTCCTGGAAAACCCAGAATGACCTGTGGTATTGTCACGTGAGATTTGAATGAATGAATGACATCAAAAGAATGCCTGGTAAATAGATAGTGTTTTCCGGGACAAGGCGGGTCACCGCTTGGTGACTACATGTATCACTTGTTTTTTTCATTTCCGGTAACGGCACGATGGGACTCGCTACTAAATGAAATGAACTAAGTGCTAGTTATAGACAGCCCCATCACAATTTTAAATTTGAGTATTTACTCATGAGACCATCACAGTACATAGGCATTAAAAATCAAAATCTAATGGTACCTCAATGATGCCTGTATATCAATTCTAAGTGAAGATATTCACATTTTTGTGAAGGTGACACGAGTTGCGATTTCTCAAATTCCTCACCCGATATTAGAACTCTTCAGTGTGTCCATTTCCTCCACCAGTGATCTGTGTGTGTGAGATGGTCTCAAACGGATATGACAACTGACTTCAAAAATATGTTCCGTCATGTAAATTGATTAAAATATAGTACGAGTATACAATTATATTATTATTAATCTTTAAAATTGTATTCACTTTAACTTTAGTAGTTCAAATTGCACATTTTGAGTAGACAGGTCGATATGCGCGGTCGTCATGACCTGCAGGTTTCCAATTCTCAAAATCACATCTTCGCAGAAAATCTGTTTTTCAATCACAATTCAAGCAAGTTTAGCGATGAAACTAAACTGATTCTGGGGCGATATTGTATATGGCAATTAAAATTTACATTAAACAAAGACATCTATTTGATCCATCGATTCCAATATGTGATCATTCCGTTGCATCTGTGGGAAGCGCTGCCAGGCAGTTGGCAGTTTGCACAGATCCATAGAGCACACTTTATTCACAAACTTCTAGTTTCTCAGTTCTATATATTTTAGTTCGTAATGTTTAATAGTTTTTATTATATCACCTAAATAAATTTCTGAAAAATTAAAAATTTTTTAAAAATACCCAACGGGGAATAGAGCCCCAGTCTCCCGCGTGACAGGTGTAATGCTTACGACTACGCTAACAAGGACCAATGTTTGTTCCACAAAGATTATTAATCAGATGATCTCCAGATGGGTATATCAGACGTGGGGGCCATCTTGCTTATGATCTAGACTTTCCAGAAGGGAGACTTTATACATAGCTGAAGTATGAATAAATGAATACTTTATACATAGCTGAAGTATGAATAAACGGATACTTTATACATAGCTGAAGTATGAATAAATGGATACTTTATACATAGTTGAAGTATGGCTGTTTAAACATCAAGAATATTTTCCAGATTGGTATCCCCAATATAAATAAATGTGTCCCCAGGCGAGCTCAAGAATAGTTAACTTGCGTTTCTGTACACTTACTGTTTACAGACATCCATTTTTGTTTACGTTACCAAACTTTTCTAGGACTTCTACATTTGATTATTTTCGTTTCCATGAAATACGACCTATTCGTCTGTATATCCACATCTCCAGGGCCTCTATGCGACTTTCTAGTTGCTTGTTCAATGTCCAGGCTTCCGCACCATACAGTAGCGTTGAATATACGTAGCATTTGACAATTCTCATTTTTAATGTGTTATTAATCTCTCTAGATGTTAATACTGATTTCATGCTGTTGAAAACATTTTTGACCATTCCTATTCTCTTTTTGATTTCCATTTCACTTCTGCCATCATGTGTTATTATATGTCCAAGATAGGAGAAACGTGTTACTTATTCTAGTATCTGCCCATTTACTGTGATGTTCATTGATGACCTTTCATTTTCACTGCTAATTATCATAGTTTTTTTTTTTTTTTTTTTTGGATGTTAATATCTAAGCCACATTCTGCACTATGCCTGTTTACTTCTTTAGTTCCTAATATTTGTTTATTAAAAAGTCGCTTTCACCCAATTAATTGCTGAAGAATTTAAAAAAAAAGTGTCCGGCAGGGAATCGACCCTTAAGCTCCCTCGTATCAGGTGGAGACACTTACCACTATGCTACTGAAGATGCGATTTGGAATCAACAAAAATGTATAATATAGTCACACACATGTGCCGATGACGTCAGTTACATTAAGTCACGTGACTTGGCAAATCGCGTGACTAGCCGGGAAAGTACCACTATGAATAAAGGAACAATTTATTCATAGTTGGGGTATGAATAGTCACTTCGTTTTAAGAAGGTTGTTATGGGAGCGAGGTTCTGCACAGGACATGATACTGACTGAATGACTGAAAACATGATGAAGGCAGACATTGGTGCAGATTTCGAGCATGTATTACGTTTACGATACAAAGATGTGTGTAAGCGGGACATGATTAATACAGGCATTGATAATGCACATTGGGAGCAAGTCGCCGCTGAACGTGTTGCATGGAGGGCAAACATCAGAAATAGAATTAAGACAAAGGAGAAAATTATTGCAGATAAGTCACACACCTAGCATGTGAGACGTAAGATGGTGCATGATGGTGGAAATGACTACATGTTCACATGCACCCACTGTGAACGGACATTTACAGCGCGAATTGGCCTTATCAGTCACATTCGCTACTGCTATATGTAAAAGTTATTATGCCTTTTTAAAGCACAAACTATCGTCTGTCAAGACGGCAAGGTGCCAATGATATATATATATATATATATATATATATATATATATATATATATATATATATATATATATATATATATATATATATATATATATACACACACACACACACTAAGCTCTTATTGATTAGTATGCATGCACCCATCATCCCGTGGTGCTTCCTGACTGAATCTCCCAGCATCAAGATGATCTAAATTCCAGCAATTTACGCGGCATTCTCTAGTTCTTCACACATAATTGATCAAAATCAACACCTATATGTACACATGGGTGCTGAGTTCTTCTTCTTCTTCTTCTTCGTTCATCCAGAGTTTTTTTTTCGGATGTGATTGCGTTGTGCCTGTTTACAGCAGAGCTGCGTTCTTGCGCCGTTAGGCCGACACATCCGACTTCTGCGGGCATTTGTTGACCGGGTTAACCTTCCCGGGGGTTTCTTAGGACGTTTGACTCTCACTGTTGTGGTGTTATCCCCCATCCCAGCTGGTCCATATAGAACAGCCAAAGATCCTGGTCAGCCCTCAAGGAAAGGCAGGGGCAGACCATGGGCATTCCCCGCCATCCAAGGAGGCTTCCATACTTGCAGAGCCGATACATAGCGCTCTGGTACTGGGCTCACCCAAGGAATCGTCACGTCCTGCACATGGCTGCTTAGCCTCACTTCCGTATATTGGGCCTTCCGTTCACCATAGGCTGTTCTTCCGGAAACCAGAAGTATGCAGTCTGCAGATGACATCCACACAGTGAGCTTTCGATTCGGACTTTCCATGTAATGGATTTGCTAGCCAAGCAATATTCCATTTCGTGCCACTAGGACACTTTTCCACCTTTTATGAAGCCCACACAGTGGGCTTTTGATTCAGACTTTCCACGTAATGGATTTGCTATCCAAGCAATATTCCATTTCGTGCCACTAGGACACTTTTCCACCTTTTATGAAGCCCACACAGTGGGCTTTTGATTCGGACTTTCCACGTAATGGATTGCTATCCAAGCAATATTCCATTTCGTGCCACTAGGACACTTTTCCACCTTTTATGAAGCCCACACAATGGGCTTTTGATTTGGACTTTCCACGTAATGAATTTGCTATCCAAGCAATATTCCATTTCATGCCTCTGGGTCTTCATGCACCTTTAAATGTCAACTTGTATATAGTTAAAGTAATCTGCGGTCAACTTTAGCTTGTTGATATCTCCATAGAGCTTGTCCTCAAATGAAGCAGGTGTGGGCCAAAATATCTTTCTCTGTTCTGCATACGTTGGGCAATCCTGCAGCAAATGTTTTGCTGTCATTTTTCCAGTTCTACAATTACATTCATCGGTATCTCCTATCTTTAGTTTATTGAACAAATGGTATTTCAGCCTGTTATGTCCTGTGCGGAGTCTGAAGATTGCTACTTGTTCTCTTCGGTCGAGTTTGTAATATGCATCATCCTTCTGATGGCCTGGATGCTCTGATTCCCATTTGGTTCTATAAGTGCTTTTTATCAACCTCTTTGCCTCATAATAGGTTATGTCTATGTCAGGCTGTGGTAGTCGTCCGCCCTCTTTTGCCAGTCTGTCAGCCTCTTCGTTTCCAGGTATACTGCAATGTGATGGGATCCACTGTATTACAACTTTTTTGGATTTCTGGCATAGACCATGGAGTGCTGCTCTTAGGTCAGTTAGTTCTGTGCTGTTATTGCTCTTCAGTATTGAGACAGCTGACTTTGCATCTGTGAAGATAGCTATTTGCTTCTCTTTATTTTCCTCCATCAGGAGCATTTCTGCTGCAGTTTTCAGAGCCTCTACCTCCGCTTTGAAGTTACTTGAAAATTTTCCAGTTGCCATTGAATGTGTTTTTTTCACTCCATTTTTTAAATTTAGGAGAATTCCTCCTCCTCCATTCTCTATTGAATTTTTGGCTGATCCATCTGTATATGCATGGGTCCAATTCCTGCTTGGGTAATGTTCTTTTATGTAGTTTAGGGTTATTTCTCTTCTTTCGGTTTCATGCTGAGTGTTCTTTTTCTCAATACCAGGAATGTTTTCTATCATCTCAGGCAGTTGCTGCTGTCTCCAAGCTGGGAACTTGTGTGCATTGTGTATGGGCTTGACTGTTGATATGTTAAGAATAGGATCTGATCTAATCCTTCGTTTTGCAGTTTCTACAAAGTTGCTACGCTTCAGTCTTCCCTTTCCAAAACCATTAAATCTGTTGTACATAGGGTGGTCTGTCAATCTTCTAAATTTTTCTGCTTGTTGCTGGGCTCTGCTATCTCTTCTATCCTGCATTGGTTGTAAACAAGTGATCTTTTCTAATTCATTAATAGGCGTTGTCTTCAGGCTTCCAGTTATGATTCGCATTCCTTGATTTTGGACTCTACTTATTTTGTTAAAGTTTGACTTAGCTGCTGTTGCCCAAGCTGCAATGCCATATTCCAGTACTGGCCTCACCCGTCCAGTAAATAACTTCTTGAGAACTTTCTCATCTGCTCCCCATGTTGTACCAGCAAGCTTTTTCATGATTGCCATTCTTTGCCTTGCTCTTGTTCGATTTTTCTCAACCTGTGTCTTCCATGTCAGGCGACGATCAAAGGTGACTCCTAGATAGTTTGGATTTTCTTCATGGCGCAATATTTTTCCATTCAATACCAGCTTAGGTTGCTGAGTTTTAGTTGAGAGGGAGAACACTGTGCATGTTGTTTTCTCCTCACTTATCTTCACTAGCCATGATTTTGACCAGTCCTCTAGCGCTAATAGGGCTTGCTGTATTCTGCTGTTAGCTGTACTAATATATTCTTCAGATGTCCATATGGCTAGGTCATCTGCAAAGGATGATGTGTGTACTCTGGCTGGAAAATTTTCCGTGATGTCGTTTATATATGCTAGGAATAATGTTGGTGAAAGAACTCCTCCTTGGGGGACACCTTGCTCCAACAGCATCATTTTGCTGGTTTGTCCTTGTACTTTTGTCCTGGCAGTTCTGTTCTCAAGGTAGTGGCTGATCCATTTGTACATTTTCCCGCAAACATGCATTTTTTGCAGTTTTACTTTCAGTCCTTCCTTCCATACTTTATCAAATGCTTTTTCTAAATCTATCCAGACTGCTAGTGTGTGCTTTTTCTCTTGGAAGGCATCCTCTATTTCCTGAGCTATATAGGTTATTTGATCTTCAGTAGATCTGTACTTTCTGAATCCTGCTTGGTGAGGTGTTAAGAGTTGGTTTTCTTCCAGATGCCATGTTAGCCTGCCATTGATAATGCGTTCCATTAATTTTCCTACACAGCTAAGAAGACTGATAGGTCGATAGCCATTTGGTTCTTCCAGGTCTTTTCCTTTCTTTGGGACTGGTATTAGTATAGCTTCCTTCCATGCCTGTGGGACTATTCCCCTCTTCCAGCTGTAATTTAGGACTGCTAGTAGTTTCTTTTTTGCCTTAGTGCCTAGTCCTATTAGCATTTCATTTGTGATTCCATCCTTTCCTGGTGATGTCTTCTTTTTTAGGGTATTCCATTTCCATAGCCTGTTCCATTTCTTCCATTGTTAGATTTGCCATCATATATTCTGCTGCTGTCTCTGTATATGTATGATGTATCTGTTTATCTTTGATTGCTTTCTTCTGTTCGGCTGTAATATCAATGTGGTTTGCACTGGCATAGTGTTCCATTAGTGCATTTGCAGCCTTTTTTCCTGTAAGCAAGGCATTTCCTTGTTTAATTGTTATTTGTTTGTTTCTAGGTCCTTCATTGTTCATGGCTTTCACTAGTTTCCATAGTTTGTTTCCATCCCTGTCAAAATTCAGGTTTTCTGTTTTTTTCCTCCAACAATCTCTTGTTGTTTGATTTACTGTTCTTTTATATTTTGCTGAGATGGCTTTGAGAGAGATGTTCGCTTCAGTTGTTTGTTCTCTCTCTGCGGTCTTCCTAGCATCTTCAACTTTGTCCTCCAAAAATTGTAGTTCTTCAGTCCAGTATGGTTTGTAATTTTTCCTTGCTCCTCTTGGAATAGACTCAGTGGCCGCCTGTATTATTGCTCTGTTTAGACTTTCCACCATTTGCTTCATGTTGCCATATCGTGTATTTACGTTTTCACAATATTTGTCTGTTAGTATGGCAAATCTGTCCCAATCTGCTCGTTTGTAATTCCAACGGGGCAAAGGCTTTTGCTCCTGTGGAACATACTCCATATTTATTACAACCTTGATTGGTCTGTGGTCACTACCTGCTAATTGGTTCAGCACATGGCGATCGATTTTGTGGAGGATGTCTCCTGTGCAGAAAGCTAAGTCTGGAGTAGAAGTGGTAATCCATCTTCTGGAGTAGAAGCTCGGTGTGTCATCCGCTTTGTTAAGTAGATGGAGATTTGAGTCTATTTCCCAGTCCTCCACTTCATCTCCTCTTTTGTCAGTATCTGGGTATCCCCATCTTTCTGAACGGCTATTAAAGTCTCCGACAACAATGCAATTTGTGTCAGTTATTTCCATGTTTGAGAGTGTAAGATCCTTATCTGCCGGGCTATATAGATTGTAAATTCTTATTTTCACGTCCTTTATCATTATATCAACACCTATAATTTCCGTTTGGTTGTCAGAGATCACAGATACTTCGCTGCAAGGTATTGTATTTCGTGTAAGTATTACAACTCCTCCTTTGTGTCCTTCGCGGTCGAAACGTGTGGCCTGATATCCCTCGACTGAAAATGTGCGATTGGCGTTGAGGTGTGTCTCTTGAATGCATGCCACATCTATTCTATCTTTATGAAGACGCTGTGTTAGGGAAGGCTTTCTTGTTATAAACTCCTTCTGCATTCCATTGTAGTATGTTGAGTGTCCGGGGTGTTTGGTCAATAGCTCTTAACCTACTCCTCTGTGCCTTGACTCCACAGCACAGGGGAAGGTGACCACCAGTAGTCATGGGTGGACCCCCTCGAGGCAGGGGGCCCGGCACTATCACCGCCTGATGGGACTTCACGGGATTAGCACCATAACGATTAATTTTCATCTGTGGCATCATGAAATGATAGAGTTACGTTGCACTTCTTTGTCAAGCCTGTGGCTCAGTACATCCGATTTCGACAAGCATTTGTTCGGGATGCTTTCCCTAGCCTTTGACTGTCCCCAGTCTACCTACAAGGCAGCAGGTTTGTGCGTCACTTCGTCTGGTCCCTCTCCCTTGACCTGTCCGACATGGGTGACCCTACCAGTAGCTGTGCTACCGTCGGCATAGCTCTTGGGGTCATTGGAACGCTCAAGCCCCTCTACCTCGTCAAGGTGGACGCACGGCAGAGGGGGGTGCTGAGTTCAAGTATATAAATCTGTTACTAAAGTAAATAAACTTACTAATGAAAGCTTACCAAGAAATCACAAATGCTGGGGTTGACTGCAGCATCCTGGAATATACAGGAATATAAAGCTAACTTAAAAAAAAAAAACTCAGCTTAATCAGGTCTATGAAGTGAAAATATGGAGCTATTCTTACTTGTGTAGCTCTTTATAATATTGTCCTGAGATCGTAAACAATATTGTTTGTGCCCTTTCCCTCTTCAGATCCACATTGTTCATCTCTAATTTAATCTTCTTTCTTACTCTGCTCATAATTCTCAGTAATAACGTTGGCATATGACTCACTAAATTGACTGCAATGATCTTCACATCTAAAGCCCTCAGTGCTTTGGCAAATCTATAAGTATGGATTTTAACAGGTCTTTAAGCACCTTTTTAAAAATTATTTAGCTGCATGTCCTTCACAGGACATAGCAGTCAACCCCAGCATTTTCGCTGTTCGTGATTCTTGGGCAAATTTTATGTTCAGTAGTTTGCCATTGCTTTCTGAAAGACCGGCACCTATACTTGTTTCGAAAAAATCAGCACCGCTGTGTTTCGAACCCAGGTATACAGGCTCACAAACTGCGTTCACAAGCCCTTAGCCAAGGCTACCAGTTTAAGCACATAACCACGTTTATAAATGTTGTGACAGCTTGGCTGTCATGGAGACAGTGAAAAGCATTGCACAAGAAAGCAAAGACATCTCACTAGTAAGATAAACCAATTAATTGATAGCATCCTTCTCCCTCAATATGACTTGGATTCCTAGTCACTTTGACCATGCGAAACGTAACTGGAATCTTAATTTACACATGCTTCCATCTGATAATACTCCTCCATTTTTACGGTGCTCCTTGTTCATCACCTGTGAAAATCCAGGAAAAAATTCTTCACATTGGCATCAAGACACTTCAAATGGTCAGAACAGGTAATTTGTATTTGGTAGCTGTAATACGTTGAAGAACCCATTGTTTGTATACCTTCTAATCCTGTCATCACACTTTACCCCCTGCCAGAAAGCTGTAAGGCCAATTGGTGCCTTTCTATGTAATCATTCAGATGAATAATGGCATCTGTACACTCCAACATGTTTAGGATTTTGGCTGTAGCAGGATGACCCAGACATGGCCATTCATGCAACTTGGTCTCTTCACTCCCTGAAACCACAAATCTGAACTATTCCAGTGGTACTATCTCGGCTGGTGACTACAATTGTGCACATACATGTGGAAACACATCAGTGCTGCAAAATCTTTGGTATAAGAAAACACGTAAAATATTACTCTTTGTGCAGCCCTTTTAATAATCTTTTAGAATTTAGAATGATGTTATATTCTAGACTTCCAGAACATGCATTACAATTATTTATAGTAACAAAAGTTTTTGTACTTTGCACTTGATGAATATTTACAGAGAATAAGACATGATGTTGAAGTCATTGTTCTTACATTTCAGGTTAGAAAATACCAGAACAGAAGATGTCAAGACTTGCTGCTGCAGACATGATCCATTCAACAGAAGAGTGTCTGACACAAGAAGGAAGACTTGCTTCTGAAACCACGGGACTCAACACAGGCGTGAATGCAGCAGAGGGCATGCAACTGTTGAGTAGGGAACTCATCTCTGATGCTGTGTGGAGGAGAGCAAACAAATATACATTTTATGACAGTGATATAACACCTCTAGACACTGCAATTCAAGCTTGCAATGTGAAATTTCTGGATATATTTTTCGATTGCGTAGATTTAGATGAACAAGTTAAGACCAGGATGGTCAGTAATGCCTACACAAACTTTTTTTTATCGTAAATTGAGGCAGATTACCAAATATCATGTTGCAATGATCAAACGACTCTTGGAATTAGGAGCGGATGTGAATGGTGGGCCATCAGTTTTCCCTCTGCTTGTGGCAACTAAAGCTGGCAGTTATCCCCTGGTTGAGTTGCTCTGCCAGCATGGTGCTGATCTGAACAAGAAAGATAGTAGGATGTTTTGGTACCTCCCGTTAAGTATCGTATTTGAACTGCATTATTCACCAATTGACCTGGCCCTTGTTCATGGACACACAGACTGCGCTAAACTTCTACTTAAGCATGGTGCAAACTTTGACCTTGAAAATGCTTTCAAAGTTCTGATAAATCATCAGAGTATGACCTACATTAACTTCCTGCTTGTGTATTGCAGGCAAGAAACTCAACAATATATTTGTAAACATCAGCAGGATTTGCTATTGTCAGCAGTAAGAGGAGAAAATATTGAATTTATTAGCCATATTCTTAATATTGTGTTTAAGATTACGGGTGAGTATCCTTGTTGGGAAGGATTGTTAGCGGAGTCCGGAAATGGAGAAATTGCCTCATTTCTAATTTTGAAAGGAGCGGATGTAAATAAGGTGGTAGAAACATGTGGTGGCTACACTCCTCTGCATCTAGTTCTAGGTAGGGATATGTGCAATAAATCTAAGCTACAGTTAGTTAAAGTACTGCTTGAAAATGGGGCTTCTTGTAATATTCATGGTGACACATCACCGTTAATGCTTGCAGCTTCAATCGAAGACAGTACAGATCTGCTTCAATTACTATTAGACTACGGGGCTGACATTAACTGGAGAGACAGCGAAGGAGATACTGCCTTTTTCTATTCTGTCTGTCAAGACGATTATGGTAGCTATGCTGAATGTCTGATCAGATGTGCCAAAGAAAAAGATTTTATCAACTCAAAAAATAACCTAGGATTGACAGTTTTGATGCAAGCAGCAAGATATAGCAATGTAGCTGTGGTCAAGGAGGCGATAAATCACAATCCTAATATGAATATGACAGATAACAATGGCAATACAGCCTTGTTGCATGCATTAAACAGAATCATTAATATTGATGAATACGACCATGAGACTTATGACATTGTGACCACTCTAATTTATGCAGGCTGTGACGTTGACTTGCAAAATGATGGTGGCCTGTCGCCATTAATGTTGGCTGCAAGCAGATACAGCAAAGAGGCTTTACAGATTCTACTGGATGCAGGAGCTGACATTCATGCCGTCAGTAAAACAGATAGGATAAAGACAGCTGTGTCATACTTCCTGCCCTTGGAAATTGATAACGAAGATATAACAGCCTGCCTAGCAATTTTCCTTGCTCAAGGTGCCTGTTTGTCTTATTTACAACCCAAAATGTTTCATAGAATTTTACTTTGTAATGACAGTGAAACTATTCGTAAACTTATAACAAATGTAACAGGACCCATGACTGTAAGGTCAGACAAATACTTTAACTACTTCTCGCCTGCTGATCCCACATTTGATATATCACCTTTATGTACAGCACTGCTAAGTGGTAATGCATCCCTGGCTCGTCATTTTGTTGACATCATGTGGCTTACAAAATCTGATCTGACTTCACTAATGCATAACAAACCTGTACGTTCATACCTGGAGAAGAAAAACCATACACATTGTTTAAATCTGCTTGGGGAGATGTCTTCACAGCCAGTGTCCCTGTTCAGGCTGGCTTTTGTGGAAGTATTATCTGCTTTGGGGACAACCCATGGCCGTGAGAACCGTGTCAACAAGTTACCTCTACCATGGTTGTTGCACAACAAACTGTTGTTTAAATCCTCTGTAGACTTTATAACACCAATAATAGACACGATTCCTTATTGGCTAATTCCCATTGATCCAATTGAGGAACAATACATCCATGGACTTGACAGCTGTAAATGCTGTCGGGTGTGGCAAAATTGGAAATTGAAGCATCAGTTTAGAAATAAATATCGCTGTGATGCATGTATAAAACACTCTTGCAGTAAATGTTTTAGCAGTTCCATATATTTTCAAATTGATTAAATAGGTCAAGCTGTCTATCTCACAAACTGAAGACAATGGGTTCATATTTGGATTGCACAATGCAAATGATGAAGTGGGGAATCAACGAAAACCTTTAGCACACAGGGCAGTCTGCTTAACCACTTCCTACCACAGAGGGGACAACCCCCTTGTCAACGATTAATATATCTACACCATGAAATGATAGAATTACTTAACGTGAACAACACTATTACATTTGTTGCTGGTTTCATTCATCTCATCTCAGTTCTCCTGTACTTTGCAGTGTCAAGGTGAAGCATAAATAGCAGAGAGTGTTTGTTTATGGGCTTCATGTATCAAGATTCCCGTGGACTCTGTTATTCCCTCTCTGTCCATCATTTAAATGGTTGGGTTCTTCTGATTCCATTCGGTTTTTACATCATTGCTTGTTGTGGTATGTCAGCTGGTAGCCTAGTTACATGGCTGAACCATTTGAACTTGCTGTTTTCTAATGAAATCTAGCGCTGCTTTAATCTACACTTTAGTTCTGATTTTCTCTCCTTTTGATGCATTGAGTATTATTCTCAGGAATCTAATTTCCGTTGTTGCAATTTCTCCTTTCTCTTTTTCTGTCATTGTCCAGGTTTGGCATTGGTACCATAGAGTTGGTATTATATTGTTTCATGAATTGACCATTAATAATAAAACAGTGAAAATGATTATTTCTTTTTAAATGGATGTCAATGATTATTGTATGTACATGACGAAATGATATATTTATTTAACACAACTGATATTGTTATTTCTGTTGATCGTTATGTGACATTACTGTTAACAATAAAATATTGCTTCTTGTTTTAAATGCATGTTTCATAAAAAAATTACTGTTGATGCATAATTGTATGTGAATTGTAAACAAAGACAAATGAAATACTTTATGACAATAATAAATAAATATTGACGACGTTGTGCTCATATATTTTACCATTGTTTTTTTTTTTTGGTTTTATTTGTGGTTAAAATAAGTTTTGGGTAAGATTGATATTTATCAATCAGTTGCCGTCTCCACAATGAAGGTTAGCTGCAATGGATCTCCAACACTGTCGGTCTCTCCCCTTGACTGTACATTCTGTCAGATTGATGTTAATCCACCTCTTGATCTTATCTTCAAACTTGCATCATTGTCTACCTCTTGCTCGCTGGCCCTCAACCTTGCCCTCCAGTGTGGTTTATTTAAGACTAAACGACCCGGCCCGGCTTCGCCCAGTCCCTGGCTGGGAGCGTCTCATTGAATTCATATAAGTAGTCATTATACATTCAAATACATTTCTCTTAGCGCACAGAGTACGTGTCTGGCTCGTCTGTTTCTGATAATCCCATTCCCGTTCCCAAAAATTAAAAATTGATTTTAAACAACTAACTATTTCAGTTGGATCCGCGAGAGATAGAAGAACATCTGTACAAAATGTCATCTCAGTCTGATGGACCTTTCGGGAACAAATTAAGGACACACACAAACAAACATTCTCTTCTATTGCAAGAGAACTATCTTCATTCCAATAACTAAAAATAGGTAGGTAGATAGATAACGCACGCACACCAAAGAACTATGACAGAATGAAAGTCCATAAAGAGCCTGCAGAAGGATGCTATACACACACACATGGGAGTAAAAAGGAAATCTTAACCTGCACAATTCTCGGGACTGCGCTAGCCAGGCAGCCTTAATTTATTAGGCTCAAGACCCCCCTGCCACACATCACAAGGTTCTACATATGCAGTAAATAACACTGTGTGTGCATATATATATATATATATATATATATATATATATATATATATATATATATATATATATATATATATATATATATCAGCTTGTTGGAGAGTGCGGATGAGGACATAGACAGGACAATAGAGATGTCAGAGACAGGACAATAGATACATCATAGACATGAGAATAGAGATGTCATAGACAGGACACAAATGGGACAACAAGACCCAGCTATAAACTAGACACAGGGTTATAGACAGGACTACGTCCTTGACTAACACTACAACTTTGCCCTGAAGGACCTGAAACAAACCAGACAGGACAGCTAGTACGGCAAAACAACTGACGCAGCACGACTATCACAGGGGACAAGCGGTCAAGTTCCATGTGACTATCAGACTGATACCTGAAGGCTCAGACTGGGACTGGCTGTGATAGAGGAAAGACATGTGCGATCGGGCGGGAGAGTGTATGAAATGCCGGTGTGAAAGCTCGCCTTGCTGAGTGAATATAGCAGCGAGTTATTAAGTGTGAGGAACGAGAATGAGCGCACAGATGACTGCTACGGGTGATTGTGATTTGCCATTATTGTAGATAAAATATTGTGATACCATTTGTGCGTTATGTGATAAGATGTATTCTTGTCATGATTGCTATCTTATTTTGCCTGAATAAGTAAGGTTATCCTACATGCGATGTTTGATATTTCACTGAGTGCATGTAGAAAGACTCACTGTCATAATTAAGATGACAAGCTAAGTTTACCTGTATTTATGAGACGTTGACAGGCGAGTCATTTGGGGGCTTCCGTCCAATAAATTTGAACCCAAGTAAACAAATAAGTCATTTGGGGTATTTTCGTCTGATAAATTTAAACCCAACTAAACAGATAAGTCATTTGGGTATTTTCATCCTATAAATTAGTAAATAGATAAGATATAAGTAAACAGATAAGATATAAGTAAACAGATAAGTCATTTGGGTGCTTTTGTCCTGTAAACTGAAACCCAATTAAATAAGTAGAAGTTATTTGCAGTCATTTGGTGGCTTCCGTCCTAATTCCAAAACATTAGTTTCACAAGTTAAATAAAGATGTATGTGGTTAGTGACAGTTGAATAGTAATTGCAATTAATACGACGACAATTAACTAGATGACTGACGAAAATACAAATAGTTGCACTTAATATATAATCTTTCCTCTATTGTATGACATTGGACAGACATAATAATATTTAATATATTTTGTTGCCACTACAGGAAAGATGTACATCCATGTGTAGATGACATATTGCCGAGTAATGTATTTCTCCTAACAACAGCAAAACAAGTTGTGGCAATGAAGAAAATCCACCACTCCCAGATAAGTACTTTATATACATATTGCAGATTAAAGCAGCACTCTGCTGTATGTAACATTGCAAATTATCACCATGTACTCATTTGATGCAATTAAACGTAACAAATTAGTTTGCATTGAAAGTTTTAAAAAACAAAACTGTGAAAATGTCAACATTAAAAGATTGTGTAGAAGCTGGCAAAGAATTAGGTTATTCAGGCGATAAGCTTGCAGAATGGGCTGAGAGCAGATTCAAAGAAATTACAGAAAGAGAAGAAAAGACACAGGAACGCTTACATAAGAGAGAATTAGCAGAAATGTTAATTAAAGAAAAACAATTAGAAATTGAAACCAAAATAAAAGAACAACTAACAGAAGAAACCAAACAAAAAAAATTAGAGTCTGAGACACAGATAAGGATGAAAGAACTAGAGGTTGAGTCACAAGTACATATTGCAACCAATAAATTAAAGAGTAAGGAAGAAGAACACAAATTTTCTAAATATAAGGGTATTGTAAAACCATTCTGTGCAGGAGATTCCATCTCAGCCTGGTCTGAAAATTTTTAGACCCAAATGCAATACTATGAGATCTCAACAGAACATTGGGAAATGATCTATATGCGCAATCTTGCCTTAGAACCATTAAAAGTCATTGAGTCTATACCACAAGAACTTAGAAAAGACCGTGATTACATCCATCAAAGAATTATGCAACATTTCATGCTAGATGCTCCTGGTTATCAAGTCCAATTTTCTAAGTTAAAGCCTACAGCCAACCAAACGTTCATTGACTATGTATCACAAGTGCATGATATTTTTAATAAATGGATAAATGCTGCGAAAGTGAACAAAAGTTTTGAGAAATTAAGAGATTTAGTGATAATGGATAAAATTATATCATCTATTCCAACCCCATTTGCCAAATGTTTGCAACAATCTGATTGTGAATCTATTGAGCAATTAGAATGAAAAGGGTCTGTGTACTTTACATCAAACAGGGACATTTTCTCAGTAAACGCCAGTGGGAATGACATAGTAGCTGCAACAAATGTCAAACCATCGAAACCATTCACTTATAAAAGACAACAAAAGACAAACTTACCACAATGTCCATACTGTAAACTTTTGCACCATCAGTTTCAGATGTGCGATAAGAATTCCGGGTATCGAGCTCACTTAGAGATAATGGTCAATAAACGACAGATCAAACGAAACAATTATAAGAGAGCTGGAAAAAAAATTTGGGGGGGGGGGGGGGGGGGTAAAAGTCTGGGACATTATTCAGCACATTGCAAAGGTCGCCGATTGTTAAGAAGTGCAAATGCAGAACTAATTGACACATCATCAGAGAGTGAGAGCAAATGTGAGAACATTATGCAACCAGAAGATAACGCTCTAGCAGCGATTGACATATTTAATGTTGGTAAATGTCAGACATGTGATAGATTTCATGCAGATGGTGTGTTAGAATGTGGGCATACAGTCCCATACTCATGTGAAAATGCTAATGCTGTTAGTTCCTCCAGAGGAAAACTAAATTTCCACAATGGGTTAGTAAACAACAAACCATGCCAAGTGCTCCTTGATTCTGGCAGCACTTTGGTCTTAGAAAAGATTTTGTAAATACAGAACATTATACAGGCAAATTTGTAAATTGCCGGAAATTTTCTGCAATGGGGAAAAATATCCACTAACAATTTGCACATATTTGTACACCTTTTCTGTCAGGAACATTTACTTGTGCAGTATTACATGATCCATGTACAGATTTAATTTTAGGATGTTTACCAGAGATTAAGAACTGTACCAAAAAACGAAATTAAGGCTTGGGAACAAATCCACCTTAACCTAGCTAATGCAGTCTCGAGGTCAGTGACAACAACAGAACAAGATCAGCTAAAAACTGAATCACTACAAATTATTTCACCAAGTGGTACAGTAAACAGCAAAACCACTGAAGAATTCATCCGAGTGCAACGTGCAGATACTACATTGGCAACCTATTTCAAGTTAGTAGGACAAGCCCCGAAGCTAGGGAAAAATGCTTTGTGGCATTTTGGACTTAAAAATAACATACTAACAAGATATTACAAGAGAGATAATCATGTAATACAACAAACAGTATTACCAAATAAATACCATCAGACTGTGTTACGAATCTCACACGATTCGCCTTTTGCTGGCCATATGGCATATGAAAAAACAAGAGCCAGAATTTTGTCTCAATTTTACTGTCCTAAATTCTGTAGCATCATAAAAAATTATTGCCAGTCTTGTACCATTTGCCAACATCTGGTGAAAAAGGGAAAACATGTTACAGTAGAGGTGCAAGCCAGTAGACTAGCCTCTAAACCATTCGAATGTGTTGCTGCCGACCTGATTGGACCTCTGAGCCACACATCGAATAAGGGCAACAGATTTATCTTAACTCTGATATATTTCTGTTCACGCTGGCGCGAAGCGATACCACTAAAATTTATCAGTTCCAAAGATGTGACCGAGGTATTTTTACACCTTTTTTCGTGGTTCGGGTTTCCACAAACCATCCTTTCGGATAGAGGGACGCAATTCATTGCGGCCGCCACACAAGCTGTAACATTTATTGGGGATAAAGCAGTGCTTCACGACCCCATACAGACCGCCGGTGAATGGGATCGTAGAAAAGATTAATGGAGATCTTAAGCACATGCTCGCAAAGGTGACAGCCGAAAACCCATCCGATTGGGACACATTATTACCGATAATGCTGTTTGCCTACCGAGAAGTTCCGCAAGCTAGCACGGGCTTCTCACCCTTTGAGCTAATTTATGGAGCAAATCTGCGTGGCCCACTCATCATTTACAACGAGATTTTGACTAACGCCGCGAATAACCAACCCCCATCATCTCCCTACGATTTCGTAATGGACACACGTAACACAATTATGAAAGCATGTGTTATTGCTAAAACATCTTTGGAACAAAAAGGGCATATGTACAGACATTATGCAAACAGGGGAGCCAAACAACTGGAACCGGGTCAAAACATATTATTATTACCAGACAAAAGAAATCGGTTATCAACATCTTGGCAAGGGCCATTTAAAATCGTCAGAAAAGTCTCAAATGTGGATTATGAGATATGTATGAAAGATAAATGTAAAATTTTTCATGTCAGCATGTTGAAGCCATACTATTGCAGAAAGGAAAATTTGACAGCAGACAAAATAGCTGCACCCTTTGTCATCAGCCAGACAGACGCTGATAATAGCGAACTCCCCGTACCAACAGTGAACGAAACAGGGACAATTGACAATATAAACATCTTTCCTAAGCAGACAGACATACAAAGACATAAATTAAGGACTTACTGATAGAATACAAAACATTTTTTTTCTGACATTCCTGGCAAGATGGACAGCACTCCCATTAAATGCAAACCATACTCCATCCCCTTAAATTATAGGGACACATTAGACAAGGAAATCCTCAGTTTAGAATCACGCGGGATAATCCAAAAATCCCAATCTCAGTATTCCTTTCCAAAAGTATTGGTCAAGAAAAAAGATTCCACTATTCGCCTCTGCGTTGATTATAGAGAACTGAATGCTGTGACGAAAACAGACGCAGAGCCAATTCCAAACTGCGACGACCTGATACTTAACATGGCACAATCTATCATATTTTCTAAATTGGATCTGACCTAAGGCTATTGGCAGATACCAATGGACAGCAACTCCATACATCTCACAGCCTTTGTGACACCTTCAGGAGTCTATGAGTGGCGATTTCTTCCGTTCGGCCTATGTAACGCTCCAGCTACTTTCGTCCACCTCACTAGACAGTTACTCCATGGGTTACCTGTCATATATTCTGAAGGGACTGGGAGATCACTGTAGTGCATGCCTCATTTCTAACCAAAGAAGTTGGGCCCCATCCTCTTCTATCTTCAATAACCCCAGAATATGACCCTCGAGTTATCTGCAGGCCTCGTCTTATTAATTTAGTCTAGGAGATATAGATTATGGCCCTGGTGAGAATAGTAAATACTAACTGGGATTCTGCCCCTTCTCCAAGGATTCTTTTAGCTCTTGAGCCCCCTTTTTATCAATTCTGAGGAAAGTCTGGAGAATTCTCTCAGCCTGATTTATGTTAAGAAAGCATGGATGTTGAGCAGTTGATAGACCTAGAGTCTTCTCTCCCCAATTTAGCTATTCATCATGAGTGGATTTGTTTTGACAATTACACATTTAACAAATTCCAGTAGACATTGACACATGTTTTACACACATAAGATGGAGAATCAACAGATAGGTTTGACTGACAAATCAACATAAGGTCAGTTAAGGTTCATCATTTATTGACTGGCCTGTGTCCTCTGGCCTGTTACATACATTTTCTGTTGTGGTTTACACAAGATAACATAGAAAATTGCATATAAGCCCAAGTTTACAGTCAATCAACAAATAAACATCAATGAATACTATGTCAACAAGTGTGGAAACATTGTAAACATTTAAATGTTGTACATTATAAGTGTGAAGATGATAATTCAACATTTAGGTATCTGTTCCTGAAATGGGTTGTGTGTTCCTTAGAGAAATGTAACCTGGTGATTGGGAGATTAGAGTAAGCCTCGGTCCATTGTCTGATGGATCCACTTCAGATCTGCCCGTGTAGCTTCTCTGAAGGCCTCCCATACTCTGCTCATGGCGTAGTCATGTTCCATCTCACGTGTGGTTCATCTCTTTCTCTCTCTTCCCTCTTTCTGGTCTGGGTTGGTTGGTTGGCCAGTTGGTTTCCACCAAGAATTCACTGTGTAAGATTCACATAGATATGTACAATCCTACCAATGCAATATTCTAGAAGTAGGTCGGAAGAAGCCTAAATTCCTGAAGTAGGAACTAGTCTCCCCCCCCCCTCCTCTTTTCTCTGATCTAGTGTTGGGTTAATTTGGGGTGGTCAGAGTTTATCACACTGTGTATGCTTCGTATCAGCTGGTTCCTGCTGTATGTAAGTTCTCATTGGACCTGGGGTCAGTGAGACGTGTACAGTAAGACAGTGACAAGAGTGAGGAGGTGTCAAAATGCATATGAATAAATGGCATACATTTATAACATTTCTATCACTCAATTGGGTTTGTAGTGTGTATAAATGGTTCTCTGTGTTTTCCAAATTAACCAACTTTTCCTTCTTCTTTGTATAATAACTCCTCTCCCATTACCTGTTGTTTTTGTGATGGTGAGTGTTGGGTGGTGTTGTGTTGTGTTTTAAGTTATGTTGAGTAGTGGGTTAAGTCAACTTCTGGTGATGGAGTTCCGTGAAGAATAACTTTTCTGATGTAATGCAGTTCATGAGTGCCCTTATCTAAGTAAAATCTGATATAAATATAAATATGTATTCCATCAAACCCTATTTATTCAATATATGAAGGAGAAATGGAAAATATGATTTCACTTTCAGCGCTCTAGATTGCAAATAGGCATAGATAAATCTGTTTTAAAACGAGGCTCTTGTTCTAGTACACGAACTGTCTTATGAGCTCTAGATAGTGATAGTAATTTAAGCAGTATTTCTGCTGAAATGCACAAGATTGCTTTAGAATCATCACTTCGTACAGTTGTCTAGAATAGAATGTAGTATTATTATTATGCACTTCTTAAAGTTAATAACTATCTTTAAGAATATCAGAGATTACAGTTAGTTAGTTAGTCACAGTTCCAACTTCACAGCAACGGGTCATCCCCATTATGCTCCGTTCCTGTGCCAGTGAATATCACACAAAATTACAGTATTCGAAGAGAGTAGTAGATAGTCAGTTTGCCCGGGAAACGGCTCTGCGTCGTCAGAATCTAACAGTCAAACATTTTTCACTTCAGAGGTTTTAATTTACAATAATACATTTCAATTGACGTTACAAACACTGGATACCATTACTTGATACTTGATACATCTGGTCATCAGTTTAATCTAAGGAGTGACAAGCTTACCTCGGATTCAGACATTCTGCCTGTTCTTGTTTGAAAATTAGGTCACACCAGCTTTTGCGTCTGCTCGTCAAGCTGTCTGCAGTGGAAGTGCGCGATTAACATATTCTAAGCAGGCGTTCCTAGCGGAGGCGTTGTCACGTGTCTGTTTCTATCCAATGATCTCCTGAGCTTTGGCTGATGAAATAATTCCAAGAATTGACGTCATCTGTCAATCTTTCATTTTCAGTTTTGATTTTGCGTTCGTTTTAAGTTTTGGTTTCGGTTTGAGTTTGTGCAATCAATTGTTATATTTTTGTTTTCCTCTCTTTTGCGTGCATTCTTGGTAACTGAATAATGGTGGTTAGCGGTTATGCCACATTACCGAACATAGCAACTTCCATGGATGACATTGGTATAAACACAACTGACTGAACAACCCATATACAGACTTAAAACAAGTTTTTGATATAAATATAATAATATTATATATATATAATATATATATATATATATATATATATATATAATATATATATATATATATATATATATATATATATATATATATATATATATATATATATTGTGTTTGTAATGAATACACAAAATACCTTCCTGAGACAGGTACTGGGAAGTATGGGGAGAGTTAACAGCGTGATGGAAGATTTAAAAGTGGCAGTACATAACGTGGTGAGTATGGTAGAATGCATGAGGAGACAACCATTTGACAGGAGGTTGTATGGAAATAGTTTGAGAGTGTGTGGGTTATATAGGTGTTAGTCAGTTCATAAAAATGGCCCACAGAGTGGAAAGAATATCAGATTTATAAATAACATAAATAGAACATCATATAGGAACGAGATGCAGAGACAAGTAGCTAAACAAAATAAGAAGTCAGAAGTCAGCAGTTATCAGAAGGAAAGAGGGAGTTGGCCGACCAATAGTAAGGATGCCAAAACCTTGAGATAAAATTGGTTTCAAGTGCGGTAGTTGAAATATGAACTTGCAAAATTGGGTAGTAGAGAAGAAAACGCAGACCAAACCTTAGGTGGTCGCCGTGTGAATTCTGTCTTTAGTATCGTACAGGAAAAAAGAGACTCAGTCAAGAAAGTGAACCAGGAGACACAGATAGGTAACAAGGTAGAAAAGAACACTCAGACCCAGATAGATAAAGTGGCAAGAAAAACGCAAACCCAACTCACTATGAAATTAGAGAGAGGAAGTCAGACCAGCTCGACGGGAACGACAGATCCGGTTCAGTTGAAATTAACTAAGGGTGATACAGTTAAATTTAAGAAGACAATCCATGCAGAGAATAAACAGGTACAGACGAGAGACACCAAAAAGAACATTAGCAAAAGTTTGTTAGTAAATGTAGAAGATGTTACGACAGATGTATCAGACTTCTCAGATTGGGACATTGAATATATCCCTGACCGGAGCATGAAAGGTAGTGGTAGAAATAAGAAAAGTGTCAGGTGTGCAAGTTCCGACTATAGAGATGTTGTTTCCTCGTCTGGAATAATAGATAGTAAACAGGCTGGCAAAATGTTATCTAGTGAATCTTCGGAGGACGACATAGGAAGATATAGGAGATATGGTGGAAAGGCAGACCCGATTAAGGCACGAACAGTAAAGGGAAGTAAAAGAATGAAAACAGTTAAGAAGAAAGGTCCTGGTGAGGTGGCGGTAATAGAATTGACCACGGGGTGTACAGAGGACGACGCGAGGAAGATCAAAGAATATATGATGTTAAGGCCAGAATACTTTACCGATAGTTACAGATATTAAAAAGGAGGTAAAGGAAGAGAGACATTATTATTAGGAGACAAATTGCTAAGAACAGAGTTTGAAAGTTGAATGAAAATTAGCTGTTTAGTGATAGAACGCGTCGAGAGAATTCTAAGACAAACGGCGGTCGTGTGGGTAGGAGAAGTGAGAGTAGCGAGTGTATATATAAAATGCTTGCCAAAATAGTATAACGAGATAGGCTAATTATTTCGTATGTGTGTTGCAGTTTGGGTGTGGTGTCACCTTGGGGTGAAAGAATCTGACACTCAGATCTTTCGTATTCAGAATAAGTTGGCCTAGATTTAACATTCTTGATGATGTTCCAGAATTATACATCTTTAGTTGGTGTGAATTCTGAGTGTCAAATTTGTATAATTGAAAATTGAGGATTGATGAGGATTGTGCACGGTTAGAAAGAGTTGTAAGGAAGAGTTTGATGAGAAATTGCAAGAGGATGGAAGAGAATTACGTGAGGAATGGAGTATATGGTGTTGAATCGAGGTTGGAGTAATTCGAGGTGTGATGTGAGTTATTGTCTAAAATAGACAAACAGAGATCATTTTATGGTATCATTGTAAGTGGTATATGCTACAGAGGGCTATTATAGCTCAATTGGTTTGTTTAGTGTGGAGATGATTAAAGAATCACAGCAGGTGATGTGTATTGTTGGGAAAGCTAATATAGTGCCATCTTGTGTTGTATAATTTGTCATTGAATATATAAAATTGATCGAGAATACGCAAATAAGTCATGGAAATATGATAGATTGGGTAGTGCGGCTGATATAGCCTGAGAATAGTGTTAGAAAAGAGACAGGATGGATGATGTAGAAAGAATGTTCAGTTGTCATTCCGAGTGATCTGCGTGGTTATGCTATAGAGAATTATAAGTGCAGAGAGTGTCCTTACGTGCATAAGTGTGCATAATGTAGACAATCTGGTGTTGGGTTGTGGTGATTGGAGAGTGGATGATTTGGAATTTGAGATGTCTTCTGTCTAGAATTACTGAATGGAGTGGGGTGGTGCTCACAGTAAGTGATGTATGGTGGAGTGGCTGACATAGTGTAGGTATTATGAATGTTGTTACTATAGCTAATGCGTTGTCTGAGCCGTGTTGACTCAGAGTTTTTGAAAGAGAACTGAATGGTTGAGAAAAATTGAAGCAAGGGAGTAATTTGATTGTTAATATTTTATGACATGATGACTTATATTGAATTAACTTTTTTTTTTTTTATGAAACAGATTCAATATGTTTTGCGGATGTATTCTGGTGTGAGCGTGCCGGATGCGGAGGAAAGGGAGAATATGGTGAGGACGTACTCAGTACGTTTCATCAGAGTGAGTGATAGATAGACTGTAGATAAATTTGATAGTAATTGTCAGCGTGTAAAAGGGATAGGCGGTAGGATATGGTGTAATAGATTAGTTAGATTTTTTTTTTGAATGTTGAGCTGGATTCGCCGGATACGTTTCTAGTTAATGTTCCGAACTTGGTACAGGAGATGTGAGTAGCATGAGTACCAGTAGTGTAAAATTGAAGGAGGTTAAGAAGGAATAGACATATGAATGACCCTGAAGTAAAATGTTGGATGAGAGAGAAGTTTATGAAAGCTGGTGAAGAATTGAGTAGTCTGTATAACTAACCAGCTGAGCATGAGTGTGCTATGAAGATAAGATTTTGACAAGAATAATTGAAACGTGATGGTTGAATATACGAGTATCTGTTGTTGGTGATGATGATTAAGTAAGCCCGGTGATTGCGGATATGGCAAATGTGAATAAATCTGAGAATTTGATTTCAAATCTTTGTAATGTAAAGAGTAAAGAATGGTTGGAATGGAATGTTTATTACGAGCTTGAGAAATATAACTGAATATTAAATTAGTGATGCGGGAGAATGTAGCGTCTGTTGTGTCAGATGGATGAGAGAGTTGAATTGCGAGAGTGCGTAGTTGTAAGTGACTTGGGTTGTGATAATGGTTAGTTGGTAGAAGTGGTTGTCGAACTTCCAGAGAATGCGATAAGAATGGTCATTTTTATTAGTAACGTTTGTTGGTAGTATATATTATTTTGCATAATTGTGGGGCACACTGTCCGTGAAAGCGACAGAATTGGGGAGACAAAGGTGTGTCTTGATATATTGTCTTGTTTTTAAATGTTTCATTCATGTTTTTTTAATGTGAATCATGCAAAGAGTGAGGGGGAAAGTACAACCTGAAATAGGAGAAGAACAATGTGGGTTTGTAGAAGGCAAGGGTACAGTAAATGCCGTGTATATACTGAGAACCGTAATCGAACGTTCTATAGAAGTAAGCAAAGATCTACACCTTTGCTTTATTGACTACACAAAGGCTTTTGATAAAGTGAGACATGTCAACATGATAAGGATGCTTGAAGATCTACAAATTGATGGGAAAGACCTTAGACTTGTAAAAAACATATATTGGAAACAACAAGCTGCCATAAGAGTTGATAATGAAATAAGCCAATATCAGCCTATTAAGAGAGGTGTGAGACAGGGATGTGTAATGTCTCCAGATCTGTTTTCCCTGTACAGTGAAAATATTTTCAGAAATATTGAAGATATGGAAGGAATCAACATTGGGGGACGATGCATCAATAACATTAGATATGCAGATGATACAGTATTAATTGCAGACAATGAACAGGACCTGCAAAATTTAGTAGATGCGGTTGTTACACACAGTGAACAACAAGGGTTAGAATTAAATTGTAAAAAGACACAGATTATGGTCGTCACTAGGAAGAACGAAATACCACAGTGTAATATACAAGTAAATGGGAATATTCTTCAACAAGTGAATAGGTACAATTATCTCGGAACAGTAATAACATCTGATGGGAGATGCCTGGAAGAGATTAGAACAAGAATCGCCATGGCAAAAGTAGCCTTTAGCAAGATGAAAAACATACTGACCAATAAAAAGATGTCAGTTGAAACGAGAAAAAGAGTGTTGAGGTGCTACATAGAACCTGTACTTCTATATGGATGTGAAGCTTGGACAATGAGCAGCCAGGCTGAAAAACATCTGATGGCTGTAGAAATGTGGTTTCTGAGGAAAATGCAAAGAATACCATGGACAGCCAGAAAGACCAATGAACAAGTCCTTCAAGAAACAAATGAAGATCGTAAACTGATCAGAGACATTAGACGTAGACAGTCACAATTTTTTGGACATGTTATGAGAAGAAATGATTTGGAGAACTTGGTGACAACTGGTAAGATCGAGGGAAACAGACCAAGGGGAAGACCTAGAAACAAATATCTGAATGGCTTGGCCTTGTGGCATGGTCGAGACAGAAACACGGAACTGATCCACGACTCTGGTGATCGAGTGAGATGGCAGAACATGACCGCCCACGCTTACCGGCATGGCACATGATGGATGGATGGATTCATGTTTGGAAGGCGTTAGCATTACAGTGTTGTCATTTTTTCCTTAGTTGGTAGTTGTATCTATTATTTTCATAATGGTGGGATACAATGTCCGTAAAAGCGACAGCAACACATATTAGATGTTAATCATTTGGTAGCGAATATGTTTTTAACTATTGTTACATTAGTGTTTGGTTTAGGTGTGGACTGTTATAATTATCATTTCTGATGAGTTAATTAGTGAAACTATATAGAAATAATATGGGCTGGAGTAACCATAGGTTAAGTGACGTTCAGAGCCATGATGTTGGATGTTTTAAGAGATGATGCTCATAATGAATGGACAGTTTGATAGTATCTTCGGGTTATTGTGGATAACATTACAAATCTGAAGTGACTATGGTATAAGAGGAGCTAAATTATTGGAGTCATTAGGAATGGGTATAATTGTTTTGATGTTTTAGTTGGATTTTTTTAAAGACTTTATAACAAAAAGTCTCAAGACAACAATAGAGGGTAAAATGGAACAAGAGAGAATGAGTGTTTTAGATTTTTATGATGTGAGGAATTGTTCTTCTTTCTTTCTATGGATTCTCAGGTGGCCACCAATTCTTTTTCTTTCTGTCCTTGTGTTTTTTGTTTGTGTGTTACTTCAAGAATGTCATGGTGTATTTTGACACACACTGATGATGTAATAATAATGATTGGCACTCTTCCGAATTGCGGTCCCAAATAGATCCGCAGTGAATAGGTCAGGGGTAAGGGTTAGGGTCAGTGTTTAGTTAACAACTAACCCTAACCCTTAACCCCTGACCTATTCACTGCGGAACTATTTGGGACCGGAATTCGGAAGAGTGCCAATGATTGTAATAATTTTGGTGTATACATGTTGATGATGATGCATATAGTAAGGTGTAATAATTGAATATTATGAGGTCATAAGCGGATCGCTGTGACCATAGAGAAATAATGACGAAGAAGAAGCATTAATGGGCCATGAGAGATTATGGCAACAGCAGATAGCTGTTGCTCACTGTGAATAATCGAAGACGTATTAGGGTATCCTTTAAGTAGTAGCGGATAGCTAGTATACCTCCCTTAATTATTGAATGGGCAGACCTCCAATGACTGGTTTAATTATGATTGATTGATTTAGGAATCGACATCACAGCGTTCGGGGCATTCCCATAAGTGCTCCGTCCTCATCCTCAGCAGCCAGCGAAGAGTTCCAACACTAATAGTACCAATAGCAATCTGATTATAAGTCCGTCTCGCCTTTCCTCTGAGCGTTGAGCGTCGGCCAAATCCCCTCGTCACTCCTCGCTGTCTCATTCTTGCCAGACCATGGTAATCCATTTGCTCCTCCGAGGTGTACACGTGCTCCCACAAGGCCGCAACCACGTCTGCCTTGTCATGTATCAATACTCCACCAAGTTCTGCAGAGCCAGCCAATCTGTCCGCCTGTTCATTTCCCAGCACACCGGCATGTCCCAGAGAAAAGATCCAGGCGATGCTTGTCACCCAGTGACCTCCGAAGCGAAGCAAGCCACTCCGCACGAAGCCTGCCCGTCCTCACCCTCGTCAGCATGCTTTCTGAGTCAGTTACAATCACGATGTGTGTGTGTGTGTGTCGTATTCTCCATCCAGCGGAGAGCCGCAGTGACTGCCTCCACCTCCATTCTTAAGCTGGATGTTGTGGTATCATATGCCAGGCTCTCCTGCCCCAAACATCGACCATTAGCTTTGGCTATGAACCCCCAGCCACTTCTCTCACCTCTTGACACCGAACCATCTGTGTAGATAATCACATCACCCGAGTGAGCATTGTCCTGAATTAGTTGCTGGATTTCCACTTCCGTGGCCCCTGCTGGCCACTCCCTGCACTCCCGGCTTAATGTGATTATAACTCTGCACAAGTCTGACTGCTCCGCTGGCACTCTGACCCACTCCTCTCCACGCCTAATGTTCTCCAAGGGGCACACCTGTCTGATCGTATCCTCCGCCTGAGCCATCCATGATTTCCCTCTTATCAGTCGCTGACCCTTAACTGCTTCCAGCGCCTCATGCAGTGGGTGGTCTGTGTCTGCAGCTACTCTGAGGTATGCCTTCGCCTGCATCACCTTGAGCCTACCAGCAAGAGTCGGCAGACCAAGGATGTAACGCATACACACTACTGGGGTGTCTCTAGTGCATCCCAGAATGACCCGCATAGCTTCGTTCTGTATGCGATCTAACTTCACCATCTGACTTTCTGAGACAGTGAGCAGACCTAATCCATAATCAATTACTGAGAGGATCAAGTGCTGGTATAGTGTGAAAGCATTCTCTGCTCTGTGTCCATTGCAGCCATAGTTTTAAGTGCAATGAGTCTCTTTTGAGATCTTGTCACAATCGTCTCCACATGGTCCTTGAAGGATAGGCACCTGTCAAATGTGATCCCCAGATACTTCAGTTTGTTCTCTCTGCTGACATTTCTACCATCTATCGCGAGGCTTGGGACATCAGCTCTTACAATCCTGTTGTCCAGAGAGCACCACAAAACAGCCGCCTTTTCCGGGTGGATGACAGCACTCATTTCTGTGCACCAGTCAATCACTTTATCTACTGTCGCCTGTAACTCCTGGGCTGTTTGCTCCCTATCTCTCCCCTGCCTATATGCAAGAATATCATCTGCAAATATTAGTATTCTTCCAACCCCTGGTGCTTCAAGGTTTGCAATCTTGCTCGTATACACATTAAAGAGCACCGGTGAGACTGCAGATCCCCGTGGCAGTCCCGGGGTTAACATATGTGGCTCTGAGATCCATGCATCTAGACGGAGAGCAACCCGACGAGAGGGCTGCTATCCTGTTCACCAACCAGGGATTGACCCCCTTCTTCATCAGTGCGGTCATCAAAATATCATATCGAACTCTATTGTACACATCCTCGAGATCAATTACTACCGCCATCGTTTCCTGTCTACTCTGGAACCCCCCATAAACATCAAAGGCAAAAGTGGCTGCATTTGACCAGGTATCTTTTCCTGGCCTGTAGCTCCCAGGCCTCTTGGAAGAAGCTTCCCGCTTTCCAAAACCTCTTGCAGCTTGACAGCGACTATCTTCTCTAGAACCTTCCCAAATGTATTTTGAAGGGTGATGATCCTAAAGCCGCTAAGCTTTGACTGATCCTTGAATGGTTTTGGGAGAGGGATGAGATAGCTGTGCACCCAATCCTGCGGTACTGATGCTGTCCTAATGCTCTGGTTAAAGCAGTCGGTCATCTCCTCCAGGTCTGCATCGCTCAAACCTTCATGTGGCCATACCTGACCCCATCGGGCCCTGGTGCCGTGTCTTTTGCCTTTTTCAAAATGTGTTTAACATCTTCCACCCTTATGATGTCTTCATACTGCATATTCTTCGTGGTGCCAGATAACTCCTCTCTAACTGCATCCCTGGTGTCCGCATCATTATGATTGGTCTGCTCTAAAAATCTCTGGAGGAACGCCTCCCCTTTCTCTTTGTCTGTTGTCACGCGCACACCATCATCTCTATAAATTGTTCCCACTGCCATAGGCCGATCTTTTCTCTGCATTTGCCTGTGCAGTTTCCAGAATTTTCGCAGTGTTTTATCACCTCCAATCTCCTTTATGAAACATTCCCATTTTGCCTTTTTTACCTCTGCAGCACAGCGCTTGAAAACCTCCACCTTGTCTTTCTTGACATTTTCCGCTGTGTCCACTTCCTCTCTGGTTTAATTATGAGAAGTTATAGTGTGGACTTGCAAAAAGTCCAATGATATATGCTCGTATGAAATAGATTAGTTAGTTTTTTTTTGGGTGTGTTTTTAGAATTAAAGTATTTAAAGATTGTGTTGGGGTTGAGTATGTTATAGTTAAAAAAAAAAAGACATGGGTTTTGTTCCAAGACTTTTCTTAGAAAAGTCTTGTTAATAACAAAGGTAGGAATCTATAACAGTGTATGTGGCCAAAAGAATTAGAAATAGGCGATGTGCAATGTAAGGATTGGTAAGCAGTTCACGGGTGAGCACTGTTGCTTGGGGGGGGGGGGGGGTGTCGATAAGCGTGTCGTACGTTGACGACAAGATAGATACGGAGAGAAGCCAATTTACCATCGAGCAGTTAAGACGCTTAGGCCTTGTGTGGTTCCATCTGGCATTGTCAAAGTCAGAAACGTTTAAACTTTTGGAATACGCAACAAGTTATCTTTTGTACAGCAACGGAAAGGCTTGAATATTTGTATGCCTATTTTTTATGCCATATAGAAACTGCCATTTGTATTGGGGAACATTAAAGACTGACGAAACCTGCTTTACAGACTTTGTATATTTGTTTGCCAAGATTCGTTTATGAATTGAGAGTTTGTTGAAGTAAGAAATGCATCTCCACCCACTATATGACACGGCTGCCTTTGTCCCCCCTGAAGCGTTTGGCCATAATGGTTGGCGACTCTGCTAAATATACATCTATGGGCTTTGTTGTTACAAGATTACTCATTTTCGATCAGACATATAAAAGGAGTGGACAATATTATCGCTGATCTGTTGACAAGAACGTCGGACCCACCAGTCACCGAGATCAACTAGTCAACCAGACCACCAGTCAATTAGAATAATTTAGTTATTGTATTTATTTTAATTAAATATTAGTATTTTTAATTGTCAATTAAAAATTTAGATGTCAATTGAAACGACAAAAAGAGTGTTGAGATGCTACATAGAACCTGTACTTTTATATGGGTGAGAAGCCTTGACAATGAGAAGTCAGGCTGAAAAACATCTGATGGCTGTAGAAATGTGGTTTCTGAGGAAAATGCAAAGAATACCATGGATAGCCAGAAAGACCAATGAAGATGTCCTTCAAGAAATAAATGAAGATCATAAACTGATTAGAGACATTAGACGCAGACAGTCAAAATTGTTTGGGCATGTTATGAGAAGAAATGAATTGGAGAACTTGGTGACAACTGGTAAGATCGAAGGGAACAGACCAAAAAGAAGACCTAGAAACACGGAGCTGATCCACGACTCTGGTGATCGAGTGAGATGACAGAACATGACTGCCCACGCTTACCGGCATGGCACATGATGGATGGGTGGATTTTAAAGTAAGTTTCACAGACAAACAGACTTCTGTTTCTGAAACACAGACAAACACGACAACATTTTGTAATGATAGCTTTATTATTGATAATGTTCCATTTATTTTCGTAAACATAATTCAAATGTACCTATGATATACTAAAGTAGAACTATAATATCAATGTTACGGTTCAATACGCGAACACTGTGTTTAACGTAATTAACTTACGTATAAAATAAATTGTATATATGTGATTAAGAACTATAAAAGTAAAATAAGCGTAAAGCATAAGCATTCTTTTTCAATTACATATTTTGTTGTATTAAGACATTCATTTGATTTAACGGTTTACAATATAAGCTAATAATCTTTTTACCTCAAGATTTTCTTTTTTATATTAAGACATTCATTTGTTTAAAACGTTTAAATTACAAGTTTAAGCCATTCCCCCCCCCCCCCCCCCCCCCCACCTTAACTTAATATTTTGGCAATCTTAGCAATATAACGATTTTTAAAAATGTACATGCTTTTTGAATGGACGAGTGAAAAGTGTATGCAAGGCAGTACAAATGTATTAAATGAGGATATGTAAACAAAGGTGCATATGTTATGCACATACGCCTCAGCTTATCGTTTTGTACATATTTCTTGCATCACATGTCATTTGTTCATTTTGTATGTGTGTAAACATTACGTATACACTACATTTATAGGAATATATTCAAGAATCACAGCTCGGAGACTATCTCAGAAATTATAAATATACAATCAATTGTGAGATGCAGAAACCTATCTGTTGACACTTGAATAGGAAGACTACATAAATTATAAGCATGCACCCATGTTTGTAATTAACTGAAACATCAGTATAAAGAAACAACTTACACTAACACATAATATACAGACACCATTATGAGAAGAAGGGGAAATTACACTTGTACAGGGGACATAAGTGGTTAATAAGGGGAAACAAGAGATATTACAAGAGGACCACCGCCAACAAGCGGAAGTGAGATAGGGGTAAATCAGTGGACACACATCTTGTAGAAACATGTTGAATTAACATTTTACGGGGGCCATGGGTGTTATACCCGTAATTAGTCTCCTTAACAAGAGACAATTGTTTCGGGACACCATATTGGGTGTATGAGAGGGTTGCAATTTATTAGGAAACTATAAATATGAGTCAACGTTACCTTTGGCCGTTTAACAGTCCCCAGTAGTAAAATTGTGAGAGTATTAGACTCTTTGCAACGTACCAAGAGTGTTAAGCTGACTATACACCAGTAGGTGTGTGTTTCAACGGTATATCAGACCCTCACAAACCACAGTTGTACCCAACCTAACAATTACGACTGACGAACTCCCATAACCCACTGACAAATTAGTTATATATATATATATATATATATTACACACTGTGTCACTTCTGATAAGAAATTAAGTGACACAAAAAGGGGGGAGAAAGGGAGAATGTCAGCGTGCTGGGGAGTGTGGATGAGGACATAGACTGGACAATAGAGATGTCAGAGACAGGACAATAGATACGTCATAGACAGGACAATAGAGATGTCATAGACAGGACACAGACGGGACAACAAGACCCAGCTATAAACAGGACACAGGGATATAGACAGGACTACGTCCTTGACTGACAGTACAACCTTGCCCTGAAGGACCTGAGACAGACCGGACAGCTAGTACGGCAAGACAACTGACGCAGCACGACTATCACAGGGGACACGCGGTCAAGCGCCACGTGACTATCAGACCGATACCTGAAGCCTCAGGTTGGGACTGGCCGTGATAGAGGAAATACGTGTGCGATCGGACAGGAGAGTGTATGAAATGCCGGTGTGAAAGCTAGCCTTGCTGAGTGAATATAGCAGCGAGTTATTAAGTGCGAGGAATGAGAATGAGCGCACGGGTGACTGCTACGGCTGATTGTGATTTGCCATTATTGTAGATATAATATTGTGATACCATTTGTGCGTATTGAATGTGATAAGATGTATTCATGTCACGATGCTACCTTATTTTGCCTGAATAAATAAGGTTATCCTACATGCGATGTTTGATATTTCACTGAGTGCATGTAGAAAGACTCACTGTCATAATTAAGATGACGAGCTAAGGTTACCTGTATTTATGAGACTTTCACACACACACACACACACACACACACACACACACACACACACATATATATATATATATATATATATATATATATATATATATATATATATATATTCGCATATCCTTTACTGTCAACATCAGCATCTTTCAGCTGATTATTGATATCTTGGCAAGATTACGCTTAGTAGTTTGCCATTGCTTTCTGAGCGACCTGTTCAATACCCCTAAGTTACCGACGCTGAGAGAACCGCTACCAATTCTCGCGCAACATCACGGTTACTTACGAAAATATACGAGATTACGGAGAAAGTCGTGTAACCTTTAGACCAGAGAGACATATATATATATATATATATATATATATATATATATATATATATATATATATATATATATATATATATATACACTAGCTGACCCGGCCCGGCTTCGCCCAGGCCCTGGAGGGGATCTATCTATCTATCAGTCTGTCTGTCTGCTTGTTTGTCTGCCTGTCTGGCTGACCCGGCCCGGCTTCACCCAGTCCCTGGTGGGGAGCATCTCATTTAATTAATATAAGTAGTCATATAAGCTCTCCCGTTCCCGACTATCTGTCCCGGCTTCACCCAGTCCCTGGTGGGGAGCATCTCATTTAATTCATATACGTAGTCATATAAGCTCTCCCGTTCCTGTCTGTCTATCTGTCTGTCTGACCCGGCCCAGCTTCACCCAGTCCCTGGTGGGGAGCATGTCATTTAATTCATATAAGTAGTCAAATAAGCTTCCGTTCCCGACTATCTGTCTATCTATCTGACCCGGCGTGGTTTCGCCCAGCTCCTGGCGCACAGTAACTTAAAAGAATGTCCTTCCACACACCATTCAATGAAAACTGTAGAAAAAGATGGGTTACAATGTTATGCATTATGCATTATTTTTATTCAAACTTTGAAAATGCCTTAAAGATTATATCATTATTTATTATAACTTATATGCCTAAAAATAACTATAGACAAAGAGTTTAACAATAGTGCAAGTAAGTCCAACAATATGACTATAAAGTAAATAGAAATATTATTAAAAGTTATGCCCCTTGAAATAACTTTTCTAGAGTGAAGTCCCCTGCTATATAGACATTATATAATGAATATGGAAAAGTAAATGTTATTAAATAAGTCGACGATTTTACATTAAGAAACTATTATAGTCGGTTGCCAATGAATGAAAGGAAGACGTGTAGAAAATTTCATCTCAATCGTTATCGAACGCATCCAATACAAAAATCCCCACACACAAACATACACTCTGTTTTATATATATATTATATATTATATATATATATATATATATATATATAATATTATATAATATATATATAGATATATATATATATAATTTTTGTCCCCCTCGTTTCCATCCTGTTTCAGGATATTGTGGTCAACATCAGCATCTTTCAGCTGTAATTCAGGCTGTATGTTGATTCCTAGGTTAGATTACGATCATCAGCACGCCACGACTTTCTGAGCGACCGGCTCCATACTCTCATAAGTCACTGGTGGCGACCTCGAACCGCTTTCCAATTCTCGTGCACCTCACGTCAACCACGAGAGTATTCGGGATTACGGAGAAAGCTGCTAACGCCTCGGCCAGGGAGCCGGCAAATATATATATATATATAGTATATATATATATATATATATATATATATATATGTGTGTGTGTGTGTGTGTGTGTGTGTATGTGTGTGTATTGAGTTAAGTGCGTGAGTGACACCGTGAGCTGTGGATTTCATGTGGAATGTGTAATTGATCCTGAGGAATTAAGGCCGTCTGAATAGTGCGTTCGCCGTGAACTGTGCTGGTTAGGGTCTTCATGTTGCCCGCGACAGAAAAAATGCACACTCTACCGAGGATTCGAACTCGGGTGTCCCGAAGGAGAACCTAACAATCTAGCCACTCAGCCAGCCGCTGCTCCAACGTAAACTGATGAGATAAATTAGACCCGGTCAAAACATTGCGGGGGTGGAATGGGGGGGGGGGGCTGTTTATGAGAAAACATAAACTAGAGAGCTTCGTGACAACTATTAAACTGGAGCTGAAAAGAATAAAGGGAAGGCAGAGAAGAAAATATCTGGATGGCTTCACCACATGGCATGGTCGTGACAAAACCACGGAGCTTACAACAATTTTTAAATGTCGACAGGATCGACATCATTGGATCGGGTTTTATCCCATATGGCTCGGTCTCTTTCCGCAGAGGGACCCGACGAATGCGTCGCACAAAGCATGAACTCCGTAGCTACAGAGACGACCCCCAGAAGTCTCCGAGAAAAATGCACTCGTGAAGAAGAAGAAGAGATAAACTGAAAAATCGCTAGCTTGATAGCGTACTGCGCTGGTCTTGCCATAAGCACGGTCGGTTCTACGCCTGGGCTGGTCGCTTGCCAAAGTGAAGGAATGTTTGACCAACTTTTTCCCCTTGCTGTCAGGCCTACAAAATGTGATTTCGCTATCACATCACAGACCCATACCAGGAGTTGGTGCACTGTGCTGTGACTCTCCTGGTAATCAACGACTGGAACACTTGTGAGTGTATTTAGGTTTGGAATTAACGCTATTCTTTGCAAACTAACAAAACACACACAAAAATCAACCATGTTAAATAGGTCAGTGTAGACATCTTTGATTCAACGGGCAAGACGGCGTTTACCTGCAAAGCGTTGTGGAACGTAATGAGCACGGCAAGGCACGTAGAGCGCCCTGGTCATCCACTGCACCTGTATTCGTCTTCAGTCGTCTTGACTTGTCTTGCCACTGGATTCAGATGGACTCAGGCGAGAGAGTGAGGTCGACGAATTCCTCACTTTTATCCAATTCATCGCGCAAGATATTCTTCATCCAACGTACAGACATCTTTAATCTCTCTAGAAGTTAATACTGATTTCATGCCGTTGAAAGCATTTTTGGCCATTCCTATTCTCTTTTGATTTCCATTTCCTTTCTGCCATCATCTGTTATTGTATGTCCAAGATAGGAGAAACTTGTTACTTGTTCTAGTATCTGCACGTTTACTGTGATGTTCATTGATGACCTTTCCTGTTCACTACTAATTATCATAGTTTTTGTTTTTTGGATGTTAAAATATCTAAGCCACATTCTGCACTTTGATATGCCTAGTGTTTACTTGTTCCACTAGGTCTTGTAACTCTTGCTCACTTTCTGCTAGTAACACGGTATCGTCAGCATATCTAAAATTGTTTATGATTGATTATGAGTCCAAGCATTTCAACTTGGGTACTTTTGCTTTAATTCACCCCAAACAAACTTCGTGAGCTATATTTAGCATCACCAGCTATATTTAGCTCCGACAGTGATCTCCCTGTGTTCGGCTGGAGTGCGTGTCAGTGCGTTTCAATTGCCCCACACCACAGTGTTGTTTCTTTGGGGCTGTGGCAGCCGGTTTCTGTGTGAGTGTCTGTCTCCCTTCGATCCTCATTTGCATCGGTCCTGCAAATCACTTTCCGGTTAGGGTTAGGGGTAGGGTTAGGATTAGGGTTGGGGTTGTGTGTACCCTACCCCTAAACCTAACCCTAACCGGAAAGTGAAAGAATAGCGCACACCGCCGCATAGAATTGCGCACCGAGCTACGGCGCAACACACGGAAACCCCCTGAATGTTCGGCGCAACACAGGGAAGCCCTGGATGTGACGTCATACCCTGGGATTCCCTTTTGTTTGGGGTGAATAAAAGCAAAAGTACCTCAACTTGTTTAAAAATTCTTTTAAACAATAAAATAAATAAATTTTGCTACATCAACTGGAAATCAATGTTGAAGCCTAACTGACCTTGACCTGTAAATGGTCACAACCTTTGACCCGACAACAGCCCCAGTTGTCTGCCCAGAAGCAGACGTTGTATGAGAGAGGCGGACGGGCGACAGTTTTGTTTTGGGTTTATTTCTCTCTGAGTAAGTTCATAGCAGGCCATTCCTTTATCTTTCTGTGTTTAAATGTTATTTACAAAACGAACGAAGGCAAGAATTATGCCATCCCAGGCAGCAGATTCTTTGTAATTATAATTAATTATTGCTAGACATTGACTGGTCCATCGTTTAATTTAATTTTATTATTAATTTAATTAATAATATTATTATTATATTAATTAAATTAATGTTATTAATATTAATAATAATATTATTATTCATATTGTCATTGATATCTTAAATAATATCTATCATTTGTTGTCTCATCACAATCACAGTGGTCGTCATCATGACACGGCGGTGGCATCGTATCGTGCACATTAGTTAGCTATTCATGTCATGATTATATGAATAATGAATTTGCAAATAATAATTAATATGTCTACAAAACAACACAGGTTACCTTGCATACAGTATTTTCTCAAACATCTGCAGATCAGTTTTCACCACAGTCATCACAATGATTGACTAAAAACAAGGAAAAACGGAATGCTAATCACCGCACAGAATAATCCGTTTAATGAGTTACAATACCAACTACCATTTCCAACTAAAATGGGAAAAAAATAAAAAAATAAAACACCACCAGAAACTCAGTTTGCTTTTATTGCAGATAAAGGAATAAGGAATGAAATATTTTCCTTATCCATATTCATGGAAAGATGTATACTACAGTTACAAATGGATTTTTACTTTTGTTTTATAATTTATAGACTATTCAAAGGTTTTTGGCAGGGGAGTCTCCATGGCCGAGTGGTTACACCATCTGTTTTGCATGTTGGAAGGTTATGGTTTGATTATGGGCTATGACATTCAGTTCACGAATGCAGATTTCTCGGAGACTCCTAGGTGTCATCCCTGAAGCTACGGAGTTCACATTTTATGTAACGCCTCCAGCAGGCCACACTTTATGTAACGCCTCCAGCAGGCCACACTTTATGTAACGCCTCCAGCAGGCCACACTTTATGTAACGCCTCCTGCAGGCCACACTTTATGTAACGCCTCCAGCAGGCCACACTTTATGTAATGCCTTCAGCAGGCCACACTTTATGTAACGCCTCCAGCAGGCCACACTTTATGTAACGCCTCCAGCAGGCCACACTTTATGTAACGCCTCCAGCAGGCCACACTTTATGTAACGCCTCCTGCAGGCCACACTTTATGTAACGCCTCCAGCAGGCCACACTTTATGTAACGCCTCCAGCAGGCCACACTTTATGTAACGCCTCCTGCAGGCCACACTTTATGTAACGCCTCCAGCAGGCCACACTTTATGTAATGCCTTCAGCAGGCCACACTTTATGTAACGCCTCCAGCAGGCCACACTTCATGTAACGCCTCCAGCAGGCCACACTTTATGTAACGCCTCCAGCAGGCCACACTTTATGTAACGCCTCCTGCAGGCCACACTTTATGTAACGCCTCCAGCAGGCCACACTTTATGTAATGCCTTCAGCAGGCCACACTTTATGTAACGCCTCCAGCAGGCCACACTTTATGTAACGCCTCCAGCAGGCCACACTTTATGTAACACCTCCAGCAGGCCACACTTTATGTAACGCCTCCAGCAGGCCACACTTTATGTAACGCCTCCAGCAGGCCACACTTTATGTAACGCCCACAGCAGGCCACACTTTATGTAACGCCCACAGCAGGCCACACTTTATGTAACGCCTCCAGCAGGCCACACTTTATGTAACGCCTCCGGCAGGCCACACTTTATGTATGCCTCCAGCAGGCCACACTTTATGTAACGCCTCCAGCAGGCCACACTTTATGTAACGCCTCCAGCTGGCCACACTTTATGTAATGCCTCCAGCAGGCCACACTTTATGTAACGCCTCCAGCAGGCCACACTTTATGTAACACCTCCAGCAGGCCACACTTTATGTAACGCCTCCAGCAGGCCACACTTTATGTAACACCTCCAGCAGGCCACACTTTATGTAACACCTCCAGCAGGCCACCCTTTATGTAACGCCACTAGCAGGCCACACTTTATGTAACGCCCACAGCAGGCCACACTTTATGTAACACCTCCAGCAGGCCACACTTTATGTAACGCCACTAGCAGGCCACACTTTATGTAACACCTCCAGCAGGCCACACTTTATGTAACACCTCCAGCAGGCCACTCTGCGGAAAGAGACAGAGCCATATGCAATAAAAGCCCTATACAATGAAGTCGACCCTCTTTCCTTGTAAAGCCTTTTTAGGTTTTTACATGGTGAAATATCAAGACCTTTTTGACAATTTGCATAGGTCACCATGGCCGAATAGATAAGAGCACTCACTCTTAAACTTCCGGTGTGCTGATGCCAATCTAGTGGGTTCAACCCCTACACCAGTCAGTTAGACTAAAATGTTGACTTCTTGTCCTTGACTTTGGGACATAAATTTCAAATCTCCCGGAGAGGTTAGCCATTTGCCGGGCATAGCTTCTGAATGCTTCATTACCCCGGAACGGGCAAAGCGTCCAAAAGCGTCCAAGCTACTACTAGTATTGTAAAAACGTGATCTTGCGGCTTTCCGAGACTTCCGATTGACTACTTTCGGTTTCACCGATAGCTTGACAACGTGGCCGCCATTTGCATGCGGGTACTTTGAATTTGAACAGATTTTTTAAATAGTTTTGGGGGGTTTACGCTTTGTATTTCAAATGGATTTCAATGAATCTTCAAGTGATAGCCAAGATTTCGCTGGGTTCAATTTAAGTGACATTGAAGGGCACGAAGTTGACTATTAAATTGGAGCTAGATATCAGTGATCAGCTTAAGTATTCGTGAGTCAGACTTTAAAAGAAAGTGATTCTGATTCTGAAAAATGTGTTTGTAAATTGCCGTATAAATGACTGACAATCACAAACAATATGTTGTATTTTGTAAATATTGTGTACTCATGTGTGGATTACCGGCAACATTCACATGAGTAAAATATCTGCATGCTTTTCCCTTCATTTTGCTGTTTATTTTACTAAAATCTGTTGACTAACACCTTATATTGATGTTTTTACTAACATAACCCAAAATTTTACCGAACCTGAAAAAATCTTGCCTGTTCAGAGCTAAAAAATGGACAGACATCTGCCCGGCAAAGGGTTAAGGACACTGGGAATAGGGAAAGCTAATCTGACCGCAAAAATCAGTCCACTGCACTAGAAGTAGTAGCACGTGTATGGACTACGCTTGAGTTCAAAGCGAGCGAGTGCAATTAAAAAAAGCCTGTTCATTCCCCCACACTCCCTTATGGCCAGGGCAAAAAAATATCCATTCAATTCTCACAATCTGTGTCCTTTGAAGCGAGGTGAGCCATTCCACCCGAAACATTCCTTTCTCCACCTTACTAAGCATACTCCTTGAGTCCGCAATGAATGCAGTGTGTGTTGCGGCAGTTTCCTTTTACCAATGGAATGTCACTGTTACTGCTTCCACCTCCATTCTCATACTGGAGGTCGTAGTCTCATATGCCAGACTCTCCTTTTTCAAGTATTGTTGATTAGCCTTCGTGATGAAGCCCCAACCACTACAGCTGTTTCTCACCACTGACTGGATCATTTGTTGCACCCATTACTTTGTGAGGCCTGCTGCCCATTCTCTGCACTGACGACCCAGTGTTGTTATTACATTATTGTGCCAGTCCGTCATATCTTCGGCATTTTAAGTTTCTATTTTTCACGATTAATGGTGTCTACATCACAGACCTGGCAAGTAGGTATTTCTGCTTGTGCCATCCAGGACATGCCTCGTCTCAGTCTATGACCCTTGACCATATCCATGGCTTCATGCAAGGGGTGATCATTATCTGCAGCAACTCTCAGGTACCATTTGGCTTGAAGGACCTTATGCCTTTCCGCCATTGTTGGTAGTGCCGGGATATGCCTCATGCATATAATTGGTGTGTCCTTTGTGCATGCCAGGATCATCCTCATGGCCACACTCTGTATGCTCTCAAACCTTTCAAGTTTCAAGCTCTCCAACCCACGATCACACATCCACCTACGACCACCAGCCCGGCAGACCAGCTCCTAGCCACAACACTGCTGCAGCTCCCAGGGAAATATCATAGTGACACCCAGTCACCCACCCACGATCACACATCCACCTACGACCACCAGCCCGGCAGACCAGCTCCTAGCCACAACACTGCTGCAGCTTACAGGGAAATATAGAGACACCCAGTCACCCACCCACGATCACACATCCACCTACGACCACCAGCCCAGCAGACCAGCTCCAAGCCACAACATTGCTGCAGCTCCCAGGGAAATATCATAGTGACACCCAGCCACTCACCCACTATCACACGACACACACACACACACACAAAACAACTCTTTCAATCAGTTATACTAGCAAACAGGATCAAGCCGAATATTCCAAATAACATACCCATGATGTCCTGCCTACAGGATATCGTCTATGTATTTTTTATAATGGGAACATTAAGTGCCTGGCAATTCACAAATGGATACACCTAATAAATCTCTCTCTCCCCCCCCCCCCCCCCCCCCCCCCCCAATATTAGTTTTTGTTTGACCTCTTATATATTACAGGCAGGGATTCTCAAAATTTGACAGTTTTGTCTGACACATCTTCAGTCTGTAATTGCATTAAAGTTAGTGTTTGGTCTTTCTAAGAGTCACTTTAAAGTCGACAGGGTCGACTTCATTGCACTGGGTTTTATCCCATATGGCTCGGTTTCTTTACGAACTCCGTAGCTTTTAGCGACGACCCACAGGAGTCTCCGAAACATTTAACTCGTAAACCGAAGGACGCGGCCCGAAATCGAATCCACAACCTTCGGAGCACGAGTCAAACGGCTTGACCACTTCACCACAGATTTCTTCTAGATTCATCTAATACTCTTCATCTTCTCTTTGACTTCCTAATTTTGGTATAAATTTCTCTTCTCCTTCTTCCTTGAATCAGGTCTTAGTCAGATATGGCTGAGCTACCATGTGACACTAGATGGTACTGTCTGCTTTCTGTTAGAGCTGAATGTTGGGCAGTGTTCACCAAATCCGACACCCGACATTGTGCCAAAATCTTCACGGAGAGGAGCACAATTGGGAGGGTACAAACCTTATCCTAATGTGAGGAAATACAGCCTAAAGATTAAATGGCAGGGCAGACCAAGCTCTAAGCCTTGGTCAGCAACTAGTCTAGGATGGAAGCTTCGACAGACAGTTAAAGCATTGCTTTGCTGATATGGCAGCTTCTGCAGCTTGGCTTGTTCCAGACTTATTGGTGTTACCTTTCCTCTGGAGTAAACTAGGCAGGCCAGAGAAGGGATCATACTGCATGGGCAACACATGGTCTCTACAATTCAGCCCAGGCTTTGTGCTATGGAGAGGTATAACATTTGCTACTATCATTGGTTGTAGTTATTTGCCATGTTTGAAACACAATGTAACAAACTATCATCTGTCAAGACGGCAAGGTGCCAGTATCCCTGTTCCTAACTACACTATTTATCCTAAACTAGAATATCCTTTAATATCCCCTGTCATCATTATTCACCATCCACAAGAAGCAGACCTGCCCATGCTCAATTTAAAGAATACCAGGATAGATTACTCAGTAGTCAAGTAAAGGATACCAGGATAGATTACTCAGTAGTCAAGTAAAGGATACCAGGATAGATTACTCAGTAGTCAAGTAAAGGATACCAGGATAGATTACTCAGTAGTCAAGTAAAGAATACCAGGATAGATTACTCAGTAGTCAAGTAAAGAATACCAGGATAGATTACTCAGTAGTCAAGTAAAGAATACCAGGATAGATTACTCAGTAGTCAAGTAAAGGATACCAGGATAGATTACTCAGTAGTCAAGTAAAGGATACCAGGATAGATTACTCAGTAGTCAAGTAAAGGATACCAGGATAGATTACTCAGTAGTCAAGTAAAGGATACCAGGATAGATTACTCAGTAAAGTAAAGGACTCTTTTTTTTTCACACTTTAAAGTGCATTGGGCATATGTTGCCAGGCACATATATCTGTAGACCAATCAACACTCAGCATCCCAGTAGTAGTAGTAGTAGTAGTGGTAGTGGTAGTAGTAGTGGTAGTAGTAGTAGTAGTAGTAGTGGTAGTGGTAGTAGTGGTAGTAGTAGTAGTGGTAGTAGTAGTAGTAGTAGTAGTAGTGGTAGTAGTAGTAGTGGTAGTAGTAGTAGTAGTGGTAGTAGTAGTAGTAGTAGTAGTAGTAGTAGTAGTAGTAGTGGTAGTAGTGGTAGTAGTAGTAGTAGTAGTAGTAGTAGTAGTAGTAGTAGTAGTAGTGGTAGTAGTAGTGGTAGTAGTAGTAGTAGTGGTAGTAGTAGTAGTAGTGGTAGTAGTAGTAGTGGTAGTAGTAGTAGTAGTAGTAGTAGTAGTGGTGGTAGTAGTAGTAGTAGTGGTAGTAGTGGTAGTAGTAGTGGTAGTAGTAGTAGTGGTAGTAGTAGTAGTAGTAGTAGTAGTAGTAGTAGTGGTAGTAGTAGTAGTAGTAGTAGTAGTAGTAGTAGTAGTAGTAGTGGGTAGTAGTAGTAGTAGTAGTAGTAGTAGTAGTGGTAGTAGTTGTAGTAGTGGTAGTGGTAGTAGTAGTGGTAATAGTAGTAGTAGTACTAGTAGTAGTAGTAGTGGTAATAGTAGTAGTAGTAGTAGTAGTAGTAGTAGTAGTGGTAGTGGTAGTTGTAGTAGTAGTACTAGTAGTAGTAGTTGTAGTTGTAGTAGTAGTAGTATTACTAGTAGTAGTAGTAGTAGCAGTAGTAGTAGTAGTAGTAGTAGTACTAGTAGTAGTAGTACTAGTAGTAGTAGTAGTAGTACTAGTACTAGTAGTAGGTGTATTTTTAATGACTGTGCAGTGTTTGAAAATATTGCCGGTCCAAGTTTTGTATTCACCCTCTGTAAAGTTCATGACACTCCTCATAATAGGTAAATACAAAACTTGGATCGGCAATATTTTCAAAAACTCAGCAGTCATTAAAAATACACACTGTATATCGTGACTATCAAGCAGGTTGCCTTTACGTCCCAAGATTTTTCTGATACTCATTTTATGTTGGGTTGACCTGGGAGCTCAAGTCCATTTTAAAAATTAAAATCTGCCCAAATTACACAAATGGGAATATTCTTAAACAAGTGAATAGGTACAATTATCTCGGAACAGTCATAACATCTGATGGGAGATGCCTTGAAGAGATTAGAACAAGAATCGCCATGGCGAAGGCAGCCTTTTGCAAGATGAAAAACATACTGACCAATAAAAAGATGTCATTTGCAACGAGAAAAAGAGTGTTGAGGTGCTACATAGAACCTGTGCTTTTGTATGGATGTGAAGCGTGGACAATGAGCAGTCAAGCTGAAAAACATCTGATGGCTGTGGAAATGTGGTTTCTGAGGAGAATGCAAAGAATACCATGGACATACAGAAAAACCAATGACCAAGTCCTACAAGAAATAAATGAAAACCGTAAACTGATTAGAGAAATTAGACGTAGACAGTCACAATTGTTTGGTCATGTTATGAGAAGAAATAAATTGGAGAACTTGGTGACAACTGGCAAGATCGAGGGGAAGAGAACAAGGGAAGGGCAGAGAAGTAAATACATGGATAGCTTGGCCATGTTGTATGGTCAAGACAAGAACACTGAGCTGATCCACGATTCTGGTGATCGACTGAGATGTGGAAAATACTGCCCACGTTTACCGCCATGGCACATGATGATGATGAAACGACACAAATCTGTGTTGTGATATCTTTGCACCCTTTTTAATTATAAAATTACCTGGGGTTTTATATTTCAGATACACAGCTGATAGCCTCGCAAAAAAGACTACTTCCCAGCCTAGTTTGCATTTATCAGGGCAAGCTGTTTGAATGATGGTCCCAGGAACACAAATACCAGGCATGACCATCTCAGCTGTAGTTGCCCTGACAAAGAAACATGGCTTCGAGGTCCGGAATCATTACTGCACGCTGAAAAATGTTGCAGTGTTTTCTCTAAGTGGAAGCAGACAACAACATCACAAGAGATTTATTCCATCAAACCCAGCCTCGTCAACGTTCAGCCCACTACCACCAGCAACGTCAGCTGTATTTTCATCACATGCATCATCTCAGGTCAGAGTTGCATCTCTTCACATGTGGAACTCCCCATTAAGAAGAGGAAGATGGTTCTCTACAACAATTCGATCACCAGTCAATAGGATGTTTTCTACTGTCAACAGTTCCTTATTCCAGCAGTCTTGTTCTACTGGAAGGTCGTTACCCCAGGTTTGTTATCTTTTTATTGGTTCATAACAAATAGCCGCTCCATCTCCTTCAGCAAATATCACAAGGTGTTGATGCTGATTGTTTCAATAATACACTGCTTGTAAACACTTTGAATTTGTCGCTCAATAAGCCTCTCCCGTCTGAAAACACATTTAAATCCAAACTCAAGCTTCCTTTTAAGATGTTCGTTTCATTTAGTTTTGTAGATTGAAATTGAGCTTTTTCGTCAGTAGTCAATGATCTACTAATATACTACTAATACTAAATAGTATATATACTACTACTACTACTACTACTATACTACTACTATACTACTACTACTACTACTACTACTATACTACTACTACTACTACTAGCACCTTTCTGTCTTGACAGACGATAGTTTGTTACATTGTGCTTCATAAAAGGCATTTCTGCCAACTTATGACTGGGGCCAGGGATGGAGTTATGTCTCTCCAAAGCATAAAGTCTGTGCTGAATTGTAGAGTCCATGTGTTACCCATGCAGAATGATCCCTCTCTCGGCCTGTCTAGTTTACTCCAGAGGAAAGGAATCACTAATACATCTGGAACAAGACAAGCCGCAGAAGCTGCCAGATCAGCAAAGCAATGCTCTAACTGTCCACCTGTCGGAGGTTCGATCCTAGACCAGTTGCAGACCAAGGCTTAGGGCCTGGTCTGCCCTGCCATGACATTTAGTCTTAGGTTGTATTTCCTTGCACTAGGATAAGGCTTGTACGCTCTCATTTGTGTTCCTCTGCCCAAAGCCATTGGCACAATGTGGTGTGTCAGGTTTGGTGAGTGCCGCCAAACATTTGACGTGAACAGAAAACAGGTAATATTGTTAACTCTTATACAGTAGCTCAATCGGGTCAATTTTGTTTTTCTAGTTCAAAACTCCACTGCCCCTTCACAAGTATGATGAGAGGTAATTTTTGTTTTCCTAGGTCAAAACTTCGCAGTACCTTCATAAGTCTGTGAATAAGTCATTTTTGTCTTTTTAAGTCAAAACTTCACAGCCCCCTCACAGGTTTGTGATTAGGACATTTTTGTTTTCCTATTTGAAAAGTTCACAGCTCCCTCACAAGTCAGGTAATAGGTCATTTTTGTTTTCCTGGGTCAAAACTTCGCAGTACCTTCATAAGTCTGTGATTAGGTCATTTTTGTCTTTTTAAGTCAACATTTCACAGCCCACCTCACAAGTTTGTGAATATGTGTTCATTGGCTTACATGATTCCTTCGTGTCTGAGCTTACCCAATACAGTCATCATCATCACCTTTCTTAAGATTGGTTATGATACTGATTGTTGTTTGTATTGTCCCCAGGTTGACACTCCACAGCCAGAATCTCACATAGGAGAAGTGCCCCTACAACACCGAGCATTTAAAGGGCTGGAGACAAACTTTCCTTGTCTGTCTAGAGTGTGAGTAATCATAACCTATCAGTATTTATGAATGATTGTTGTTATTATGAAGATTTCACATTACTACACTTAGGTCAAGCCCAAAAGTGCTCTGTCTCTCCAGGTGAAAGTTGAAGGATTAATTGCTGTCCCAAATGGATAAGAGCACTTGCTCTTAAGCTTCTGGTGGCTGATGCCAAAGTAGCAGGTTCAGTCCTTACACTAGTCAGTTGTATTAAAAATGTTAACTTCTCATCCTTGACTTGTGGACATAAATTATAAGTACCTCTGAAGTCACGAGTACGTTTGCCTGAAAGCTAGGGACACTGGTAATAGAGAAAGCTAATCCACATGCAAAAATCAGTTATGCTCTTATCCATTAGCTCATGCTGACCCTCATTGCAGGCAACATTTTACAAACTTATTATAAATGTTTCCCACAGAAAGGATTCAGGCCCTGAACCGGAATACGACAACATCACTAAAGGCTACAAACTGTTTGTACACAAGCAGCCCTTTTCTCTCAAGCTAGACGGCGGGGTCCTGCCACAGCTAGAGGTGGCCTACGAAACTTGGGGCCAGCTGAATGAAGATGCCAGCAATGCTGTGTTGGTGTTGGCTGGTTTGTCAGCAAGTTCCCATGCCAGGAGTTCCGTGGTCAGTTATTGAAATATGTTGGACATATCTGCTATGTTGTCTTTTTTGTTTACATTTGTTTAGTCAGTACAAAGTGTTTATAGTGCTTCTCTATAAGTAAACTTTAAAATAGTTGTAGTACCTCCTTTCTGTATAATTAAACTATTAGATATTTGTAGCATCTCCTTTCTTTACAGTTAAACTTTTAGATATTTGTATCACTTCCTTTCTGTATAATTAAACTATTAAATATTTATAGCACATCTTTTCTCTACAATTAAACTTTCAAATATTCATGTGATCTCTCTTCTGTACAATTAAACTTGTAAATATTTATAGCTCCTCTTTTCTGTACAGCTAAACTTTCAAATATTCGTAGTATCTCCTTTCTGTACAATTAAACTTTTAAATATTTATAGCATCTCTTTTCTGTACAATTACACTTTCAAATATTCGTGGGACCTGCTTTCTGCACAATAAAACTTGTAAATATTTATAGCACCTTTTTTTCTGTACAATTAAAGTTTTAAATATTCGTAGCACCTCCTTTCTCTCCAATTACACTTTCAAATATTCATGGGACCTTCTTTCTGTACAATTAAACTTTTAAATATTTACAGCACATAACTTTCTGTATAAGTAATATTTTATATGTTTGTAACACCTCCTTTCTGTACAATTAAACTTTTAGATATTTGTAGCAGCTCCTTTCTGTACAATTAAACTGTCAAACATTTATAGCACCTCCTTTCTGTACAATTACACTTTTAAATATTCATAGCATCTTCTTTCTCTACAATTAAACTTTCAAATATTTATTCCCCCCCCCCCCCCCCCACCCCCACCCCCCCCCCCCCCCCCCTCCTTTTCTGTACAATTAAATTAAACTTGTAAATATTTACAGCACCACCTTTCTGTATAGGAAAACTTTTAGATGTTTGTAGAGCGTCCTTTCTTTACTATTATACTTTTAAATATTTATACTACTCCTTTCTGTACAAATAAACTTTTAAATACTTGTAGCACCTCCCTTTCTGTAATAAACCTCATCGTTTTATTGAACATTGCACACATTTGACACATATTTAGTCAATTTTACCCGAAATCTCAATTTGTTATTTAACATAACACATATTCTAGAGAGTTTTGCCTCACTCAGATAACACAAAAGTTACTCGTATCACTCAGGATAACATGAAGCCAGGTTGGTGGGAGAAATTCATCGGCCCTGGATGTGCTGTCGACACCAGCAAATTCTTTGTGATATGCCCCAATAACCTTGGAAGTTGCTACGGTACATCGTAAGTTCTTTTCCCTTTCTCTTAAGTAGAGGTTATCAGTAACACTTCTGATTTATTTTTTGCTTTTGGTTTGTTAGTTATCTGTTGGAGTTGTTATCTCTGGACATGTCCATGGGTGCTCATATCCTCTCCCCAACATATGCATCAGCATCCATGGCTGATAGTTTCACTCCATGATTTTGGTTTGAATCTTTTATGTTTTTGCAATGGTATAGCAGGTTATATAGTGGTTGAGCAGGTCATAGTTACGATAGAGTTACGGAATCCACCTTTGAGTCAGTTAGACCTGGTTTGATTCACAGCATGGACTGTGTTGGTTTTTGCAAAATAAGAAAAGGGTGGTGTGGAATGTGCTTTGCCCATTAAAGGATCACGTGCCTTGCTAATGCTGAGATAGTGGATGAGACATTTAGCTTTCTCGGACAAGGGTGAAAAGCTTGGGGGAATGTGTGCACATTTGGGGAATGTGTGGCTGATCAAACCAGTAGCTTCTGCTGTAGACCATTGGCACCTTGCCGTCTTGACAGACGATAGTTTGTGCTTTAAAAAGGCATAATAACTATTAACTATGGCGGTAGCGAGTGTGACTGATAAGGCCAATTTGCGCTGTAAATGTCCGTTCACAGTGGGTGCATGTGAACACGTGGTCATTTCCACCATCATGCACCATCTTACGTCTCAAACGCTTGGTGTGTGACTTTTCTGCAATAATTTTCTCCTTTGACTTTATTCCATTTCTGATATTTGCCCTCCATGCAACACGTTCAGCGGCGACTTGCTCCCAATGTGCATTATCAATGCCTGTATCAATCATGTCCCGCTTACACACATCTTTGTATCGTAGTAGAGGCCGACCCTGAGATCTCATACCCATCTGTAATTCACCAAAAAAGATATCCTTTGGTATTCTACCATCATCCATCCTCCTAAGATGTCCTATCCATCTAAGTCTACGAAGACTGAGCATGGAATAAACTGTCACACAACCTGATCTTTCCAATACTTCAGTATTTGTGATTTTGTCTTGCCACTTAATACCAAGAATTCTTCGCAGACACCGCATATGAAAGCTGTTTAAATTGTTCTCTTGGTGTGAGTAAGTTGTCCAGGTTTCACTGCCATAGAGAAGAGTACTAAGGACACAGGCTTGATAGACAAGGACTTTTGTTTTGGCAGTAAGCTTCCTGTTCTCCCAGACTCTTTTTCTTAACCTGTTCATTGTTGTTGCTGCCTTACCAATCCGGATGTTGATTTCCTAATCTAGGGATAATTTGCTATTTACCACTGATCCTAGATATGTAAAATGGTCTACTATCTCTAGTTCGGCGTCGTCAATAAGATTGATGGTACCTCATGTGCACCTTGTGACATAATCTGTGTCTTCTTTTTGCTAATTGTTAAACCAAATTCAGAACAAGCATTGGAGAATGCAGATAGTAGACATTGCAATTCTTCCTCAGAGTGGGTCGTAACTGCAGCATCATCTGCAAAAAGCAACTCTCTGATCAGTACCCTCCTAATTTTGGTCTTAGCCTTCAATCTCTGAGCATTGTAGAGGCCGCCATCTGAGCGTGAGTGAATGTATATACCACCATCCTGATCACGAAATGCATATTTCAGTAGAAGTGAAAAGTATATTCCAAAGAGGGTGGGAGCTAGTACACAACCTTGCTTAACTCCACTCTTGATTTCAAATTCTTCAGAAGTTGCACCATCAAACTTGATTATACCCTTCATGCCTGTGTGGAACGATTCCACAATGGACAGAAGAGTTGGTGGGCAGCCAATCTTCTTTAGTGCCTTGAACAGACCCTCACGACTGACCAAATCAAATGCCTTTGTGAGGTCGATGAAGGCAATAAACATTGGTTGATTCTGTTCACGGCATTTTTCTTGCATTTGTCGCAATGAGAATATCATATCAGTGGTAGACCGGTTCTGTCGAAAGCCACACTGTGATTCGGGGTAGACTTGATCTCCTAGGACTTGAAGTCTGCGCAGAACAATTCTGGCAAATACTTTTCCAACAATACACAGAAGTGAGATACCCCTATAGTTGTTGCAGTCGCTCCGATCGCCCTTGTTCTTGTACAGTGTTATGATGCTTGAATCTTTGAAATCCTGTGGGACTTGTCCTTCCCGCCAGCATAGCTCTATTAGCTGGTGGATCTGTATAGTGAGTGTGTCTTGCCCACTTCTGATAAGACCAGGGATGGAGTTATTGCCTCTCCATAGCACAAAGCCTGGGCTAAAATATAGAGATCATGTGTTGCCCATGCAGCATGATCCCTCTCTCGGCCTGCCTAGTTCACTCCAGAGGAAAGGTGACACCCCTACATCTGGAACAAGACAAGCTGCAGAAGCTGCCGGATCAGCAAAGCAATGCTCTAACTGTCCGCCTGTCGGAGCTTCGATCCTAGACCAGTCGCCAACCAAGGCTTAGGGCCTGGTCTGCCCTGCCATGACAATTTTGTCTTTAGCTTGCATTTCCTCGCACCAGGGTAAGGCTTGTACCCTCCCAATTGCGCTCTTCCGCCCGAAGCCGTTGGCACAATGTGGGGTGTCGGGTTTGGTAAGCGTCGCCCAACGTTCGGCGCTAACAGAGACCAGGTAGTACCGTCTACTGTTATACGGTAGCTCAGTCATATCTGACTAAGACCTGACTGAACTTTAGACAGTGAGTGTATAACTGATCTTATTGCCAGCACACTGTGGAACAGACCTGTTTTTATTTGTATGGTGTTATTTACTTTTCAGGGGTCCATCCTCTCTGAACGGTTTAACTGGCAAGGTAAGTCAGTCTTTGTAACTACTTCAGTCAATACTGTGATGAAATGTTTTCGTAACTACTTCAGTCAATATAGTGATAAAAAGTTTTTGTAACTACTTCAGTCAATATAGTGATAAAATGTTTTTGTAACTACTTCAGTCAATATAGTGATAAAAAGTTTTTGTAACTACTTCAGTCAATATAGTGATAACAAGTTTTTGTAACTACTTCAGTCAATATAGTGATAACAAGTTTTTGTAACTACTTCAGTCAATATAGTGATAACAAGTTTTTGTAACAACTTCAGTCAATATAGTGATAACAAGTTTTTGTAACTACGTCAGTCAATATAGTGATAACAAGTTTTTGTAACTACTTCAGTCAATATAGTGATAACAAGTTTTTGTAACTACTTCAGTCAATATAGTGATAACAAGTTTTTGTAACTACTTCAGTCAATACAGTGATAAAAAGCTTTTGTAACTACTTCAGTCAATATAGTGATAACAAGTTTTTGTAACTACTTCAGTCAATACAGTGATAAAAAGCTTTTGTAACCACTTCAGTCAATATAGTGATAACAAGTTTTTGTAACTACTTCAGTCAATACAGTGATAAAAAGCTTTTGTAACTACTTCAGTCAATATAGTGATAACAAGTTTTTGTAACTACTTCAGTCAATACACTGATAAAAAGCTTTTGTAACCACTTCAGTCAATATAGTGATAACAAGTTTTTGTAACTACTTCAGTCAATACAGTGATAAAAAGCTTTTGTAACCACTTCAGTCAATACAGTGATAAAAAGCTTTTGTAGCCACTTCAGTCAATATAGTGATAACAAGTTTTTGTAACTACTTCAGTCAATACAGTGATAACAAGTTTTTGTAACCACTTCAGTCAATATAGTGATAAAAAGTTTTTGTAACTACTTCAGTCAATACACTGATAAAAAGTTTTTGTAACTACTTCAGTCAATATAGTGATAAAAAGTTTTTGTAACTACTTCAGTCAATATAGTGATAAAAAGTTTTTGTAACTACTTCAGTCAATACAGTGATAAAAAGCTTTTGTAACCACTTCAGTCAATATAGTGATAACAAGTTTTTGTAACTACTTCAGTCAATACAGTGATAAAAAGCTTTTGTAACCACTTCAGTCAATATAGTGATAACAAGTTTTTGTAACCACTTCAGTCAATATAGTGATAAAAAGTTTTTGTAACTAAAATTGTAACCACTTCAGTCAATACACTGATAAAAAGTTTTTGTAACTACTTCAGTCAATATAGTGATAAAAAGTTTTTGTAACTACTTCAGTCAATATAGTGATAACAAGTTTTTGTAACTACTTCAGTCAATACAGTGATAAAAAAATTGTGTAACTGCTTCAGGCAATAAAAGTTTTTGTAACTACTTCAGTCAATATAGTGATAAAAAGTTTTTGTAACTAAAATTGTAACTACTTCAGTCAATACACTGATAAAAAGTTTTTGTAACTACTTCAGTCAATATAGTGATAACAAGTTTTTGTAACTAAAATTGTAACTACTTCAGTCAATATAGTGATAAAAAGTTTTTGTAACTAAAATTGTAACTACTTCAGTCAATACACTGATAAAAAGTTTTTGTAACTACTTCAGTCAATATAGTGATAACAAGTTTTTGTAACTACTTCAGTCAATACAGTGATAAAAAAATTGTGTAACTGCTTCAGGCAATAAAAGTTGTAACTACTTCAGTCAATATAGTGATAAAAAGTTTTTGTAACTAAAATTGTAACTACTTCAGTCAATACGGTGATAAATATCATTTAACTCTTTCTGTTCCACACATTTACTTTAACATTATTACACTATATAGCAAAACATTTAATAACTGCATGCACCTTTCTTCATCTGCTTAAGTTTTATTTATTATGTGTTGATCATAATTGTAATGAACCTGTTTACAGCAAAGCTGCGATATTTGTATATTCTGGCCAACACATCCAGCTTCTTACTGGCATGTGCCTTTCCAAGTAGCTGTGAAAGACATTGCACTTCCTCGGAGCTGAACTGCCATCTTCATCATTTCCATCCACATGTGATACATCTCAAGAGACCCATCTGGAACCTGCATGCAAGCCATTTGTCCCTCAGGGGAAGAAGGCAGGAACAGCAGATGGGCATTCTCCACCATCCAAGGAGATTTCCATAAATACAGAGCCAACACCTCATGCTCTTGTTGTTCTGGGTGCACTTAGAATGGTTATGTCCTGTAATCGCTGCTTAGCTTCACTTCTGTATATTTTTTTTTGGCGCTCGCTCGCTTTGAACTGAAGTGTACTCCATATACATTATTTATAGTAGTGATGGACTGAATTTTGCGTGTGGATTAGCTTTCCCTATTAACTTGCAGACGTGGCTGCAGCCTTGTGGGAGCACGTGTACACCTCGGAGAAGCAAATGGATCACCATGGTCTGGCAAGAATGCGACAGCGAGGGGTGATGAGGGGATCTGGCTGATGATCGGCGCTCAGAGGAAAGGCAAGATGGACATATAATCAGATTGCTACTGGTACTATTAGTGTTGGAACTCTTCGCTGGCTGCTGAGGATGGCGACGGAATGCCCCGAATGCTGTGATGTTGGTCCTAAATCAATTAATCAATCAATCCCTATTAACAGTGCCCCTCACCATCAGGTGACCCCACTCCGACTTCACAGGTACTTGTAATTTAACATTCCCAAGTCAAGTTCGACAGGTCAGGATTTTAGTCCAGCTGTGTAACCTCGGCATCACCACACCGGATGTTTGACACACGTTCTTACCCATTCGGCCATGTGGACCTGCACTTCTGTATATTGGGCCTCCCATTCAACAAGAGCTGCATCTTTAGAGGCCAGTAGAAACTCCAGACTTTGATGACCTCCACATAATGAACGGATCAATCCTTTACTATGGTACCATCAGCTCTCTTACGATTATGTGCTGTCTGGTTCCAGTCATTAGAGTCTGCTGTTAGTGACTTCTATATTAGTTTTAATGAAGATCAGTGTGCTGAAAGCAGAGCACCACCACTGGGTGTATTCCCTGAAGGTGAAGGAAGCTTTAGATACGCATATGATTAACCACTGTAAAATGGTCAGATTTGACTGTTCACCTTGAGGAATTTGTGACATCAGTTTTCCATTCAGTGACCAGTAAAGCTTTTTGGCCATGTAATTATCTTGGGACATTTAATGTAACAGATTTGGAGCAGTTGGGATCCTTCCAGTTTAAAAAACCACTTGCTTGTGAATCACCCCCCCCCCCCTCTCTCTCTCTCTCTCTCTCTCTCTCTCTCTCTCTCTCTCTCTCTCTCTCTCTCGCTCTCTCTCTCTCTCTCCCACACACACCCACCCATCCACCCACACACACATTTCCTTAGTTATATAATGGAAAGACAGGTGTTGAAAAACATCGTGATGACTGGGTCAGTGTAGAAAAGACTGAGGCTGACTGAGAGAAATCATACTTGATGATCTAAAACGATGGCATGGAGGCGTGTCATCAATAAAATTGATCCAGAACACCAAGGACAGAGAGCTGTGGAGAGACACTAACACCTGTACACTTTGCATGGCACATGATGATGATAATGTTATGATCAGTCAGTCAGTTAAATGCCATCTTTACAGCTAAGATTGCTTGTAATCGATGTCCTTCTGTCTCTCATGGTTGTACTCTCCTACAGACTGCTGTTAATTCATCTCTTGATGTTATCTCCACATGTTATCTGTCACTTACGTTGCCACCTATATCTACAAATGCAGCATGTTTGACAAGTCTGGAACCAATCAGATTAAGCATGTTTGACAAGTCTGGAACCAATCAGATTAAGCATGTTTGACAAGTCTGAAACCAATCAGATTAAGCATGTTTGACAAGTCTGGAACCAATCAGATTAAGCATGTTTGACAAGTCTGGAACCAATCAGATTAAGCATGTTTGACAAGTCTGAAACCAATCAGATTAAGCATGTTTGACAAGTCTGGAACCAATCAGATTAAGCATGTTTGACAAGTCTGGAACCAATCAGATTAAGCATGTTTGACAAGTCTGGAACCAATCAGATTAAGCATGTTTGACAAGTCTGGAACCAATCAGATTAAGCATGTTTGACAAGTCTGGAACCAATCAGATTGATGTATATATTTAACACTTAAAAGTATTTGCCTGTTCTGAATCCACATCTACAAATACAGCATGTTTGACAAGTCTGGAACCATTCATATTTATGTATATATTGTAACATTGAGAAGTATTGTCTGTTCTGAACCCACAGCCATATGCCACAACCTTTCCCGTCATTGAAGTGGAGGATATGACAAATTCTATTTACTTCCTTCTGGATCATCTCGGAATAAAGAAGGTACAACTGACTCTTTTTGTGTTTGTTTCACAATGAAGGAACTTTTGTGTGAAATGACTGGTACCTTGCCGCCTTGTCATACAATAGTTTGTAACATGGAGTTACGATTCTCCATAGCATAAAGACTCTTCTGAATGTAGAGACTGTGTGTTGCCCATGCAACATGATCCCTCTCTCGGCCTGCCTAGTTTACTGCAGAGGAAAGGTAACACCAATACATCTGGAACAAGACAAGCTGCTGAAGCTGCCAGATCAGCAAAGCAATGCTCTAACTGTCTACCTGTCTTTAGGTTGTATTTCCGTGCAGTAGGATAAGGCTTGTACCCTCCCAATTGTGCTCCTCCTCCCAAAGCCATTGGTACAATGTGGGGTGTCAGGTTTAGTGAGCCCTGCCCAACATTTGGTGCTAACAGAAAATAGGTAACGCCGTCTACTGTCATACGGTAGCTCGTCATATCTGACTAAGACTTTACATATTGTGAAATAAAGAAGGTATAATTCACTGCAGTTGTGTATGTTTCACAATCAAACAACTTTTGTGTGGTTGCATTGTGGGAACCAGCATCTTATTAATTGTAAATGCCATCTTTAGGCTATGCCATACATCATAAGTTAGTTAGTTGCATGTCCTTTACAGTACATTACAATCAACCCCAGCATTTATTAGCTGTTTGTGATTTACCAGGCACTTGTTTAGTTTAGAAATCTGCTTTCTGAACATCCGAATCATTACACCATCAAAATCAAATGACTAACAGACAATTTTAAAAACTTTCTGGAATTAATTGGGAAGGACAGATGATGATGATGGGAACTAGCCACCATAGCTCATGTGTTAGAAAAAATTAACACTACACACCCTTGGTATAGATCCAGACATATGGGAAAGAGTTGCAACAGACAGATTTTCTAAGAGAAGAGATGTATGAAACGGACTGAGGCTCTTTGAGTGCAATCTGATCCAACAAACTGAGGATAGGAAGCACAAGCATAAAATGCAGTCACTTACTGCGGGACCTGCCTTGTCTTACAGACGCGGAAATTGTGACAGAGATTGTCACTTTCGCATTGGACTATACAGTCACCAGCGACGCTGTCAGGTGCCTCCCCAGCGGCACAACTCTGTAGTCCTACAGGACTGAAAGAGGCCAACTACTACTACTACACACCCCTCTGATTGTGTAAAATTCCATAACGTGTACACCATAGTTAGTTAGTTAGTTAGTCGACAGATCATCCTCGTTGCACATCGGACCATTCAGTCCATAAGTGCTCGGATCCCCTCCTCAGCAAATCCCGCAGCGTGTAGCGGCTAACGACGCCAGTTCTGTGTTGGTTTATCAATCTTCTTTGGCTTCCTGCGTAGTGTTCTTGTTTGGCCACCCCTCTTTTAATTTGCTGCTCTCGCAGTCTGGCCATTGTTGTAGATTCACAGTCATCACTTGGTTCTTGCAAAAGTCTCACTTCTCGTAGAGCATTCAGAATGTCAGCCTGGTCCATGGCGCGTCCGCCCTCCACAGTAGCCTCACCTGCGAGCTTGTCAGCCCGCTCATTTCCTTGTACTCCCGCATGACCTGGCACGAAGATGAAACTAATCTTTGCCAGCCGAGACCGCTCCAGAGGCAGCAACCATTCTCTTCAGATCGACCCCTCCTCTATCCTCTTGATCATGTTCATTGAGTCGCTAAGGAAACAAGCCCTAGTGAATGTATGTGTCTCGAGCCATGTTATTGCTTTACTTACTGCCATGACTTCCATGGTCAGGCTACTTGTGGTTTCAGTGAAAGCACCAGAGTCCTCCTTCACAATTCTTCCTCCGCCCGAGCTGTAAAGGCCCATGAGCTTCTCACATGTCGGACGACCGACCCATCTGTGTAGATGACCGCGTCACTGTCTAGCGAATTCTCGAAAATCAACGCTTGTACTTCAGCCTCCACAGCAGCCGGATTTTCTTGTCTGCATTTTCTATCTAGTTGGATGCAAACTGAAAAGGATGTGCAGAAGTCTGTTGGCACTTGCACCCACTCCTCGCCAGGTTCTAAGTCCTCAAGTGAACACACCTGTTGAAGAATGTCTTCGGCTTGACCCATCCACGACCGTCCTCTTTTTAACCTGCTGCCCTTCACCTTCCTAGTTTCACTATGCAGTGGATGCTGTGTGTTTGCGTTAATTCTGAGGTAGGCGCGTGCCCTGCAAACTTGCATTCTCTCTTCAATGGTTGGAAAATCAAGAAGGTAGCGCATCGCCCTGCATGCTGTATCTCTTGTACATCCAAGAATAATGCGCATAGCTTCATTCTGTATCCTTTCCATCCTTTCTATCTGCTTATGGCTGAGAGTCAGGATTGCCATTGCATACTCCAAAACAGACATGACCAGCCCCTCGTACAGAAGACATAGATGGCGCTGCTCACAGTTTGCTGCCGCCATCACCCGCATCGCTGCCAAGCCCCGCTTGGCCTTTGTTATCACCTGGTCTATGTGCACATTATAAGCAAGGCTTCGATCAAACCGTATCCCCAGGTAATTCATTGCCTGCGTTCTTTCCACCGTCTCTGAACACAGCATTACAGTTGGTGTTGGATTGTTGACAATATGATTATTCAACGAGAACCAAGTCACTGTTGCCTTTGTTGGGTTGACCATTGCCCCAGCTTCATCACACCAAGTACTTATGCGATTGAGTTCGGTTTGTAGTTCCACAGAAACCTCCTCTCTATCCTTACCCTGACGATACACTAAAACATCATCGGCATATGACAATGTCCTGCCAGGTCCAGTGATCTGCTCACTGGTGATTCTCACTGTGTAGGCGTTGAACAGTACCGGAGATAATGGTGATCCCTGTGGTAGGCCAGGATATATTGTTGTTGGTTCCGAAGTCCAACTGCCACATCTAAAAACTACTTTCCGTTGGAAGAGGGCTGCAGCGATCCAACTAAGGAGGAATGGACTTACGTTTAGTTCAAGAAGCTGAAACATTAAAAAATCCAGTGGTACTCTGTTGTATGCGTCCTCAAGATCAATCGCTGCAGCAGCAGTTTCAGTGCCTGAGTGGAAACCTTCATAGACATCATGGGCAAAAGACTGCTGCATTGGTCCAGGTTTCTCTTTTTGGACAGTACCCACCCAGGGTAGGTGGGAAAACACCTTGCCTCTCTAGTTGGCTTGATATTTTTCTGGCAATTACCTTCTCCAGCAGCTTGCCTACTGTATTCTGCATGGTTATAATTCGATATCCCTGAATTTTGTTGTGGTTACATTGTGGTTACACGTGTACACCATGAATCATACCAGGTCCACTCAGCTCAGAGGTGGACACTTGGCCTCTTAGCCAACTCCCCACACACTCACCCACTCACACACACACACACACCCATGTATGCAAGCACATGCACACACACACACACACGTGTGTGCACATGCGTATGTAAACTCAGTCACTCACTCACTGACTCACTCACTGACTCACTCACTCACTCACACACACACCTACACACACACACACACAGACACACACACACACACGACAGTATTACAGAAGGACTTAGAACTCGTTCACCTGTCTTGAGGTCTAGTGGACATATGTTACCATATTTTTTATAGAACAACCAGCACAAGGTGAGAGAATGTGGGCGGTATCATGCCAGCCGCCTTTACCTCCCGGGACATTTCCTGGTACCCAGTTTAGGCTGGCTCAACCAAGGAGCACAGGTCAGCTTTTAAACAAATCTGCCCCGTTGCAGATCCGAACCCAACGCCACTGGACTGGGTCAGCCATGGAGCCCGGGTTAGTTATACAACAATCCCCTTCATTGGGGGTTCAAATATATTACCACAGAGCCACCGGGCAAGCTGGTCACTGTGTTACCGCTGTTCCCCACTTGGCAGCGGTCATTTTAGAAGTAGCTTTTATCACACCTAGTACTGCACCACTCCAGGAATAGCTTTACCACACCACTCTAGGAATAGCTTTACCACACCACTCCAGGAATAGCTTTACCACACCACTCTAGGAATAGCTTTACCACACCTAGTACTGCACCACTCTAGGAATAGCTTTTACCACACCTATTACCACACCAGTCTAGGAATAGCTTTACCACACCTATTACCACACCACTCTAGGAATAGCTTTTACCACACCTATTACCACACCACTCTAGGAATAGCTTTTACCACACCTATTATCACACCACTCTAGGAATAGCTTTTACCACACCTATTACCACACCACTCCAGGAATAGCTTTTACCACACCTATTACCACACCACACTAGGAATAGCTTTACCACACCTAGTACTGCACCACTTTAGGAATAGCTTTTACCAACCTATTACCACACCACTCTAGGAATAGCTTTACCACACCTAGTACTGCACCACTCTAGGAATAGCTTTTACCACACATATTACCACACCACTCTAGGAATAGCTTTACCACACCTAGTACCACACCACTCTAGGAATAGCTTTACCACACCTATTACCACACCACTCTAGGAATAGCTTTACCACACCGAGTACTGCACCACTCTAGGAATAGCTTTTACCACACCACTTTAGGAATATTATTATTATCGATGACTGTTTCGGTGTTTCAGACATGCCATTGTCTGACCTCCAGGACTTTATTGCCTTTTTCTCTAACTTTCATCCAAGCATCAGACTCACCTCCACTATTTCCTCGTCGGCTGTTAATGTCCTAGACATAACAGTTTCCTTAGGTTCTGCTGGCCTATGCACGACGGTTTACTATAAACCGACTGCCTCACATGCATTCCTGCTCTACACCTCCTCCCATCCTCCCTCTTGCAAGGATTCCATTCCTTTCTCACAACTGCTACGTCTCCGACGGCTTTGTCATGATAACAACGACTTCCGTCAAAAAGCCCACGAAATGTTGGATTTCTTCCGCCTTCGAGGCTACCCGGAGAATGTTCTGTCTACAGCTCTTCACCGCTGCCAGTCTATTAGTCGTGCCGAGGCTCTCTCTTCCAGGCCGAAACCACGCAATAGTAGACCTATTCTCTCACTTACCTACCATCCTCATAATATTGCTGCCAAGAATATTCTCATGAGGCATCTACCCATCCTCAAGGCAGACCCGACCACTCGCGGTGTCTTCTCAGAAGCCCCACTTGTGGCATACAGGCGTGATCGTAACCTGAGGGATGTGCTGGTTCATAGCACTCTATCACAATCCCATCAGTCTCTTCCTGGCACAACTGCATGTCTTCGATCTCGTTGTAAAACTTGTCCATATGTCCTTCAAACCACAAGTCTCACTTTCCCTAAGACTACTTTCCACATCCGGGAGAGTTTCTCATGTACGAGTCGCAACGTCATCTATGCGATCATCTGCACACGTTGCGACATGAGGTATCTTGGAGAGACGGGTCTTCGTCTTGCGGACAGATTTAGACAACATTTATCCGATATCGACAGTGGTGCCAAGAAACCGGTACCCCTACACTTCAACAGTTCCGACCACTGTGGGGTTGCCGACATACGTGTTACGGCGATAAAATCGTGCACATCTCACGAACGCGATCGCAAGATATTGGAAAACCGTCTTATCTTCCAGTTGGGTTCACTTTCCCCTCACGGCCTCAATGTCCAACACAGTTTTATTTAAATCCCCTACGTCCCTTATCCACAACAACCCCCCCCCCCCCCCCCCCCCCCCCCCCTTCCATCTCCGCTACCTTATAGTCAACTTCATAGCCAGTTATAAGTCCTTCGCAGGACGTGGGAGTCACCACCAGCAGTATCTCTGCTTTTTGTGACTTCTTGGTTGGTTTGCATGGGGTCGTTTCTCATTGCGTTCTGAACTACCGTCACTTGTGCTACCTTTTGATAGCAAACGATTGCTGGCCTGCACATATATTGCCCACAGCAGCGTTTCGAACTTGGCGGAATTGCGTACTGCATCCGTTACATCGCCTCAGAGTGACACATCCATATTTTTCCATTCGCTCTCCTGGGCGCACCCCGATCCCCCTAACGCGGGTTCCCTCACCCCGCTATGCCGATAAGCGTGGGTGGGTGAATTAACCAATCACCGAGTTTCTGGCTGTACTGACCTTTAGGCAGTTGACCCCTTTAACACAACATCCATTCCATTCCAGCCATGGATAGCCGTCTAAAGCTTGGACACAGATGAGTTGATATTTAAACATTCATGTAGTGTTGATCGTGTATTAGTTTAATCGATTTTTGTTTGTTTGTTTTGTGCTGACGAAGGCTTTGGCCGCAACGTTCATTGTTTTTTGTAGTTGTCTTTGGTAAAGCTCTCAACCTACTTCTCGTTTTTCAGTGATTCATTCATCACTTTAGGAATAGCTTTACCACACCTAGTACTGCACCACTCTAGGAATAGCTTTTACCACACCTATTACCACACCACTCTAGGAATAGCTTTACCACACCTAGTACTGCACCACTCTGGGAATAACTTTTACCATACCTAGTACCACACCACTCTAGGAATAGCTTTTACACACATAGTACCACACATTTACCACACCTAGTACTGCACCACTCTAGGAATAACTTTTACCACACCTATTACCACACCACTCTAGGAATAGCTTTACCACACCACTCTAGGAATAGCTTTACCACACCTAGTACTGCACCACTCTGAGAATAGCTTTACCACACCTAGTACTGCACCACTCTGGGAATAGCTTTACCACACCTAGTACTGCACCACTCTGGGAATAGCTTTACCACACCTAGTACTGCACCACTCTAGGAATAGGTTTTACCACACATAGTACCACACCACACTAGGAATAGCTTTTACCACACATAGTACCACACATAGTACCACACATTTACCACACCTAGTACTGCACCACTCTAGGAATAACTTTTACCACACCTATTACCACACCACTCTAGGAATAGCTTTTACCACACATAGTACCACGCATTTACCACACCTAGTACCCACTCTTACTACACCCAGTACCACACCACTCTAGGAATAGCTTTTACCACACCACTCTAGGAATAGCTTTTACCACACCCAGTACCACACAACTCTAGGAATAGCTTTTACCACACATAGTACCACACATTTACCACACCTAGTACCCACTCTTACCACACCCAGTACCACACAACTCTAGGAATAGCTTTTACCACACATAGTACCACACATTTACCACACCTAGTACCACACCACTCTAGGAATAGCTTTTACCACACCCAGTACCACACCACTCTAGGAATAGCTTTTAGTACCACACAACTCTAGGAATAGCTTTTACCACACATAGTACCACACATTTACCACACCTAGTACCCACTCTTACCACACCCAGTACCACACCACTCTAGGAATAGCTTTACCACACCACTCTAGGAATAGCTTTTACCACACCACTCTAGGAATAGCTTTTACCACACCACTCTAGGAATAGCTTTTACCACACCTCAATGGACTGATTCAGTCTGGTCATGACACATGCCTCCTGGTACATATGTTCTGCAGCTGTATGCCTCTGTGGGGTCATCACTGGGAGGGATGCTGTCACTACAGTCTGCTGTCACCCACCCAGAGCGTGTTGGGCGGTGAGTATGATGTATGATACTAGTATCAGATGACGACACAAAAATCAACAAGAGCATAGAAAATGCCCAAAATGTTTTTAACATATGAAATCAGAATTATTTAGAAAGATTAATAATGTATTAAAATGAGAATTGTTAAATGTTATTTATATTCAACACTACTATATGGCACAGAAGCGTGGACAATGAATAAGCAATTAGAATGTTGAATAGAAGATGTGGATATACAGATGAATATGTCATGTTTCATGGAAACAAAAACAATCAAATGTGGAAGTTCTAGATCACAAGATGTGGAGAAGCATGACCACCCACTCCAGTTGGTATGGCAGTTGATGAAAGATGAAGGTTGATGTTGAGTGCCATAGACATCATGTCTTAAAGATGTCTAGGTTGTTGGATCATCACACCGGCTCAGTTCACACAACTTCACACAACATCACACAACAGGTAGTATAGAAATGACACAACCCCATGCAAGCCATCTTCAAGTTTAACCTTTTCACACAACCTCCAGTTGTGCAGAGTTGTCTTCAGCACTTCAAGGCCTGGCAGTGGATACTCTTATGGCGAGATTTACAGTCTCCCAACCAGGTCAAGATGAAGGACATACTCTCCTTCCCACAAAAATCAGTCCTAGCGTAACTAACAAATTTACATGTCTTTTCCTGGTGTCATGATCACCCTAGCCATCCATCTTGTGCCATGCCGATAAGCGTGGGTGGTCATGTTTTGCCATCTCACTTGATCACCAGAGTCGTGGATCAGCATCCTAGCCAGTCAGACAAAATACAGCCCATTAACTGATTCAGCGCCATTTCCCATTTCCACGTAACTTCCCATTTGAAAAGGGTGATATATCACCATACTAGGGTTATTTGTTTTGTTTCATGGTATCTTCCGCAATTTCAGTGCTTAGTGAAAGAAATTTTACATTTGTTCATTTGATTGTGACCACGTTTGGTACAAACCTATTGTTTGTTTGGCACTGAGTCAGTTAAAACAGTATTCAAATTACAGCTGTCACTGTCAACTTGCCTCTTATACTACTATTTTCTCTTTCATTAATCCCTTCTTGTGTTTTGAATACCAATTGATGACTAAATAAATAATTGTTTACAAGGAGGTCGCGTTGTTTGCTCTATGTTTATCTAATACTGCTTTCTTCTGTAGAGTCTACAGCTGTCTTCTATAAAACAAGTCAGTCCAGGAAAACTGTCAAATGTCACATGGTTTAACCTTTGTACTTGCTTTCTTATTAACTTTTTAATTAGTTTTATACAGTTCACTTTATCCTGTGTTAAGTGTTGCATCGTTAACTACTGATCTGATTGTCTGTATGTTACATGTATCTCATGTGTTTGTTACAGTGTCTAACAGTAACTGAGTCGTCTGTCTAACAACACTAGATAACTCTAATCTACCCTCTTGTTATACATTATTGTCTTTAACTCTTTATGCATTGTGTCTCTGTCAACATCTTGTATCACACACAGGCACTCTTGCTTCTTCATCCGCACCCAAAGAAACACCAGTTGTGCAGATGGTACATTCCGTATATTATCATCAACATAATTTACATATTATACCCAGGCGGTGGCTGCCTGAACAAATGTACAAATGCCGCCTTATATACAATTATCACACACAGTCAATTGCTCACTCTACACTCGCTGTCTTCAACTAGCGCTCTTGCAAACTAAGCATTTGCACTCAGAAATACACAAGTGTCCTCGTCTGACATTTTCCAGCCGGTTGGCTGGCCTTGTCGCCCTAGACCCTGTGCTGTCTGTAAAACCCTGTGCTGTCCGTAAAACCCTGTGCTGTCCTACCCGTCTCGTAGTACAGCAGTCCGTCCGTGCTAAGCTGGGTTGTACTAACGTCTAGTCTGTTCAGGGTGGTATCCCATGAACTGGCGTCCCCTACTAACCTCCGGTATGGTCCTGCCAGTGTCCTGGTTATGACATGTCTGTGTCCCCACCTGTCTCCTATTTATCTACTGTCCTGTAGATGTCCTGTCTTATGATCTGTCTCTATTCTATCTACTACCCTGTAGAAGTCCTTATCTATGTTCTATCTGTCATTACCTCTATTCTGCCCTTGTCCTCTCTATGTCCTGTACGTATGTCCTCAACACCCTGACAGTCTCTATGTTATGTAGCTGTAATATAGACTGTGATATTGGGTCTATATAGTCACAGTGACGCCAGTACGTGCTTTAACCTTTGTACTCACTTTCTTATTCACTTGTTTATTAGTTTTATACAGTTCACACTATCCTGTATACCAGCTCTGTGGCAAAGGGGTTATGAATGCAATTTGTAATTCTGCATACCACATTCGAAACACAGCTGTGGGCGATTTAGAAGCAGACAGCCTTGCGTTGGTTTCCATACAATGGTATGTGTGCCGGTTGTTCAGAAAGCAATGGCAAACTACTAATGTAAACTTGCCAATAAATCACAAACAGCTACAAAATGCTGGGGTTAACTGCGAGGTCCTGTAAAGGATATGCAACAAACTTTAACTTACAAGTGGTTCTACCCTGCATTCAGACCACAAACCCCCCATTCTGAGCATTTCCAGCTTAGCACTATATCATTGGCAGCTCCATGGCGAAGGGGTTACGGACACAGCTTGCAATCCCATATACCATGTTCGAAACACAGCTGTGGGAGATTTGGCAGCAGACTTGCAATGCCTTGCATTGTTTTTTACAAAATGGTATGGGTGCCGGGCATTCAGAAAGCATTTGAAAACTACTGAACATAAACTTGCCAAGAGATCACAAACAGCATTTTAAAAAAAAGAATTTCTGTAGGTGACTGCAACATCTTGTAAAAGGATATGCAACTAACTGATGTCATTAAGAGATATAAATTGATTGATTGATTGATTTAGGAATCGACATCACAGCATTCGGGGCATTCCCATAAGTGCTCCGTCCCCATCCTCAGTAGCCAGTGAAGAGTTCCAACACTAATAGTACCAGTAGCAATCTGATTATAAGTCCGTCTCGCCTTTCCTCTGAGTGTTGAGCGTCGGCCAGATCCCCTCGTCACTCCTCGATGTCTCATTCTTGCCAGACCATGGTAATCCATTTGCTCCTCCGAGGTGTGCACGTGCTCCCACAAGGCCGCAACCACATCTGCCTTGTCATGTATCAATACTCCACCAAGTTCTGCAGAGCCAGCCAATCTGTCCGCCTGTTCATTTCCCAGCACACCGGCATGCCCCGGAGAAAAGATCCAGGCGATGCTTGTCACCCGTGACCTCCGAAGCGAAGCAAGCCACTCCGCACGAAGCCTGCCCGTCCTCACCCTCGTCAGCATGCTTTCTGAGTCAGTTACAATCACGATGTGTGTGTGTGTCATATTCTCCATCCAGCGGAGAGCCGCAGTGACTGCCTCCACCTCCATTCTTAAGCTGGATGTTGTAGTATCATATGCCTGGCTCTCCTGCCCCAAACATCGACCATTAGCTTTGGCTATGAACCCCCAGCCACTTCTCTCACCTCTTGACACCGAACCATCCGTGTAGATAATCACATCACCCGAGTGAGCATTGTCCTGAATTAGTTGCTGGATTTCCACTTCCGTGGCCCCTGCTGGCCACTCCCTGCACTCCCGGCTTAATGTGATTATAACTCTGCACAAGTCTGACTGCTCCGCTGGCACTCTGACCCACTCCTCTCCACGCCTAATGTTCTCCAAGGGGCACACCTGTCTGATCGTATCCTCCGCCTGAGCCATCCATGATTTCCCTCTTATCAGTCGCTGACCCTTAACTGCGTCCAGCGCCTCATGCAGTGGGTGGTCTGTGTCTGCAGCTACTCTGAGGTATGCCTTCGCCTGCATCACCTTGAGCCTACCAGCAACAGTCGGCAGACCAAGGATGTAACGCATACACACTACTGGGGTGTCTCTAGTGCATCCCAGAATGACCCGCATAGCTTCGTTCTGTATGCGCTCTAACTTCACCAGCTGACTCTCTGAGACAGTGAGCAGACCTAATCCATAATCAATTACTGAGAGGATCAAGTGCTGGTATAGTGTGAAAAGCATTCTCTGCTCTGTGTCCATTGCAGCCATAGTTTTAAGTGCACTGAGTCCCTTTTGAGATCTTGTCACAACCGTCTCCACATGGTCCTTGAAGGATAGGCTCCTGTCAAATGTGATCCCCAGATACTTCAGTTTGTTCTCTCTGCTGACATTTCTACCATCTATCGCGAGGCTTGGGACATCAGCTCTTACAATCCTGTTGTCCAGAGAGCACCACAAAACAGCCGCCTTTTCCGGGTGGATGACAGCACTCATTTATGTGCACCAGTCAATCACTTTATCTACTGTCGCCTGTAACTCCTGGGCTGTTTGCTTCCTATCTCTCCCCTGCCTGTATGCAAGAATATCATCTGCAAATGTTAGTATCCTTCCAACCCCTGGTCCTTCTAGGTTTGCAATCTTGCTCGTATACACGTTAAAGAGTACCCGGTGAGACTGCAGATCCCTGTGGCAGTCCAGGGGTTAACATATGTGGCTCTGAGGTCCATGCACCCGGACTGAGAGCAACCCGACGAGAGTGCAGGACGGCTGCTATCCAGTTCACCAACCAGGGATTGACCCCCTTCTCCATCAGTGCGGTCATCAAAATATTGACCGATATGGACCGATTGCCTTCTTGGACCCCTCAGACAAGGGGCATGCAACAGGACTGTTAAAACTCCCTTTTTGCAGCCCCCATGGTGGACCCCAGAAGTAGACCATGCTTGGAAAGCAAAGAGAGCTGCAGTGAAGCAGCTAAAGAAAGTGCGACAGACACTTCGAAGCTCACGAGAGGAAGTGGACACAGCGGAAAACGTCAAGAAAGACAAGGTGGAGGTTTTCAAGCGCTGTGCTGCAGATGCCAAAAAGGCAAAATGGGAATATTTCATGAAGGAGATTGGAGGTGATAAAACACTGCGAAAATTCTGGAAACTGCACAGGCAAATGCAGAGAAAAGATCGGCCTATGACAGTGGGAACAATTTATAGAGATGATGGTGTGCGCGTGACAACAGGCAAAGAGAAAGGGGAGGCGTTTCTCCAGAGATTTTTAGAGCAGACCAATCATAATGATGCAGACACCAGGGATGCAGTTAGAGAGGAGTTATCTGGCACCACGAAGAATATGCAGTTTGAAGACATCATACGGGTGGAAGATGTTAAACACATTTTGAAAAAGGCAAAAGACACGGCACCAGGGCCCGATGGGGTCAGGTATGGCCATATGAAGGGTTTGAGCGATAGCAGACCTGGAGGAGATGACCGACTGCTTTAACCAGAGCATTAGGACACATCAGTACCGCAGGATTGGGTGCACAGCTATCTCATCCCTCTCCCAAAACCATTCAAGGATTCAGTCAAAGCTTAGCGGCTTTAGGATTATCACCCTGCAAAATACATTTGGGAAGGTTTTAGAGAAGATAGTCGCTGTTAAGCTGCAGGATCTTTTGGAAAGGGGGAAGCTTCTTCCAAAAGGCCTGGGGAGCTACAGGCCAGGAAAAAATACCTGGTCAAATGCAGCCACTTTTGCCTTTGATGTTTATGAGGGGTTCCAGAGTAGACAGGAAACCATGGCGGTAGCGCTTGATCTCGAGGATGCATACAATAGAGATATAAATGTCTTGGTGTAAGCTGTAATTTCTGGTTTTGTTGCCATTACCAGATATAAATGTCTTGCTGTAAGCTCTAATTTCTGGTTTTGTTGGCCTCCCTGTAGACTAGTGACCATATCTGCCTGTGCTCAGTCTCATCCGTCCTCCATTGCCATGAGGTACTTGCAGAGGAAGTGCATCATGTGTGACCCCAACTGGAACAATGGACACTACTATGGGCAGGCCTACCCCAAGGTTGGCATGAAGCTGGCCAGGTAGAGTGGCAGTTATAAGTTATTTACAACTCTCATGAAGAGATGGAGGAATGGAGAGAGAGTGATGGAAGGAGGAAGTGAGAGAGTGATGGAGGGAGGGAGAGAGAGTGATGGGGGGAGGGAGAGAGAGTGTGATGGAGGGAGAGAGAGAGAGTGTGATGGAGGGAGGGAGAGTGATGGAGGGATAGAGAGTGTTGGAGGGAGGGAGAGAGAGAGGGAGGGAGGGAGAGTGTGATGGAGGGAGAGAGAGTGATGGAGGGAGGGAGAAAGAGTGTGATGGAGGGATGGAGAGAGAGTGTGATGGAGGGAGAGAGAGTGATGGAGTGAGGAAGAGAGTGTGATGGAGGGAGGGAGAGCATGTGATGGAGGGAGGGAGAGAGTGTGATGGAGGGAAGGAGAGAGTGATGGAGGGAGGGAGAGAGATTTATGGAGGGAGGAAGAGAGTGATAGAGGGATGGAGAGAGAGTGATGGAGGGATGGAGAGAGTGTGATGGAGGGATGGAGAGAGAGTGATGGGGGGAGGGAGAGAGAGTGTGATGGAGGGATGAAGAGAGTGTGATGGAGGGAGGGAGAGAGAGTGATGGAGGGAGGGAAAGAGAGAGTGATGGAGGGAGGGAAAGAGAGTGTGATGGAGGGAGGGAGGGAGAGTGTGATGGAGGAGGGAGAGAGTGATGGAGGGATAGAGAGTGTTGGAGGGATGGGAGAGAGAGAGGGAGGAGGGAGGGAGAGTGTGATGGAGGGAGAGAGAGTGGATGGAGGGAGGGAGAAAGAGTGTGATGGAGGGATGGAGAGAGAGTGTGATGGAGGGAGAGAGAGTGATGGAGTGAGGAAGAGAGTGTGATGGAGGGAGGGAGAGCATGTGATGGAGGGAGGGAGAGAGTGTGATGGAGGGAAGGAGAGAGTGATGGAGGGAGGGAGAGAGATTTATGGAGGGAGGAAGAGAGTGATAGAGGGATGGAGAGAGAGTGATGGAGGGATGGAGAGAGTGTGATGGAGGGATGGAGAGTGTGATGGAGGGAGAGAATGATGAAGGGATGGAGAGAGAGTGTGATGGAGGGAGGGAGAGAGAGTGATGGAGGGAAGGAGAGTGAGTGATGGAGGGAGGGAGAGAGAGAGAGTGATGGAGGGAGGGAGAGAGAGAGTGATGGAGTAAGGGAGAGAGTGCGATGGAGGGATAGAGAGAGAGTGCGATGGAGGGATGGAGAGAGGTTGATGGAGGGAGGGAGACAGAATGATGAAGGGATGGAGAGAGAGAGTGATGGAGGGAGTGAGAGAGAGAGTGATGGAGGGAGGGAGAGAGGAATTGAGAGAGAGTGTGATGGAGGGATGGAAAGTGTGATGGAGGGAGGGAGAGAGGAATTGAGAGAGAGTGTGATGGAGGGATGGAGAGAGTGCAATGGAGGGAGGGAGAGAGTGCGATGGAGGGATGTAGAGAGTGTGATGGAGGGAGGGAGAGAGAGTGATGGAGGGAGGGAAAGAAGCGAGTGATGGAGGGAGGGAAAAGAGAGTGTGATGGAGGGAGGGAGGGAGAGTGTGATGGCGGGAGGGAGAGTGATGGGCGGGATAGGAGAGGTGGCTTGGAGGGAGGGAGAGAGAGAGAGGGATGGAGAGAGAGGGAGGGAGGGAGAGTGTGATGGAGGGAGAGAGAGTGATGGAGGGAGGGAGAAAGAGTGTGATGGAGGACTGGAGAGAGAGTGTGATGGAGTGATAGAGAGTGATGGAGTGAGAAGAGAGTGTGATGGAGGGAGGGAGAGCATGTGATGGAGGGAAGGAGAGAGTGATGGAGGGAGGGAGAGAGATTTATGGAGGGAGGAAGAGAGTGATCGAGGGATGGAGAGAGAGTGATGGAGGGATCGAGAGAGTGTGATGGAGGGATGGAGAGTGTGATGGAGGGAGAGAATGATGAAGGGATGGAGAGAGAGTGTGATGGAGGGATGGAGAGAGAGTGATGGAGGGAAGGAGAGAGTGATGGAGGGAGGGAGAGAGAGAGTGATGGAGGGAGGGAGAGAGAGAGTGATGGAGGGAGGGAGAGAGTGCGATGGAGGGATAGAGAGAGAGTGCGATGGAGGGATGGAGAGAGAGTGTGATGGAGGGAGGGAGACAGAATGATGAAGGGATGGAGAGAGAGAGTGATGGAGGGAGTGAGAGAGAGAGTGATGGAGGGAGGGAGAGAGAGGAATTGAGAGAGAGTGTGATGGAGGGATGGAAAGTGTGATGGAGGGAGGGAGAGAGGAATTGAGAGAGTGTGATGGAGGGATGGAGAGAGTGCAATGGAGGGAGGGAGAGAGTGCGATGGAGGGATGGAGAGTGTGATGGAGGGAGGGAGACAGAATGATGAAGGGATGGAGAGAGAGTGTGATGGAGGGAGTGAGAGAGAGTGATGGAGGGAGGGAGAGAGAGTGTGATGGAGGGAGGGAGAGACAGAGTATGATGGAGGGAGGGAGGTAGAGTGATGGAAGGATGGAGAGAGAGTGTGATGGAGGGATGGAGAGAGAGTGATGGAGGGATGGAGAGAGAGTGTGATGGATGGAGAGAGAGGGATTGAGAGAGAGTGATGGAGGGAGAGGGATTGAGAGAGAGTGTGATGGAGGGAGAGAGAGTATGATGGAGGGAGGGAGAGAGAGTGATGGAGGGAGGGAGGAGAGAGTGTGATGGAGGAATGGAGAGAGAGTGTGATGGAGAGTAGAGAGAGTGTGATGGAGGGATGGAGAGAGTGTGATGGAGGGAGAGAGAGTGATGGAGATAAGAAGAGAGAGTGATGGAGCGAGGGAGATAGATATGGAGGCAGAGAGAGATGGAGGAGGTAGAGAGATATGGAGAGAGAGGGATGGAGAGAAACAGAGACAGAGTGTAGGAAAGAGAGAGTATATGTGTATGAGTAAATGTTTGCTAGTGTGTTTGTGATGATGAGTGGGCATGTTTGTATACGAAGTTGGTGTGTGTTTGTGTGTTATTGAGTAGGTGTATAACAGTAAGAGTTTGTGTAAATAATGTATGTATGTCTGGTTGCGGCATGTGTGAGTGTCTGTGTATGTGTGTGCCTGCCTGTCTGTTAGTATGGTAATATGCATTATGGTCACAGCACTCATTTGACAATGTTTTTTTCTATGTGAATGTAACATGGCCAGTAGATAATTGATGTACGAAAGATGAGTGACTGGAAGGGCAGAATGTATGACAGGCCTGTGTGCCCAATTTGTGACCCTTTAAGAATAAATTTGTTAATTTGTTCTCTTATCTCTTTGTATTGTGCATGTCTGTGTGCCCATCCATCTGTCCGTCTATCATGTCAATTCTTTCTGCCTATGGTGTGTTTGCCTGTGATGTGTCTGTCTGTGATGTGTCTGCCTGTGATGTGTCTGCCTGTGATGTGTCTGTCTGTCTGATGTAATGTGTCTGCCTGCGATGTGTCTGTCTGTGATGTGTCTGCCTGTGATGTAAAGTGTCTGCCTGTGATGTGTATGTGATGTGTCTGCCTGTGATGTGTCTGCCTGTGATGTAATGTGTCTGCCTGTGATGTAATGTGTCTGCCTGTGATGTGATGTGTCTGCCTGTGATGTGTATGTGATGTGTCTGCCTGTGATGTGTCTGCCTGTGATGTAATGTGTCTGCCTGTGATGTAATGTGTCTGCCTGTGATGTGATGTGTCTGCCTGTGATGTAATGTGTCTGCCTGTGATGTGTCTGCCTGTGATGTAATGTGTCTGCCTGTGATGTAATGTGTCTGCCTGTGATGTGATGTGTCTGCCTGTGATGTGTCTGCCTGTGATGTAATGTGTTTGCCTGTGATGTGTCTGTCTGTGATGTAATGTGTCTGCCTGCGATGTGTCTGTCTGTGATGTGTCTGCCTGTGATGTAATGTGTCTGCCTGTGATGTGTATGTGATGTGTCTGCCTGTGATGTGATGTGTCTGCCTGTGATGTAATGTGTCTGCCTGTGATGTGTCTGCCTGTGATGTGTCTGCCTGTGATGTAATGTGTCTGCCTGTGATGTGTATGTGATGTGTCTGTCTGTGATGTAATGTGTCTGCCTGCGATGTGTCTGTCTGTGATGTGTCTGCCTGTGATGTAATGTGTCTGCCTGTGATGTGTATGTGATGTGTCTGCCTGTGATGTGATGTGTCTGCCTGTGATGTAATGTGTCTGCCTGTGATGTGTCTGCCTGTGATGTAATGTGTCTGCCTGTGATGTAATGTGTCTGCCTGTGATGAGTCTGCCTGTGATGTGTCTGCCTGTGATGTGATGTGTCTGCCTGTGATGTGTCTGTCTGTGATGTAATGTGTCTGCCTGCGATGTGTCTGTCTGTGATGTGTCTGCCTGTGATGTAATGTGTCTGCCTGTGATGTGTATGTGATGTGTCTGCCTGTGATGTGTATGTGATGTGTCTGCCTGTGATGTGTCTGCCTGTGATGTAATGTGTCTGCCTGTGATGTGTATGTGATGTGTCTGCCTGTGATGTGTCTGCCTGTGATGTGTCTGCCTGTGATATGTGTGCCCGTGATGTGTCTGTCTTTGGTGTGTCTGCCTGTGATGTGCCTGCCTATGATATATCTGCCTGTGATATGTTTGCCTGTGATGTGTCTGTCTGTGATGTGTCTGCCTGTGATGTGCCTGCCTGTGATGTGTCTGTCTTTGGTGTGTCTGCCTGTGAATGTGTCTGTCTGTGATGTGTCTACCTGTGATGTTCCTGTCTGCGATATATCTGTCTGTGATATATCTGCCTGTGATGTGTCTGTCTGTGATGTGTTTGCCTGTGATGTGTTTGCCTGTGATGTGTTTATCTGCCTATGTTTAATTTATGTAAGATAGCAAGAGAAGATTCTTCACAGCCTTTCATCTAGGCATGGGACAATATCAGCTTATTGTGTTCCTGGCCACAAGATGTGGAGAGCAATGATCACCTATGCCAGTTGGCAAGTTGCTTGCTGTTGATCTGTATCTTCAACATTTCCTGCCTTCATTTTTTTTTCTTATATATTTAAAGGCTATTCATTCTCTCTCTCTTTTTGTCTCTCCCAAATCCCCGCTGACCCACACATTCACTCTCTCTCATACCATCAAAATCAACGTCTGTTTCAAAATCGCCTGCAACTCATTTCTCTCTCTCTCTCTCTCTCCTTGTTTTTCATCTGTCTATGCATCTATCTGTTCCAACATAGATCAAAAGTAAACAATATATTTCCATGTAACACAGTCAGGACAAAACTAAACAGTATATTTATTATAAAACTCTATTTATGTTTTCAGAGAGATTGCAACCATAACATACCGTAGTGGTCCAGAATGGAACCAAAGATTTGGTCGAAATCGCATAACTGATGACCCTCCCTCTCTGTGTCCGACTTTCCTGATTGAGTCGTACCTAGAGCATCAGGGTGAAAGTTTCAGCACCAAATATGATCCTAATTCCCTTCTGTACATCTCCAAGGTACGTTTGTTGAGTGCTGTCTCCAGTTACTGATGTTTATTGTACATCTGCATGATGGTTTGTTGAGTGATTTCTGCAGTTAATGATGTTGATTGTACATCTCTTGTAGGTGTGTTGAGTGATGTGCTGGAATGCAATAAATATCATCTGCAGTTATTAAAACTGTTCCAGTATACACCAGCATTGGTGCTTAATTCGGAAAAAATGTTAGTTAATTATAGCCCAAATGATTATTATAGTATAGTCCACATGATATTTATAACCCAAATGATAGATATAGTCCAAATGATAGATATAGTCCAAATGATAGATATAGTCCAAATGATAGGTATAGCCTAAATGATAGTTAATTATAGCCCAAATTATATTTGTAGCTCAAATGACAGTTATTTATAGCCCAAATGATAGTTATTTATAGCCCAAATGATAGTTACTTATAGTTGGGCAAGGCCCAAGGTTTGTACCAGAATACGATCAGTGTTGCCATTAATGGGTTGTGCTCAATCTTCAAACCTCAAATCCCGAAACCATCAAACAAATAAGTTACGTATAGCCCAACTGACAGTTATTTATAGCCCAAATGATATCAATCATGCGCCATGCCGGAAAGCATGGGCGGTCATAACTCGCCATTTCACTCGATCACCAGAGTCGTGGATCAGCTCAGTGTTCCTGTCTCATCCATGCCATGTGGCCAAGCCATCCAGGTATTTTCCTCTCGGTCTTCCTCTTGGTCTGTTCCCTTCGATCTTGCCAGTTGTCACTAAGTTCTCCAATCCATTTCTTCTCATAACATGTTCAGAAAATTTTGACTGTCTATGTCTAATTTCTCTAATCAGTTTACAATGTTCATTTGTCTCCTGTAGTACTTGGTCATTGGTTTTTCTGTCTGTCCATGGTATTCTTTGCATTTTCCTCAGAAACCACATTTCTGCAGCCATCAGATGTTTTTCAGCTTGACTGCTCATTGTCCAAGTTTCACATCCATACAAAAGAACAGGCTCTATGTATCCCCTCAACACTCTTTTTCTCGTTTCAATTGACATCTTTTTATTGGTCAGAATGTTTTTCATCTTGCTAAAGGCTACTTTCGCATGGCGATTCTTGTTCTAATTCTCTTCAAGGCATCTCCCATCAGGATGTTATGATTGTTCCGAGATAATTGTACCGATTCACTTGTTGAAGAATATTTCCATTTACTTGTATATTACAATGTGGTATTTCGTTCTTCCTAGTGACGACCATAACCTGTGTCTTTTTACAATTTAATTCTAACCCCAGTTGCTCACTGTGTACAACAACCGCATCTACTAATTGTTGCAGATCCTGCTCATTGTCTGCAATCAATACTGTATCATCTGCATATCTAATGTTATTGATGTTTCATCCTCCAATGCTGATTCCATTTATATCTTCTACATTTCTGGAAATATTTTCACTGTATAGGGAAAAAAGATCTGGAGACATTACACATCCTTAACACCTCTCTTAATAGTCTGATATTGTCCCACTTCATTATCAATCCTTATGGCAGCTTGTTGTTTCCAATATGTTTTTTATGTCTAATGTCTTTCCCATCAATTTGTAGATCTGCAAGCATATCCACAGTGTTGACATGTCTAACTCTATCAATAGCCTTTGTGTAGTCAATAAAGCAAAGATGTATATCCTTGTTTACTTCTATAGCACATTCAATAACTGTTCGCAGTATATACACAGCATTTACTGTACCCTTTCCTTCTACAAAACTACATTGTTCTTCCCTATCAGTTGATTTTCTTCCCCCTCTTTGATGATTTTGCAAATCTTGAGTTCAGTTTACATTCTTTCTTCGTTCTCCGGAGTTTTTTCGGACAGTGATGCAGTTCCTGTTTACAGCAAGATCTTTGCGCGTATGCCGCACATGACTTCTGAGCATTTGTGACGGTTACCTTCATAATTGTTCTATGTTGATCACATTCCAAGGCAACTGATTTCTTGTGGGGATTGCAATAAAGACATTACATAATCAGAAGGTATATCTCAGTAATCATATAAATGTGTTCCAGCATGTACTGGTGACTTGATCTATTCCATAAATTCCGTCATAGAACGATTAATCATTTCTGTTGGGATGTTATCTGCACCGGGAGGGGGCATTGCCAGCTTCATATGCTTAAGAACATTTCGAACCTCCATCTTCAAAATTGGCGGCCCTTCGTTATTAACTCTAATATCATACTGTTCCTCTCTGTTATCATCATAAAGGTTTTTCACTTAATCTGTCCGTCCATACATGAGAATCTGATCTTTTTCTATTATGATTTTGCCATCTTTAGTTTTTAGACAGCCTGCTGATGTACTTGTTCTTTTATTAGTAAGTTCCTGAATTCTTTTGTGCACTAATTTGGTATTTTGATTTTCTGTTGTTTGTTTTTTCAATTTCTAAGCACTTTTCCTCAAGCCATGCTTCTTTTGCCTCCTTACATAATATTCTGACTTGTCTGTGAATTTCTTCATATTTGGCAGAATTATTTTTGTTGAGTCTTCTTGTTTCCATTAGGTGTAAAATTTCTTCAGTCATCCATTTCTTACGACCCACCTTCTTTAATTTTGGAATAGTTGTTTCTGCAGCCAAACTGATTGAATTCTTCAACATTTCCCATTGATCATCCACATCCTGGAATAGGATCTCTAGATCAGACAATATATCAAATCTGTTCTGTTCTTCTATGTTGAATTTGTTTTGTATTTCCTTGTCATTACTCAATGTACACAAATCATATTTAGTGTTTCCTGTTATATACTTGACTTTCTTCAACTTTATCCTCAATGTTCCTGTGAGTAATCTGTGGTCACTATAACAATCAGCACTGGGAACTGTTTTTGCTAGTGTTAACGTGTTTCTAAATCTTCTGCTAATCAGAATGTAGTCAATCTGGTTTCTAATCCTGCTATCAGGACTCCTCCATGTCCATAATCTTCTAGGGTGTTGCTTAAACCATGTGTTTCCTACAATCATTTCCTGTTCTTTTGCTCACTCTACGAGTCTGTATCCTCTTTCATTTCTCTCTCCTAAACCAAATTATATGCATAGTCCAAATTAGATATTTATAGCCCAAATGAAGTTATTTATACTCCAAAGCTATAGTTATATTCCAAACGACAGTTAGTTATAGCCCAAACGAGATTGTAAATGACGACAGTGACTTATGCACCTTGTCAGATAGGTTTTCTGACTGCAATGTCATTTCAGGCAATGGACTTGTTTGATATATCTGAGGGTTACAGCTCACTTGAAGAAGGACTTTCAAGGGTGAAATGCCCCACCATGGTTATTGGGGTTCAGACTGACATGCTGTTTCCTATCTGGCAACAGCGGGAACTTGCCAATTTACTTCAAAAATCAGGTAAAGCATGTATATTTTGTGTGGCCTTTATGAAATCTTTTTCTGTTACAAATATTTATATAACTTGAATCTTGTTTCTGAGTTGAGTTGAGTCAAGAACTGACATCACAGCACTTGGGACATTCCCTTACATGCTTCGCCCTTATCTGCTACAGCCAGCAAAGAGTCCCACATCCAGCGGCACTAGCTGCAGTCTGACCATATATCTGCCTGTCCCTTCTTTGGAATCCAAGTGTCAGCCAGATTCCCCCGGCCACTCCCCGCAGCACCATTGTGCCCAAGCCGTGATGAACCACCTCTACCCCTGCACCATTCACATGATCCCAAAGGACCACAACCACATCTGCCCCACCATCCACCAATACCCTACCAAGGGACGTGGATCCAGCCATTCCATCCACCAATACCCTACCAAGGGGCGTGGATCCAGCCATTCCATCAGCCTGGCCATCTCCCACCACACCAGCCCGCCCAGGGGTGAAAATCCAACAGGTGCTGTCCATCCTTGATTTTTGAATGGGAGCCTGCCACTCCGCCTGAAGCATGCCTGTCCTCACCCCTCTCATTGCATTTTGTGAGTCTGCCACAACCATGACATGCTTGTGCTACCTGTGACCCCCACCCCCAATCCCTGATGCTGTGGCTGCCTCCACCCCACCTGCCGGTGCATCATTTGCCAGGCCCTCCCGCACCAATATTGTTCACCAACTTTCGCCATGAAACCCCTAAGCACTGCCTCTGCCTCCTAGCACAGAGCTATCCTTGTAGATGATCATATCATTTGGTCAGATTTGTTGTTGTTGTTGTTCTTTCAAACCTCACCATACCCAGCTTTTGTACTCTTGTAGGCAAGGAATAGAATCATTCCAAGCATGTTCACGAGCTCTGCTGACAGGGTGTGCAAAAAATGGGTGTGAATTATCTACCATTATCATTGCAGCAACTCCTGCGGGTTTACACCATACTAAATGTTCATCCCTCAACAGACTTTCTTACAGGGGACATGCTGGTATATTCTCCTTTGGCTGGCACAATTGCTTTGACTCTCTTGCAATCTCGCAGCATACAATACGTTAAGTTCTCAACAGCTTCATCACATAGGAAACCATGGTCAATCCTTCTTTTATTAGCCAAACTTACGTCTTACTTCCAGGATGTCCTCTGGGAGGTGAAGAGAGGTCTCAGTATAATTTTCCACTCTGTGTCTCTGCGGTCCACATATCTTAAATAGCAAATTTACGTGTGACTACAGCATTATTTAGCGGGCATGTTAGCAGAGTTGATAGGGAACTGCTGATAATGTCATTAGCATGGTTGTATGAGGGTTTGATGCCTGGGCTCATCACCTGCTAAATGAAGGAAAGATTGGTCACCTATTCCTCTGTGCATTCAGGCCCATAAAATATGAAGGCCCTATCACATCACTGCTCCGTAGCAGAAAACTGCAAATGTATACAAATGTATTTTTTATTATTTTAAAACAATTTTGAGATATACTCTTAGATCCATATACATGGAGAAGTCACTAATCAATTTACAAACAGATATATTAAAAACACCGGCTCCGCGGCTAAAGGCTTGCGAACGTGGTTCGTGAGCTGCTTACCAGGTGTACCAGAAGCTCAGCTGCGACTGATTTGTGCAGCAGACCGTGTCGCGTTGTGTTATAACGTGCTGGTATGGGAGCCGGTAGTTCAGAAAGCAATGGCAAACTACTGAACGTAACACTTGCCTAGTACATCAACAGCAGCTGAAAAATGCTAGTGTTGACTGCAATGTCCCGTAAGGGATACGCAACAAAATTTATTTTATATATATTAAAAACAAATAAATCAGATGTCAGCTCTAAAACCATATATATAATTGTAGTCATAAACTCTATTTCGGTTCCGTGGCAGCAGGCTGGCGAACACGGTTCGTGAGCCGCTTACAAGGTGTTCGAAATGCAGCAGTAACCAAGTCGGCATTGGACCATGTCCCGTGGTTATATAACATGTTGGTATGGGAGCCGGTCATTCAGAAAACAATGGCAAACTACTGAACGTAAAATTTGCCCAGGAATCACGAACAGCAAAAAATTGCTGGGGTTGACTGCTACATTCGTAAAAGGATGTGCAACTTTAAAGAAAAACTCTATTTATCACATTCTGTAAACAGTTAAGGTAGCTGCATGGCAGTATCTGTCATGAGAGTGTGAAGTTTGTTCACAATTCTAGGTCCCAGCATATGACGCCTGTATGTTCCTGATGACGATAATACTAGCAAAGAGTTAAAGGTTAATTGCATATCCATTACAAGATGACACGTCACACACCCCCCCCCCCCCCCCCCCCCCCCCCCAGCATTTTTAAGCTGTTTGTGATTTCTTGGCAGGTTTACGTTTAGTAGTTTTCCATTGCTTTCTGAACAACCGACACTCATAGAATTGTATGAAAACCAGCGCAAAGCGGTCTGCTGCCAAATCGTCCACATCTGTGTTTCAAATGGTCATGTGAGATTATAAATTGCATTCGTAACCACAGCACCTTCTGGAAAGATCAATGGGAAAAGAGGCAGAGGCAGACAAATAGAAATGATGTGTGGATGGACTGAGATGGTGGCATGGAAGAATATCATCAACAGAGTTGATCCAGAAAACCAGAGACCGAGATATTGGAGAGACATGAACGCATACGCCAGCTGGCTGGGTACCTGAGGATGAGCTTCAATATGCCGGACAGCATTGAAATAGGATTCTTGACCTTGTTATTACTGAGAGATGAACACCGACCACTATTTGCAGGACAGTGCAATAATCATTATGCAGGGCGTATTTTTAATGACTGTGCAGTGTTTGAAAATATTGCTGGTCCAAGTTTTGTGTTTGCCTATTATGTTGCATGAACTTTACAGAGGGTGAATACAAAACTTGGACCGGCAATATTTTCAAACACTGCACAGTCATTAAAAATACACCCTATACCACCATGGCTGTATCAGTGAAATGGGGGGGGGGGGGGGGGTGTCTCTGTGGCAGAGTGGTCAAGCCTTCTGCCCCAGGCTATGTTACGGGTTCACTTCCAGACTTGATCATGTGGTTCATGAGTGCAGTTTTTCAGAAATTTTGGGGGACACCCCTGGAGCTGTGGGGTTTGTGCTCTGAGCTACACTTACAGCTCTGCGAAGAGAAGACTGACCCAGTGCAATGAAGCCAATCCTCTTGTCTTTAATACCTCCTTTCTTTGGTTATCTTTTGAGTTGACATTGATAGTTATCCAAATTTTCTGTCTGTCCATAAGGTAACGAGCAGGTGACATTTTACGAGTTGAATTCCTTGTATGGTCACGACACCTTTTTGCTGGATCTGAATGGTGTTGGTGCAGCAGTGAAGGTGGGTATATTGCCATCAACATCACCACTGCCATCGACATCACCGCTGCCATCATCACCATCACCACCGCCACCACCACTGCCATCAACATCACCAAAATCACCACCACTGCCATCAACATCACCATTACCACCACCGCCATCACCATCACTCCATCACCATTACCATCACTACCATCACCATTACCACCACCGCCATCACCATCACCTCCATTACCACCACCACCATCACCATCACCTCCATCACCATTACCACCACCTCCATCACCATCACCATTACCACCACCTCCATCACCATCACCATCACCTCCATCACCATTACCACCACCGCCATTACCACCACCGCCATCACCATTACCACCACTGCCATCACCACCACCGCCACCACCATTACCACCATCACCATTACCACCACCGCCATCACCATCACTACCACCGCCATCATCATCACCACCACTGCCATCACCATTACCACCACCACCATCACCATTACCACCACCGCCATCACCATCACCATTACCACCACCTCCATCACCACCACTGCCATCACCATTACCACCACCGCCATCACCATTACCACCACTGCCATCATCACCACCGCCACCACCACTGCCATCAACATCACCAAATCACCACCGCTATCAACACCACCACCATCACCATTACCACCACTGCCATCATCACCACCACCACCATCACCATTACCACCACCACCATCACCATTACCACCACCGCCATCACCATTACCACCACCTCCATCACCACCACTGCCATCATCATTACCACCACTGCCATCATCATCATCACCACCACCATCACCACCACCACCTCCATCATCACAACCACCGCCATCACCATTACCACCACCTCCATCACCACCACTGCCATCATCATCACCACCACTGCCATCACCATTACCACCACCACCATCACCATTACCACCACCGCCATCACCATCACCATTACCACCACCTCCATCACCACCACTGCCATCACCATTACCACCACCGCCATCACCATTACCACCACTGCCATCATCACCACCGCCACCACCACTGCCATCAACATCACCAAATCACCACCGCTATCAACACCACCACCATCACCATTACCACCACTGCCATCATCACCACCATCACCATTACCACCACCACCATCACCATTACCACCACCGCCATCACCATTACCACCACCTCCATCACCACCACTGCCATCATCATTACCACCACTGCCATCATCATCATCACCACCACCATCACCACCACCACCTCCATCATCACAACCACCGCCATCACCATTACCACCACCTCCATCACCACCACTGCCATCATCACCACCACCACCATCACCATTACCACCACCGCCATCACCATTACCACCACCTCCATCACCACCACCGCCATCACCATTACCACCACTGCCATCATCATTACCACCACCGCCATCACCATTACCACCACTGCCATCATCACCACCGCCACCACCACTGCCATCAACATCACCAAATCACCACAGCTATCAACACCACCACCATCACCATTACCACCACTGCCATCATCACCACCATCACCATCACCATTACCACCATCACCATTACCACCACCGCCATCACCATTACCACCACCTCCATCACCACCACCGCCATCACCATTACCACCACTGCCATCATCATCATCACCACCACCATCACCACCACCACCTCCATCATCATCACCACCACCGCCATCACCATTACCACCACCTCCATCACCACCACTGCCATCATCACCACCACCAACATCACCATTACCACCACCGCCATCACCATTACCACCACCGCCATCACCATTACCACCACTGCCATCATCACCACCGCCATCACCACTGCCATCAACATCACCAAATCACCACCGCTATCAACACCACCACCATCACCATTACCACCACTGCCATCATCACCACCACCACCACCACCATTACCACCATCACCATTACCACCACCTCCATCACCACCACTGCCATCATCATCACCACCACCATTACCACCACCACCATCACCATTACCACCACCGCCATCACCATTACCACCACCGCCATCACCATTACCACCACTGCCATCATCACCACCGCCATCACCACCACCACCACCTCCATCATCATCACCACCACCATCACCACCATTACCATTACCACCACCTCCATTGCCATCATCACCACCACCATCACCACCACCACCTCCATCATCATCACCACCACCATCACCACCACCACCTCCATCATCATCACCACCACCGCCATCACCATTACCACCACCTCCATCACCACCACTGCCATCATCACCACCATCACCATTACCACCACCGCCATCACCATTACCACTACCTCCATCACCACCACCGCCATCACCATTACCACCACTGCCATCATCACCACCGCCATCAACACCACCACCTCCATCATCATCACCACCACCATCACCACCTCCATCATCATCACCACCATCACCATTACCACCACCACCTCCATTGCCATCATCACCACCACCATCACCACCACCACCTCCATCATCATCACCACCACCACCATCACCATTACCATTACCACCACCTCCATCACCACCACTGCCATCACCATTACCACCACCGCCATCACCATTACCACCACTGCCATCATCACCACCGCCACCACCACTGCCATCAACATCACCAAATCACCACCGCTATCAACACCACCACCATCACCATTACCACCACTGCCATCATCACCACCACCACCATCACCATTACCACCACCACCATCACCATTACCACCACCGCCATCACCATTACCACCACCTCCATCACCACCACTGCCATCATCATCACCACCACCATCACCATTACCACCACCACCATCACCATTACCACCACCGCCATCACCATTACCACCACCTCCATCACCACCACCGCCATCACCATTACCACCACTGCCATCACCATTACCACCACTGCCATCATCACCACCGCCATCACCACCACCACCTCCATCATCATCACCACCACCATCACCACCATTACCATTACCACCACCTCCATTGCCATCATCACCACCACCATCACCACCACCACCTCCATCATCATCACCACTACCATCACCACCACCACCTTCATCATCATCACCACCACCGCCATCACCATTACCACCACTGCCATCATCACCACCATCACCATTACCACCACCGCCATCACCATTACCACCACCTCCATCACCACCACCGCCATCACCATTACCACCACTGCCATCATCACAACCGCCATCACCACCACCATCTCCATCATCATCACCACCACCATCACCACCACCACCTCCATCATCATCATCACCACCGCCATCACCACCACCACCTCCATCATCATCACCACCACCATCACCACCATTACCATTACCACCACCTCCATTGCCATCATCACCACCACCATCACCACCACCACCTCCATCATCATCACCACTACCATCACCACCACCACCTCCATCATCATCACCACCTCCATCATCATCACCACCACCGTCATCACCATTACCACCACCTCCATCACCACCACTGCCATCATCACCACCATTACCACCACCGCCATCACCATTACCACCACCTCCATCACCACCACCGCCATCACCATTACCACCACTGCCATCATCACCACTACCATCACCACCACCACCTCCATCATCATCACCACCACCGCCATCACCATTACCATTACCACCACCTCCATCACCACCACTGCCATCACCATTACCACCAACTCCATCACCATCACCATCACCACCACCTCCATCACCACCACTGCCATCACCATTACCACCACCTCCATCACCACCACTGCCATCACCATTACCACCACCACCATCACCATTACCACCACTGCCATCATCACCACCACCATCACCATCACCACCATTACCATCACCACCATCACCATTACCACCACCATCATCACCATTACCACCACTGCCATCACCATTACCACCATCACCATCACCACCACTGCCATCACCATTACCACCACCTCCATCACCACCACTGCCATCACCATTACCACCATCACCATTACCACCACTGCCATCATCACCACCACCATTACCATCACCACCATCACCATTACCACCACCATCATCACCATTACCACCACTGCCATCACCATTACCACCACCTCCATCACCACCACTGCCATCACCATCACCGCCATCACCATTACCACCACCGCCATCACCATTAACACCACCTCCATCATCATCACCACCACTGCCATCACCATTACCACCATCACCATTACCACCACCTCCATCACCACCACCTCCATCACCATCACTGCCATCACCATTACCACCACCACCATCACCATTACCACCACTGCCATCATCACCACCACCACTGCCATCAACATCACCAAATCACCACCGCTATCAACACCACCACCTTCACCATTACCACCACCACCATCATCACCACCACCACCATCACCATTACCACCACTGCCATCATCACCACCACCACCATCATCACCACCACCATCACCATTACCACCACCACCATCACCATTACAACCACCACTGCTGCCATCATCACCACTACCGCCATCACCATTACCACCACCACCACCACCATCATCACCACCACCATCACCATTGCCACCACCACCATCACCATTACCACCACTGCCATCACCATTACCACCATCACCACCACCGCCATCACCATTGCCATCATCACCACCACCGCCATCACCATTACCACCACTGCCATCATTACCACAACTGCCATCACCATTACCACCATCACCATTGCCACCACCACCATCACCATTACCACCACTGCCATCACCATTACCACCACCACCACCATTACCACCACCACCATCACCACCACCTCCATCATCATCACCACCACTGCCATCACCATTACCACCATCACCATTACCACCACCTCCATCACCATCACCACCACTGCCATCACCATTGCCACCATCACCATTACCACCACTGCCATCACCATTACCACCATCACCACCACCGCCATCACCATTGCCACCACTGCCATCATCACCACCACCGCCATCACCATTACCACCACCACCACTGCCATCATCACCACCACTGCCATCGCCATTACCACCATCACCATTGCCACCACCACCATCACCATTACCACCACTGCCATCACCATTACCACCACCACCATCACCATTACCACCACCGCCATCACCATCACCACCACCTCCATCTCCATCATCATCACCACCACTGCCATCACCATTACCACCATCACCATTACCTCCATCACCATCACCACCACTGCCATCACCATTACCACCACCACCATCACCATTACCACCACTGCCATCATCACCACCATCACCATTGCCACCACCACCATCACCATTACCACCACCACCATCACCATTACCACCACCGCCATCACCATTACCACCACCACCACCACCGCCATCACCATTACCACCACCACCACCATCACCATTACCACCACTGCCATCATCATCACCACCATCACCATTACCATCACCACCGCCATCATCATCACCACCACCACCACCATCACCATTACCACCACCACCGCCATCACCATCACCACCACCGCCACCACTGCCATCATCATCACCACCACCGCCATCACCATTACCACCACTGCCATCATTACCACCACCACCATCACCATTACCACCATCATCATTACCACCACTGCCATCATCATCACCACCACCACCATTACCACCACCACCATCACCATTACCACCATCACCACCACCGCCATCACCATTACCACCACTGCCATCATCATCACCACCTCCGCCATCACCATTACCACCACTGCCATCATTACCACCACTGCCATCATCATTACCACCATCACCACCATCACCATTACCACCACCGCTATCATCATTACCACCATCACCATTACCACCACCGCCATCACCATTACCACCACTGCCATCATCACCAGCCTGCATTATATCCTGTGTAAAGAACCACCATGTGCCTGAAAGCCTCAGCTTTGTCCTAGTTTTCTTCAATCCAATCACATAATTGTTGTTCTTCCTCTTTTGCCCTTTATCTCCAAATGAGGCATAGTCCGTCAACTACCTCACTCCAAGCCCTCCTTCCTGTGTTATCCCATGCAGCAGTGTCCATGTCCTCCCCATATTATTCATGTATGTCTCTACTTCTCGTCTCTCTGCAGTTTTGATCTTCCTCCATTTCTTTTGCTGTATGATTTCCAAACAAAAGTCTTTCTATTTATACTATTCTCAGGTGTTTTCAATGTATGTCCTATCCAGCCTCTGTTTTTCACCTCATTATTCTCTGGTATTTGTGTAGTTCTCTCCATGAGCTGTGCATTTGTGATTCTGTCACACCATTATAGTCCTATTCTGTGTAGGCACCAATTAATGAATATTTGTAGTTATCACTTTCATCAGCCTGAAAGAGGTTAATGAAACTAGAACGTTATATACAACAATAAGAAAGAGACTTTTGTTTGGTCATGTGATGAGAAGAGAGGCATTGGAGAACATTGTTATGACTGGAAAGATCAAGGGAAAGAGAGGCAGAGGCCGACCAAGAGAAATGATGCTGGATGGATTGAGACGGTGACATGGAGGAATATCAGCAGCAAAGTTTATCCAGAACACCAAAGACCGAGATCTGTGGAGAGACATGAAAGCCTACGCCAGCTGGCATGGCACTTGATGATGACGATTACTTACATTTCCATGAATCGGTTTTCCTGTGACTCGATCTGACTTGAGCTTGCCCCATGTTTGGTCCTATATTGTGCATGTGTACAAAACAACACATCGTGTGCTATTATATCTTTTATGTGTGGTTTAATGTACTAAAGAAATCTGGCTAGATATTTTAGCATGCAACAATATATATATTATATAATGTGTGTATATGTTGCCTCTGATTGGTCTGTTGGGCAGCACATGTGAGACTCATGAGTCTTCACGGCCCAGGTTGGGGGAACTGTTTAGGAAGACATTGGGGCTTTCACCATGACTACAAGCAATTTAACCACGAAGGTCGTGGCAGTAACCAAGGCAGCAGTGTGGCTGGAGAGACAGATATTCATTCATGCATGTCTTCTCAGTGACTCAATGAGTTAGTTAGTTAGTCGACAGATCTTCTCTCATTGCGAATCTAACCATTCAGTCCATAAGTGCTTATATCCCCTCCTCTGCAAATCCTGCAGCGTGTCGCGGCTAACGACCCCATTTCTGTGTTGGTTTATTCTTTGGCTTCCTGCATAGTGATTGTGCAGTGATGAGTATGCTCGGGAAGCTTGAGATAGTTTTGACCAGAAGGCAATGGCTTGAATCTTTGAGGAGGTCAGGACTGACTAACAGCTGTGTCATTTTTGTGCCAGGGCACATGGGTGTAAGAATAAATGAATGAACAGATAGACTTGTTGGTGTGGACGAGCAGTGGACTAGGCTGAAGTCCTGATGGAGACAGGGTGAAAAAATGTCTCAAGGGAAGCGATTGAAAAAAACTCAACATTCAAGGATAGAAGAGGAAATACTCTGTATAATCACTATAAGTATGAAGGGGGCTGAGTGGTTTCGAAGTATCATGTCTGCCTCAAGTGCTAGAGGTCCTGGGTTCAAGCCCCGGGAGCGTCGGGATTTTTTCACGTGGACTTCTAGTAACCAAATTTCCCCTGGTCTCTGGGTAGTGAGATCGGATGCCCATGTGTATTGTTGCGCACGTAAGAAATCCATTGGCAGTTGGAAATCGAAAAAGAGTAGTAGCCTAACGGCGCTGCCCAGGCAAAATTTTGAGTTAAAAATCTGCCCAAAGTATTTCAGGATCCTCGCCGGTGTTACAGAGTTCGTGCACTGAGTTGAAATTCTCTGGACTCAGGCTTGAGTATGAGTAGAATGGAGAACTTATGGGTTACATCCGTGTGCTGCGATGTTGATCCGTCGACTAAGCTAAACTAAACTACAAGTTTGAAATAAGATAATGTCTCAAGGGATGTGATTGCCAAATACCTCAAATTTAAGGGTAGAAGAGGGAATAGTGTGTGTATATAATCGTTATTAAGTATGAAATAAGATAAATTCATCATGTTTGATCATGTTCAATCTGAATTCTAATGAGGCCAATCAATATTGCAGGGTTTCCTAGAAACGGAGCAGCGGCAGACGGGTTGGTTGACGAAACACCGCCTGTAAAGGAAGCAGAAATGATTAGGAAATATGAGAGAACACTAATGAATGTTTGTGGGGGTCTTCCATCAGAGAGGAATGTTTATAGATTGTGGAGAAGCCTCATCATCATCATCAAGTGCCTTGCCGACTGGTATGCGCACTATGCTTCTCCACATCTTAGTCTCCAGCAGTGAAGAAGTCTACTCTATAACAAGAATGATGTGATAATTGTCTTTCGCAGGAGATTATATTCATGTTGTTTCTGTTAACCTTCTGCTGCTGCTTTTCTTCTTCTTCTTCTTGTGCTTTGTTACCTGGTATGTGTGTTAAATGCCTCATTTTGTGTGTGTGTGTGTTCTCACTTTGAACTGGAGCATAGGCCACACATGTGCTGCTGTTTCTGGTAGTTATTGCTACCATTGGTGATTGGACTGATTTTGCATGAGGATTAGCTTTCCCTATTATGAGTATCTCCCGCCATCAGGCAAACCCGCTCCGACTTGTAATTTACGCTCCCAGGTCAAGGACAATAAGCTAACATTTTAGTCCAGCTGATCAGTGGGTGGAACAAACCGACTGCGGTCAGAAGAGGAAATTTCTGTGTGTTAAACTCTCAGCCACATCGAGTCATGTGGTGACATGTTTCTATGTCGTGATGCAAAGCTACCCAGTATCTTTCTTTGTTGTCCCATATCTCTTTTTCCCATTAATCCTCCCAGTTGTTACAGTATATTTTAAAATATTTATCATTTGCTTATAATGTGCATAATAAATGTCCATTGTGTTTTGGCTGCTTTTCAGATATATATACATTATTTATTGTGGCAGTCCCCAGCATTTTTAACATTCTTCTGTAAACCAGTTCTGTACTGGCACCTTGCTGATTGTTACATTGTGCTTCATATAAACGGTATAATAACCTCTCCATAGCACAAAGCCTTGGCTGAGTTTAGAGACCATGTGTTGCCCATTCAGCATGATCTCTCTCTCTCTCGACCTACATAGTTTTCTCCACAGGAAAGGTACCACCAGTCCATCTGGAATAAGACAAGTTGCAGAAGCTGCCGGATCAGCAAAGCAATGCTCTAACTGTCTGTCTGTCGGAGCTTCGATCCTACACCAGTTGCTGACCAAGGTTTAGGACCTGGTCTGCCCTGCCATGTAGGCTTTATGTTACATCTTGCACCAGGAGAAGGCTTACCCAGTTCTAGAACTTAAGTGAATTTTCAGTTTAACATTCATCATCATCATATAGCAGGCCCATTGCATGATTCACTTTCATCACGACCCACAGAAAGACTCAGTCTTTGGCCAGTTCCCCTGCCTCAGACATTTCCTAGGTGCCTTTAGTGGCTTTCGCCTGGGTCAGCCCATGCCTCATCTTCCATTAGCCATGCCTTCTATTCACAGTTCTTTCTATCCACTCATCTCATCTCATCAACTTCCTCTTGTACCTTGCGGTGTCGAGGTGAAGTATAAAAGCAGGAAAGTGTCCTCTTATGGGCTTCATGTATCGATATTCCCATGGACTCTGTTATTCCCTGCATCCATCGTTTACGTGGTTGGCCTCTTCCTCCCTCTGGTCTGTACATCATTGCTTGTTGTGGTATACTGTTAGCTGGTAACCTACTTGCATGGCCAAACTATTTGACTTGCTGCCTTCTAACTAATAAAACCTAGTGCAGCTATAACCCCCACTTTAGTCCTGATTTCTTCATTTCTGATCTTATCTCTTCTTGATACTTTGAGTATTCTCAGGAATCTCATTTCTGTTGTTGTGATTTTTCTTTTCTCTTTTTTCTATCCACGTTAGTTGTTAATCACGGCTCCAACTTCACAGAAAAGGGTCATCCCATAATGCTCCTTTCCTGTGCCAGTGAATATGACACAAAATGCTCCTCACTGCCCCATGTGAAAAGTGGAACAGACAACAGCCCGCACAGCCTCTGTGATGTTTAATATGACCACAGTATGTCAGTTTCCGAGACATGAAGCTGCTTGTGATCCAGTTGTCTTTGATGTTCTGATCTGGTAGAATGTCTCTCTTCATCTTTATCTACAGTTTTCTTAACAGATAAGTTTAAGTTCAAAATTCCCGATAATCTTCTTTAGTGATAGTGAAATTGTCCATGATTGACATCCATATATGTTACCATAGAGGGATGGGACAAACGAGCGCCCTGATATCATGTTTAGGGACAGTAAATTATTTAATAAAAAAAACCAGGAGTGTCCAGGAAAAACTGGGACATCTGGCAACTGTAGTCATGGGTTTCGAATCACATCAAGGCGGATTTGAATGGTTAAAATTGAGCCTGATAAATGCCATCGCATTGGTGTCCTAAAGAGTGTGCCTGTCAGAAGTTGCTGTCCTGAAGAGTTTGCCTGTGAGTGAAGTTGCTGTCCTGAAGAGTTTGCCTGTGAGTGAAGTTGCTGTCCTGAAGAGTTTGCCTGTCAGTACAGTTGCTGCCCTAAAGAGTTTGCCTGTCAGTACAGTTGCTGCCTAAAGAGTGTGCCTGTCAGTACAGTTGCTGTCTTAAAGAGTGTGCCTGTCAGTACAGTTGCTGTCCTAAAGAGTGTGCCTGTCAGTACAGTAGCTGTCTTAAAGAGTTTGCCTGTCAGTACAGTTGCTGTCTTAAAGAGTGTGCCTGTCAGTACAGTTGCTGTCCTAAAGAGTTTGCCTGACAGTGAAGTTGCTGTCCTAAAGAGTGTGCCTGTCAGTACAGTTGCTGTCCTAAAGAGTTTGCCTGTCAGTACAGTTGCTGTCCTAAAGAGTGTGCCTGTCAGTACAGTTGCTGTCCTAAAGAGTGTGCCTGTCAGTACAGTTGCTGTCTTAAAGAGTGTGCCTGTCAGTACAGTTGCTGTCCTAAAGAGTTTGCCTGACAGTGAAGTTGCTGTCCTAAAGAGTGTGCCTGTCAGTACAGGACTCTTTTTACACCCGATGGGTCCTGTATGGTATATGGTGTTTGACCCACATTTCTGTAGACCAACCAGCACTCGGAATGATGTGGTCAGTATCACGCTGACCGCCTTTATTTCCCCAGACATGTCCTGGTTCCAGTTTTTATCTGGGTCGACCTGGCAGCTCAGGTCTGTTTGTTTAATAATCGGTCTCGATGGAGATTCAAACACACAACCTTCAGGCTGGCAGGCAGGCACGCTAGCCACTGTGCCATCCCTGGGTATTGGATGCTAGCCCCTTGTTTTGTACAGACCAGTCGACGCTGGATGAAACCATTTGTAGTTGTAACTGTAATACTTCTTACATGTGATGTGTGATAATATCAATAAAACATATGCACCACTCATGCTTGTGGTGTTTTCGTGATTGTGGCGTTTTGGCTGCCTGGTGTCATACACATGTAACCTGACAGTTCTCTGGTGTAGTACACATGTAACCTGACAGTTCTATGGTGTAGTACACATGTAACCTGACAGTTCTATGGTGTAGTACACATGTAACCTGACAGTTCTATGATGTAGTACACATGTAACCTGACAGTTCTCTAGTGTAGTACACATGTAACCTGACAGTTCTATGATGTAGTACACATGTAACCTGACAGTTCTATGGTGTAGTACACATGTAACCTGACAGTTCTATGGTGTAGTACACATGTAACCTGACAGTTCTATGGTGTAGTACACATGTAACCTGACAGTTCTATGGTGTAGTACACATGTAACCTGACAGTTCTATGATGTAGTACACATGTAACCTGACAGTTCTATGATGTAGTACACATGTAACCTGACAGTTCTATGATGTAGTACACATGTAACCTGACAGTTCTATATGATGTAGTACACATGTAACCTGACAGTTCTATGATGTAGTACACATGTAACCTGACAGTTCTATAGTGTAGTACACATGTAACCTGACAGTTCTATGATGTAGTACACATGTAACCTGACAGTTCTATGATGTAGTACACATGTAACCTGACAGTTCTATGATGTAGTACACATGTAACCTGACAGTTCTATATGATGTAGTACACATGTAACCTGACAGTTCTATGGTGTAGTACACATGTAACCTGACAGTTCTATGATGTAGTACACATGTAACCTGACAGTTCTATATGATGTAGTACACATGTAACCTGACAGTTCTATGATGTAGTACACATGTAACCTGACAGTTCTCTAGTGTAGTACACATGTAACCTGACAGTTCTATGATGTAGTACACATGTAACCTGACAGTTCTCTAGTGTAGTACACATGTAACCTGACAGTTCTATGATGTAGTACACATGTAACCTGACAGTTCTATGATGTAGTACACATGTAACCTGACAGTTCTCTAGTGTAGTACACATGTAACCTGACAATTCTATGATGTAGTACACATGTAACCTGACAGTTCTCTAGTGTAGTACACATGTAACCTGACAATTCTATGATGTAGTACACATGTAACCTGACAGTTCTATGATGTAGTACACGTGTAACCTGACATTTCTCTAGTGTAGTACACGTGTAACCTGACATTTCTCTAGTGTAGTACACATGTAACCTGACAGTTCTATGATGTAGTACACATATAACCTGACAGTTCTATATGATGTAGTACACGTGTAACCTGACAGTTCTCTAGTGTAGTACACATGTAACCTGACAGTTCTATGATGTAGTACACATATAACCTGACAGTTCTCTAGTGTAGTACACATATAACCTGACAGTTCTATATGATGTAGTACACATATAACCTGACTGTTCTCTAGTGTAGTACACATGTAACCTGACAGTTCTCTAGTGTAGTACACATGTAACCTGACAGTTCTCTAGTGTAGTACACATGTAACCTGACAGTTCTATATGGTGTAGTACACATGTAACCTGACAGTTCTATATGATGTAGTACACATATAACCTGACAGTTCTATATGATGTAGTACACATATAACCTGACAGTTCTATGATGTAGTACACATGTAACCTGTCAGTTCTATATGATGTAGTACACATGTAACCTGACAGTTCTATGATGTAGTACACATGTAACCTGACAGTTCTCTATGATGTAGTACACATGTAACCTGACAGTTCTATATGATGTAGTACACATGTAACCTGACAGTTCTATGATGTAGTACACATGTAACCTGACAGTTCTATATGATGTAGTACACATGTAACCTGACAGTTCTATGATGTAGTACACATGTAACCTGACAGTTCTATGATGTAGTACACATGTAACCTGACAGTTCTATGATGTAGTACACATGTAACCTGACAGTTCTATATGATGTAGTACACATGTAACCTGACAGTTCTCTAGTGTAGTACACATATAACCTGACAGTTCTCTAGTGTAGTACACATGTAACCTGACAGTTCTATGATGTAGTACACATGTAACCTGACAGTTCTATATGATGTAGTACACATGTAACCTGACAGTTCTATATGATGTAGTACACATGTAACCTGACAGTTCTCTGGTGTAGTACACATATAACCTGACAGTTCTATGATGTAGTACACATGTAACCTGACAGTTCTATATGATGTAGTACACATGTAACCTGACAGTTCTATATGATGTAGTACACATGTAACCTGACAGTTCTCTGGTGTAGTACACATGTAACCTGACAGTTCTATGATGTAGTACACATGTAACCTGACAGTTCTCTGGTGTAGTACACATGTAACCTGACAGTTCTATGATGTAGTACACATGTAATGTGCATAATAAATGTCCATTGTGTTTTGGCTGCTTTTCAGATATATATACATTATTTATTGTGGCAGTCCCCAGCATTTTTAACATTCTTCTGTAAACCAGTTCTGTACTGGCACCTTGCTGATTGTTACATTGTGCTTCATATAAACGGTATAATAACCTCTCCATAGCACAAAGCCTTGGCTGAGTTTAGAGACCATGTGTTGCCCATTCAGCATGATCTCTCTCTCTCTCGACCTACATAGTTTTCTCCACAGGAAAGGTACCACCAGTCCATCTGGAATAAGACAAGTTGCAGAAGCTGCCGGATCAGCAAAGCAATGCTCTAACTGTCTGTCTGTCGGAGCTTCGATCCTACACCAGTTGCTGACCAAGGTTTAGGACCTGGTCTGCCCTGCCATGTAGGCTTTATGTTACATCTTGCACCAGGAGAAGGCTTACCCAGTTCTAGAACTTAAGTGAATTTTCAGTTTAACATTCATCATCATCATATAGCAGGCCCATTGCATGATTCACTTTCATCACGACCCACAGAAAGACTCAGTCTTTGGCCAGTTCCCCTGCCTCAGACATTTCCTAGGTGCCTTTAGTGGCTTTCGCCTGGGTCAGCCCATGCCTCATCTTCCATTAGCCATGCCTTCTATTCACAGTTCTTTCTATCCACTCATCTCATCTCATCAACTTCCTCTTGTACCTTGCGGTGTCGAGGTGAAGTATAAAAGCAGGAAAGTGTCCTCTTATGGGCTTCATGTATCGATATTCCCATGGACTCTGTTATTCCCTGCATCCATCGTTTACGTGGTCGGCCTCTTCCTCCCTCTGGTCTGTACATCATTGCTTGTTGTGGTATACTGTTAGCTGGTAACCTACTTGCATGGCCAAACTATTTGACTTGCTGCCTTCTAACTAATAAAACCTAGTGCAGCTATAACCCCCACTTTAGTCCTGATTTCTTCATTTCTGATCTTATCTCTTCTTGATACTTTGAGTATTCTCAGGAATCTCATTTCTGTTGTTGTGATTTTTCTTTTCTCTTTTTTCTATCCACGTTAGTTGTTAATCACGGCTCCAACTTCACAGAAAATGGTCATCCCATAATGCTCCTTTCCTGTGCCAGTGAATATGACACAAAATGCTCCTCACTGCCCCATGTGAAAAGTGGAACAGACAACAGCCCGCACAAACTCTGTGATGTTTAATATGACCACAGTATGTCAGTTTCCGAGACATGAAGCTGCTTGTGATCCAGTTGTCTTTGATGTTCTGATCTGGTAGAATGTCTCTCTTCATCTTTATCTACAGTTTTCTTAACAGATAAGTTTAAGTTCAAAATTCCCGATAATCTTCTTTAGTGATAGTGAAATTGTCCATGATTGACATCCATATATGTTACCATAGAGGGATGGGACAAACGAGCGCCCTGATATCATGTTTAGGGACAGTAAATTATTTAATAAAAAAAACCAGGAGTGTCCAGGAAAAACTGGGACATCTGGCAACTGTAGTCATGGGTTTCGAATCACATCAAGGCGGATTTGAATGGTTAAAATTGAGCCTGATAAATGCCATCGCATTGGTGTCCTAAAGAGTGTGCCTGTCAGAAGTTGCTGTCCTGAAGAGTTTGCCTGTGAGTGAAGTTGCTGTCCTGAAGAGTTTGCCTGTGAGTGAAGTTGCTGTCCTGAAGAGTTTGCCTGTCAGTACAGTTGCTGCCCTAAAGAGTTTGCCTGTCAGTACAGTTGCTGCCCTAAAGAGTGTGCCTGTCAGTACAGTTGCTGTCTTAAAGAGTGTGCCTGTCAGTACAGTTGCTGTCCTAAAGAGTGTGCCTGTCAGTACAGTAGCTGTCTTAAAGAGTTTGCCTGTCAGTACAGTTGCTGTCTTAAAGAGTGTGCCTGTCAGTACAGTTGCTGTCCTAAAGAGTTTGCCTGACAGTGAAGTTGCTGTCCTAAAGAGTGTGCCTGTCAGTACAGTTGCTGTCCTAAAGAGTTTGCCTGTCAGTACAGTTGCTGTCCTAAAGAGTGTGCCTGTCAGTACAGTTGCTGTCCTAAAGAGTGTGCCTGTCAGTACAGTTGCTGTCTTAAAGAGTGTGCCTGTCAGTACAGTTGCTGTCCTAAAGAGTTTGCCTGACAGTGAAGTTGCTGTCCTAAAGAGTGTGCCTGTCAGTACAGGACTCTTTTTACACCCGATGGGTCCTGTATGGTATATGGTGTTTGACCCACATTTCTGTAGACCAACCAGCACTCGGAATGATGTGGTCAGTATCACGCTGACCGCCTTTATTTCCCCAGACATGTCCTGGTTCCAGTTTTTATCTGGGTCGACCTGGCAGCTCAGGTCTGTTTGTTTAATAATCGGTCTCGATGGAGATTCAAACACACAACCTTCAGGCTGGCAGGCAGGCACGCTAGCCACTGTGCCATCCCTGGGTATTGGATGCTAGCCCCTTGTTTTGTACAGACCAGTCGACGCTGGATGAAACCATTTGTAGTTGTAACTGTAATACTTCTTACATGTGATGTGTGATAATATCAATAAAACATATGCACCACTCATGCTTGTGGTGTTTTCGTGATTGTGGCGTTTTGGCTGCCTGGTGTCATACACATGTAACCTGACAGTTCTCTGGTGTAGTACACATGTAACCTGACAGTTCTATGGTGTAGTACACATGTAACCTGACAGTTCTATGATGTAGTACACATGTAACCTGACAGTTCTATGGTGTAGTACACATATAACCTGACAGTTCTCTGATGTAGTACACATGTAACCTGACAGTTCTATGGTGTAGTACACATGTAACCTGACAGTTCTATGGTGTAGTACACATGTAACCTGACAGTTCTATGATGTAGTACACATATAACCTGACAGTTCTATGATGTAGTACACATGTAACCTGACAGTTCTCTGATGTAGTACACATGTAACCTGACAGTTCTATATGATGTAGTACACATGTAACCTGACAGTTCTCTAGTGTAGTACACATGTAACCTGACAGTTCTATGATGTAGTACACATGTAACCTGACAGTTCTCTGATGTAGTACACATGTAACCTGACAGTTCTCTGATGTAGTACACATGTAACCTGACAGTTCTATATGATGTAGTACACATGTAACCTGACAGTTCTCTAGTGTAGTACACATGTAACCTGACAGTTCTATGATGTAGTACACATGTAACCTGACAGTTCTCTGATGTAGTACACATGTAACCTGACAGTTCTATGATGTAGTACACATGTAACCTGACAGTTCTATATGATGTAGTACACATGTAACCTGACAGTTCTCTAGTGTAGTACACATGTAACCTGACAGTTCTATGATGTAGTACACATGTAACCTGACAGTTCTATGGTGTAGTACACATGTAACCTGACAGTTCTATGGTGTAGTACACATGTAACCTGACAGTTCTATGGTGTAGTACACATGTAACCTGACAGTTCTATGATGTAGTACACATGTAACCTGACAGTTCTATGATGTAGTACACATGTAACCTGACAGTTCTATGATGTAGTACACATGTAACCTGACAGTTCTATATGATGTAGTACACATGTAACCTGACAGTTCTATGATGTAGTACACATGTAACCTGACAGTTCTATATGATGTAGTACACATGTAACCTGACAGTTCTCTAGTGTAGTACATATGAGATGTGTATAAGAGACAGCATGTAACCTGACAGTTCTATGATGTAGTACACATGTAACCTGACAGTTCTATGATGTAGTACACATGTAACCTGACAGTTCTCTAGTGTAGTACACATGTAACCTGACAATTCTATGATGTAGTACACATGTAACCTGACAGTTCTCTAGTGTAGTACACATGTAACCTGACAATTCTATGATGTAGTACACATGTAACCTGACAGTTCTATGATGTAGTACACGTGTAACCTGACATTTCTCTAGTGTAGTACACGTGTAACCTGACATTTCTCTAGTGTAGTACACATGTAACCTGACAGTTCTATGATGTAGTACACATATAACCTGACAGTTCTATATGATGTAGTACACGTGTAACCTGACAGTTCTCTAGTGTAGTACACATGTAACCTGACAGTTCTATGATGTAGTACACATATAACCTGACAGTTCTCTAGTGTAGTACACATATAACCTGACAGTTCTATATGATGTAGTACACATATAACCTGACAGTTCTCTAGTGTAGTACACATGTAACCTGACAGTTCTCTAGTGTAGTACACATGTAACCTGACAGTTCTCTAGTGTAGTACACATGTAACCTGACAGTTCTATATGGTGTAGTACACATGTAACCTGACAGTTCTATATGATGTAGTACACATATAACCTGACAGTTCTATATGATGTAGTACACATATAACCTGACAGTTCTATGATGTAGTACACATGTAACCTGTCAGTTCTATATGATGTAGTACACATGTAACCTGACAGTTCTATGATGTAGTACACATGTAACCTGACAGTTCTCTAGTGTAGTACACATGTAACCTGACAGTTCTATGATGTAGTACACATGTAACCTGACAGTTCTCTGATGTAGTACACATGTAACCTGACAGTTCTATGATGTAGTACACGTGTAACCTGACAGTTCTATGATGTAGTACACATGTAACCTGACAGTTCTATGATGTAGTACACATGTAACCTGACAGTTCTATGATGTAGTACACATGTAACCTGACAGTTCTATATGATGTAGTACACATGTAACCTGACAGTTCTCTAGTGTAGTACACATATAACCTGACAGTTCTCTAGTGTAGTACACATGTAACCTGACAGTTCTATGATGTAGTACACATGTAACCTGACAGTTCTATATGATGTAGTACACATGTAACCTGACAGTTCTCTAGTGTAGTACACATATAACCTGACAGTTCTCTAGTGTAGTACACATATAACCTGACAGTTCTATGATGTAGTACACATGTAACCTGACAGTTCTATATGATGTAGTACACATGTAACCTGACAGTTCTATATGATGTAGTACACATGTAACCTGACAGTTCTCTGGTGTAGTACACATGTAACCTGACAGTTCTATGATGTAGTACACATGTAACCTGACAGTTCTCTAGTGTAGTACATATGTAACCTGACAGTTCTCTAGTGTAGTACACATGTAACCTGACAGTTCTCTGATGTAGTACACATGTAACCTGACAGTTCTATGATGTAGTACACATGTAACCTGACAGTTCTATGATGTAATACACATGTAACCTGACAGTTCTCAGGTGTAGTACACATGTAACCTGACAGTTCTATGATGTAGTACACATGTAACCTGACAGTTCTATGATGTAGTACACATGTAACCTGACAGTTCTATGATGTAGTACACATGTAACCTGACAGTTCTCAGGTGTAGTACACATATAACCTGACAGTTCTCTGATGTAGTACACATGTAACCTGACAGTTCTCAGGTGTAGTACACATATAACCTGACAGTTCTATGATGTAGTACACATGTAACCTGACAGTTCTCAGGTGTAGTACACATGTAACCTGACAGTTCTATGATGTAGTACACATGTAACCTGACAGTTCTCAGGTGTAGTACACATGTAACCTGACAGTTCTATGATGTAGTACACATGTAACCTGACAGTTCTCTAGTGTAGTACACATGTAACCTGACAGTTCTATAGTGTAGTACACATGTAACCTGACAGTTCTATATGATGTAGTACACACGTAACCTGACAGTTCTATATGATGTAGTACACACGTAACCTGACAGTTCTCTGATGTAGTACACATGTAACCTGACAGTTCTATAGTGTAGTACACATATAACCTGACAGTTCTATATGGTGTAGTACACATGTAACCTGACAGTTCTATGATGTAGTACACATGTAACCTGACAGTTCTATGATGTAGTACACATGTAACCTGACAGTTCTCTGATGTAGTACACATGTAACCTGACAGTTCTATAGTGTAGTACACATATAACCTGACAGTTCTATATGGTGTAGTACACATGTAACCTGACAGTTCTCTGATGTAGTACACATGTAACCTGACAGTTCTATAGTGTAGTACACATGTAACCTGACAGTTCTATAGTGTAGTACACATATAACCTGACAGTTCTATATGGTGTAGTACACATGTAACCTGACAGTTCTATGATGTAGTACACATGTAACCTGACAGTTCTATATGATGTAGTACACATGTAACCTGACAGTTCTATAGTGTAGTACACATGTAACCTGACAGTTCTATATGATGTAGTACACATGTAACCTGACAGTTCTATGATGTAGTACACATGTAACCTGACAGTTCTATAGTGTAGTACACATGTAACCTGACAGTTCTATATGATGTAGTACACATGTAACCTGACAGTTCTATGATGTAGTACACATGTAGTCTGACAGTTCTGATTTAGTACACCCAGGATTTTATTAGAAAGCAGCAAGTCAAATGGTTTGGCCATGCAAGTAGGCTACCAGTCAACAGCATGCCACAACAAGTAATGATGTACAGACCAGATGGAAACAGAGGAAGAGGCCGACCACGTAAACGTTGGACTGAGGGAATAACAGAATCCATGGGAATGTCGATATACGAAGCCCATAACCGGGCACTCTCACGAAGTTTATACTTCACCTCGACACCGCAAGGTACAAGAGGAACATGATGAGAAGAAGAAGAAGGGTCCAGGCAACTTCACAACAGAAATGATCATGTGGTCTTAGGGCAGAAGTCTTGTGTAGAACCAGCAAGAGTGGTCTTAGTGACTGTCACCCTGCGGTTAGCTGTGGTCCAAAGTGAACTGTATCAATTATCCTTCTTACCTGTCACTGAATGTATCACGAGAAAATGAGATGTAGATGATAAGCTTTACTAGAACACAACCACAAGGAACAAAAAGGACGTTGCGGCCAAAGCCTTCATCACCACACAAACACACACACAACAATACAACCACATAAAAAGGGGAGGAGAGAAAGAGGGGTGTTTATTGGAATAGTGGACGTGGGAGACATCGGACCTCACGAGTGTACAAAAGGGGGGAAAGCGTAGCTGCGAGCAAACGAGAGAAGCATAGAGACAGGCACAAAACAGCATCATAGCCAAGACCACTGTGTCAAAAGCTAGAGTGAAACGAGGAATGGCTGACAACACACGTGAAGGCCCCACTTTGAGAACAAGCATGAATACCTCACATGTCACTGCAGCCCTAACTTTGCTTCATGCCTTACAGGATCTGCAAAGACAATGCAGATCTTGCAAAAACCAAAACCAAGCTGATTCAAAGCAAAAGAAAAACAGTTTTGTTTTAAAAAGTCACCCGTGTGACTCAGTTTATTAACAAGTAGGATATAAAATTAACAATAAGAATAAACAGTGACAATTATTTAAAATGGAATGGTTCAATCTTAAAGCTTTAACTGGCAGACCCTAGGTACAGCAACCACGATGACACCGGGTTTGTACATCTATGTGTTTAGACACCCTTCATATCATCATAATTAATTCAGTCTGCCTATTTAACCCATGGGTGTGGAGGTATCCTGTAGCCTAAGTTTAGTCTTTCCTCTTCTACCTTGGAATGTAGAGGTACCCTACACTCTTGTTTAGTCTTTCCTCTTCTACCCTGGGATGTAGAGGTACCTTACAGTCTCCTTTAGTCTTTTCTCTTCTACCCTGGGATGTAGAGGAACCTTAAAGTCTCCTTTAGTCTTTCCTTTTCTACTCTGGAATGTAGAGGTATCTGCAGTCTTGTTTAGTCTTTCTTCTTCTACCCTGGAATATGGAGGAACCTTACAGTCTTGTTTAGTCTTTCCTCTTCTACCCTGGAATGTAGAAGTACCTTAGTCTCCTTTAGTCTTTCCTTTTCTACCCTGGAATCTAGAGGTATCTTCAGTCTTGTTTAGTCTTTCCTCTTCCACCCTGGGATGTAGGGGTGCCTTACATTCTTGTTTAGTCTTTTCTCCTCTACCCTAAGGTGTAGAGCTATCTTGTGGTCTTGTTAAGTCTTACCTCAGGGTGTAGACAGATCTTAAGCGTTGTACGCTCATAGTGTGATCCAAAAGAGATCAGAGCACTAACATATGGCTTCAACTCAGAATAAACTGGTCACTGAATCCAGGCAATCAACGAAAACACAATTATGTCATGCACATTTTGTCATTTGATGTCATGACATCTTGTCATGTTGACATCATGCACATCTTGTCATTTGATGTCATGGCATCTTGTCATGTTGACATCATGCACACCTTGTCAGTAAAGTCTTGTTATTTGTCATCTTGTCATGACATCTTTTCATGTTGACATGCACATATTGTCATTTGATGTCATGACATCTTGTCATGTTGACGTCATGCACATATTGTCATTTACATATAATTTCAAATACACAATTACTTACCTACATTCTTCCCAACAGTTAAGTATAATTTCAACTGCACAATTAACTATCAACATTCTTCCATACATTTAAGTATAATTTAAACTGCACAATTAATTATCAACATTCTTCCCGACATGTAAGTCTAATTTAAAATGCACAATTACTTATCTACATTCTTCCAGACATTTAAGTATCATTTCAACTGCACAATTAATTTACATTCTTCCAGACAATTTAAGTATAATTTCAAATGCACAATTAATTATCTACATTCTTCATGACATTTAAGTATAATTTAAAATGCACAATTACTTATCTACATTCTTCCAGACATTTAAGTATCATTTCAACTGCACAATTAATTTACATTCTTCCAGACAATTTAAGTATAATTTCAAATGCACAATTAATTATCTACATTCTTCATGACATTTAAGTATAATTTAAAATGCACAATTACTTATCTACATTCTTCCAGACATTTAAGTATCATTTCAACTGCACAATTAATTTACATTCTTCCAGACAATTTAAGTATAATTTCAAATGCACAATTAATTATCTACATTCTTCATGACATTTAAGTATAATTTAAACTGCATATATAAATGGAAAATAAATTTATTTAAATTCTTCCCTGCTTTAAGTATATTTTGAACTGCGTATATATAAGTTACAGAATTAATTTATCAACATTCTTCCCAATGTTTGACTACAATTTCAACCGTAGTTTGCCACAGCATGGAACAAAGTCTTGACTGACACTCATAGAAGTAAAGGAAAGTGGTAGAGATCAGAGCACACACTACACAATTTACAAATGTAAAGCTAAAGGCACTTTCTGACCTGAAACTGTTGCCCCCAAAAGACAACAGCGCTTTGGTTAAGGAACAAATGTGCTTCAACGCATGGCCAACTACACAAGAAAGGTGTCTTCATGGACCAGGTCTATAACCCATTAGGACCCACAACTATGACATATGGGCAAGTTGTTCCCGGCCATTCCAATAGCAATGTAGTTCTCAGAAATGTATTTCTTTGACTGCCAAACCTTAGCTGGAAATCGATGTCAAAGGATGTATCAATGGCCTCACGGGCTGCCTTGCAGCTGATACTCCTCCTCCTTCTTTGTTTGTCCGGAATGTTTGTTTTGGAGGCAATTGTGTTGTGCCTGTTTACAGCAGAGCTGCGATATTTGCACCTTTCGACCGACACATCCAACTTCTTCAGGCATGTGTTGACCGGGTTAACCTTCCCGGAGCTAATATTCCTAGTTAGTTTCCACGACACATATTTTTGTCTGTAAAACAGCAAACAATGTGTATGAGTCTAGATCTGATTTTATTTCATGAGTTCACGACTCTCAGAGCTCTCGGTCAGATTCAAACCGTTATATGGTATAATCAGTAAAGCGCCATGTTATGCACACTCAGGTGCACTGGACACAATGTGCTAGATCAGTGGTTCTCAACCGGTGGGGAATTCCCCCCCCCCAGGGGGGAATTTCATGGTTTCCAGGGGGGGAATGAAGACCATTTCAAGATCGTGTTAATACAAGAACCGATTACTTGACATAGTTTTTCCCTTCATACTTTACAGTTATGTATGTCTCGTCCTTCTAAAATTCATTTTATAAAGTAAGTAGACCTACAAATCATGTTTTATGTGGATGTCTAGACTTGTTTTAGTATATGCTATTAAATTTACCTTCCATTTTTACGTATACTGTGTAGGGGTGGGGGGATTTTTAGATAGGAAATATGAAAGGGGGGGAATGACGTTCTGAAAATACGGTGAAGGGGGGAACGGGCCAAATTTTTGATAGGAAGGGGGGGAATGGCGTTCTGAAAATATGGTGAAGGGGGGAATGGGCCAAAAAAGGTTGAGAACCATTGTGCTAGATCCATGTTTTAATAGACAACTCGGTGGGTGATGAGGTCAGCATAATGTCGGCCACCTTTGTTTCCCAAGACATTTCCTGGCAGCCATTTCAGGCTGAGGTTGAACTGGGTGCTCATGTCCATTTAAAAAACAAGCCCTGCTGCAGATTCAAACTCATGACCACCGGGTGGCAGGCGATCATCCAGCCACTGCACTACCATACCTCCCCCCTCCAATATACATATTAAAAAGTAAGTCTTAAAAGTCAAGAGGATGGGCTTCAATGACCAGGTTTTATCCCACATGGGTCGGGCTCTTTCCCCAGGGCAACCTGCCTAAATCACAAACTCTATAACTCCAGTGTTGACCCCCAGGAGTCTCCGAGAAAAATGCACTCGCGAACCAAAAGACGCAGCCCTGAATGAACCCACAACCTTCGCCGCGCGAGACATACGGCTTGACCACTTCGTCACGGAGACTCCCAAAAAGCAAGTACAAGAAAGACCCTTTTACCCACATGATACATGGTGCTAGACACATATTTGAATAGACCAATCAGCATTTGCTGGGTCATGTGGTCAGTCTCACACCAGCTGCCTTCACTCTCCAAGACATTTCCTGGCACCCATGTCAGGCTGGTTAACCTGGGAGCCCAGGTCCATCTAAAACATCTGCCCCAACCCAGATTTGAACTGACAACCACCAGACCAGCATCTTGCCACTATGCCACCCAAATCTATATACACATATAAAATTATACAATGTACAAATAGTTCTAATACTCAGTGTATATTGTAAGTACGTCAAAAATATGCAAAAATAGATAAAATGACTGTCAAATTGTCATTCATTGGCACCTTGCCATCTTAACAGACGATAGTTTGTTACATTGTGCTTCAAAAGACATAATAACTACAACCCATGGCGGTAGCGAATATGACTGATCAGACTAATTCGCACCGTACATGTTCATCTACAATGGATGCAATTGAACACATGGTCATCATTTTCACCCAAAAAAATGGTCATTAAGATATGGAAAGAAAAACATTCAAAGTACAATAAAGCAAACAGCAAACAAAATCACTGTCATGTTTACATTTGTGGAGATGAAGTTATGTTTTTTATAAGGGCTCGCGGTTCTCCCAGGACGAGAGCCGCTGAACCATCAGACAACCCAACCATGTTGAAACAAAAACAAAATCCACCACATAAGTTGCTTTTATTTTCTGAATGTTTCTTCATCTGATTTAATTCCTTCTGTGTTCATTGTCACTTGTGATTTCATTCCTTTTGTATTTATTGTCCCTTCAGATTTCATTACCTTTTTGCTAACTGTTTCTTCAGATTTCATGCCATGTGCTAGCTGTTCCTTCAGATTACATTCAGTGTGTGCTAACTGTCCCTTCAGAATTCATTCCTTTGTGCCAACTATCCTTTCAGATTTCATTCCCTTTGTGCTAACTGTCCCTTCAGATTTCATTCTCGGTGTTCTAACTGTCCCTTCAGATTTCATTCTCTTTGTGCTAACTGTTCCTTCAGATTTCATTCTCATCATCACATTGCAGGTCCTTGAAGAGTGTTTAGATCTCTCACCATTTCCCCCACAGGTGCCCTGTCTTGGTACAACATCAGGATTGGCTTGTCCATGCTTCAGGTCCTTTTTTTCCGACTCTCAAACGCCTCATAACATTCAAGTTGAACTATTTTATTTACTGACTGAATTATCGTGAGGAACAAATTTTTGATAAATGGTACCTTTCCATTAAAAAAAGAAACAAAACAAAGACAATTAACAAAACCCTTCACATTTGGGTGATTGACATGCCTTCTTCTTGGTTACCATGATGACATTCCAACCATACATCCAGGCTTTGTCATTACAGCCATACATCCAAACTTTGTCATTACAGCCATACATCCAAACTTTGTCATTACAGCCATACATCCAGGCTTTGTCATTACAGCCATACATCCAAACTTTGTCATTACAGCCATACATCCAGGCCTTTGTCATTACAGCCATACATCCAGGCTTTGTCATTACAGCCATACATCCAAACTTTGTCATTACAGACATACATCCAACTTTGTCATTACAGCCATACATCCAGGCTTTGTCATTACAGCCATACATCCAAACTTTGTCATTACAGCCATACATCCAAACTTGTCATTACAGCCATACATCCAGGCTTTGTCATTACAGCCATACATCCAGGCTTTGTCATTACAGCCATACATCAGGCTTTGTCATTACAGCCATACATCCAAACTTTGTCATTACAGCCATACATCCAAACTTTGTCATTACAGCCATACATCCAGGCTTTGTCATTACAGCCATACATCCAGGCTTTGTCATTACAGCCATACATCCAGGCTTTGTCATTACAGCCATACATCCAAACTTTGTCATTACAGCCATACATCCAAACTTTGTCATTACAGCCATACATCCAGGCTTTGTCATTACAGCCATACATCCAAGGCTTTGTCATTACAGCCATACATCCAGGCTTTGTCATTACAGCCATACATCCAAACTTTGTCATTACAGCCATACATCCAAACTTTGTCATTACAGCCATACATCCAAACTTGTCATTACAGCCATACATCCAAACTTTGTCATTACAGCCATACATCCAGGCTTTGTCATTACAGCCATACATCCAAAGCTTTGTCATTACAGCCATACATCCAAACTTTGTCATTACAGCCATACATCCAGGCTTTGTCATTACAGCCATACATCCAAGGCTTTGTCATTACAGCCATACATCCAGGCTTTGTCATTACAGCCATACATCCAAACTTTGTCATTACAGCCATACATCCAGGCTTTGTCATTACAGCCATACATCCAAACTTTGTCATTACAGCCATACATCCAAACTTTGTCATTACAGCCATACATCCAGGCTTTGTCATTACAGCCATACATCCAAACTTTGTCATTACAGCCATACATCCAAACTTTGTCATTACAGCCATACATCCAGGCTTGTCATTACAGCCATACATCCAAACTTTGTCATTACAGCCATACATCCAGGCTTTGTCATTACAGCCATACATCCAAACTTTGTCATTACAGCCATACATCCAAACTTTGTCATTACAGCCATACATCCAGGCTTTGTCATTACAGCCATACATCCAAACTTTGTCATTACAGCCATACATCCAAACTTTGTCATTACAGCCATACATCCAGGCTTTGTCATTACAGCCATACATCCAAACTTTGTCATTACAGCCATACATCCAGGCTTTGTCATTACAGCCATACATCCAGGCTTTGTCATTACAGCCATACATCCAAACTTTGTCATTACAGCCATACATCCAAACTTTGTCATTACAGCCATACATCCAGGCTTTGTCATTACAGCCATACATCCAGGCTTTGTCATTACAGCCATACATCCAGGCTTTGTCATTACAGCCATACATCCAAACTTTGTCATTACAGCCATACATCCAAACTTTGTCATTACAGCCATACATTCCAGGCTTTGTCATTACAGCCATACATCCAGGCTTTGTCATTACAGCCATACATCCAGGGCTTTGTCATTACAGCCATACATCCAACTTTGTCATTACAGCCATACATCCAGGCTTTGTCATTACAGCCATACATCCAAACTTTGTCATTACAGCCATACATCCAAACTTTGTCATTTACAGCCATACATCCAGGCTTTGTCATTACAGCCATACATCCAGGCTTTGTCATTACAGCCATACATCCAGGCTTTGTCATTACAGCCATACATCCAGGCTTTGTCATTATAGCCATACATCCAAACTTTGTCATTACAGCCATACATCCAGGCTTTGTCATTACAGCCATACATCCAGGCTTTGTCATTATAGCCATACATCCAGGCTTTGTCATTATAGCCATACATCCAAACTTTGTCATTACAGCCATACATCCAAACTTTGTCATTACAGCCATACATCCAGGCTTTGTCATTACAGCCATACATCCAGGCTTTGTCATTACAGCCATACATCCAGGCTTTGTCATTACAGCCATACATCCAGGCTTTGTCATTACAGCCATACATCCAAACTTTGTCATTACAGCCATACATCCAGGCTTTGTCATTACAGCCATACATCCAGGCTTTGTCATTACAGCCATACATCCAAACTTTGTCATTACAGCCATACATCCAGGCTTTGTCATTACAGCCATACATCCAAACTTTGTCATTACAGCCATACATCCAGGCTTTGTCATTACAGCCATACATCCAGGCTTTGTCATTACAGCCATACATCCAGGCTTTGTCATTACAGCCATACATCCAGGCTTTGTCATTACAGCCATACATCAAACTTTGTCATTACAGCCATACATCCGGCTTTGGTCATTACAGCCATACATCCAGGCTTTGTCATTACAGCCATACATCCAAACTTTGTCATTACAGCCATACATCCAGGCTTTGTCATTACAGCCATACATCCAAACTTTGTCATTACAGCCATACATCCAGGCTTTGTCATTACAGCCATACATCCAGGCTTTGTCAAGTGTTATGACATGTTTCAAAGAGTTTTCTCAGCATTAACAGTTCTAACGGCTCCTGACTTACTGCGAGTCTGATCTCTGTTTTGTTCATCTGTTGCGAGACGTGACACAAATTTTGCAGCAACACATTGCTTGTTCAGTGTTTCTTTTAAAATCATAAAGCATATATTTTTTATAGATTCATACTTCCACTGACACTTCACAAAACATCAACTGCTTAAATGATATGGCCAACAATATATGTTAACATCAACTGTTTAAATAACATCAACAATATATGTTAAAATCAACTGTTTAAATGATTTGACCCTCAATGTATGTTAACATTATCTGTTTAAATGATATGTCTAATCAACTGTTTAAATAATTCGACCACAAATATATTTTAACATCAACTGTTAAATTATTTGATATGTCAGTGCTGAATGGATGGGAAACAACAAAAACAATTGACAAACATTTATTAACTGTATCTGTAGAGAATAGACGAACTAAAATGTCATGGTTACATCACTCGTGCGGAGCTCATGAAAAAATTGGCCAAATTCGAATTCTAGGGAAGATAGTGACACAAGGAATGGCACTAGCAGATGTGATGTTGGGATTCTTTCTGACTTTCTTGTCAAGAGAGTATTATGTGTCAAAATTGTCATGCGTCGAAGTACACTTGTTCCTGCAGTGAGGCGCAGTCATCATTTGGAGGTGAGAGGTTCCATCCCGGCCAGTAACTATCGATTTCAATTTTTATGTTGTCTAGTGCATCTTCTAGTCTCTGCTTCCTTCTTCTCCTTCTATGAGTGCTAAACAATACATGTATTCTTAGTGGCCTCAAAGGATTCGCCAACTGATAAACTTGAAAGTTTATCAAAGGATTCGCCAACTGATAAACTTGAAAGAAACCTAATAATAGGAACATGGAATGTGAGACACCTGGCTTATGATACTGAGACAATTTGAAAGACTTCAGGGGTAAAGTTCTGTACTTGACAACTAAATAAGAGATAATGAAATGATGATCTTCAAATTACAATTACCAATCATGACCTGAGAATCAGTCCTTAAAATAAGCTTGTATATATTGAAAAAACAAACAAACAAACGAGGTTTGAGCACATACAATAAGAGTTAAATGTAATAATGCTGGTTCCCGTGCCTACTCCTTCTGTTTTTTGCGTAGGAATATCTTCTCCAGGCCTATCCAGGGAGACTCGAAGGCCAGCATCAGGATAAAAGCAGCCATGTTGGTGATGACAAGGATCCCACAGAAAGTAACAACCTGTTGGAAAAGAGCAGGCAGAATAATTCTCTAGGGTCTTATATGTGCTTACGGGGGAGAGGAGGAGGAGGAGAGAGAGAGTGTGTGTGTGCGCACGCACATGCATGTGTGAGAGAGAGAGAGACAGACAGAGACAGAGAGAGATAAAGAGAGATACAGAGAGATAGAAAGAGACAGAGAGATAGAAAGAGATGGAGAGAGAGACACACACACACACACACAAACAAAGAGAGATGAGAGAAACAGAGAGAGAGAAACACAGACGAGTGAGAGACAGACAGAGATAGAGAGAAGCAGAGAGATATAGAGAGAAACACAGACAGGGAGAAATAACACAGAGAGAGAGAGAAAAAGAGAGAGATAGACAGACACACAGAGAGAAACAGAAAGAAAAAGACAGAGAGAGAGAGAGAGAGAGAGAGAGCATATCTGTATATGCTTTTACAGAAGAATGCTAAAATTCCTTGGACATGCAAAATGAGTTATCTAAACATTTAGAAAGACACTAAGATACAAATACAACTTATCACAAACATCATTAAAATGCAGGTGAACACTCAACATTAAAACACAGGTGGACTTTCTACATTAAAACGCAGGTGGTACAGGAGCTCTTCATTGGTCACTGAAGAACTGAATGGAGCACATGGGAATATCCAGAGTACAATGATGTTGATTCTTGAATTTATATTCACAAACACCGGAAAGAGACAGTCGTCACAATTTGGCCACACTATGAGAACAGAAAAACCAAAACATGCGGTGGCAACTTGTCAGATTTGTGAAAAGAGAGATCAAGGAAGACAGCAAGAAACATTTCTGACAGCCTATTGTCATGGCACTATAAGATATCAGAACACAAAATGATATATGCCGTTGAAAATCGTAAGATGCGGAGAAGTATGATCACAAACGCCAGCTGCCAAGGCACTTGATTTTTTAAAAATATGTTGGCTTGCTTTGAACTCATGCATAGTCCATACACGTGCTACCACTTCTAGTGCACAACTGATTTTGGTATTTAGATGAGCTTTCCCTATTATCAGTGTCCCTTGCCATCAGGCGAACTCACTGCGACCCCAAGTCAAGGACGAGAAGTCAACATTTTAGTCCAACTGACCGGCTTAGGGGTTGAACCTGCTATCTTTGCATCAGCACACCCGATGTTTAAGAACGAGCATTCATATCCATTCAGCCATGCTGGCCTCCAAGACACTTGATGATGACATTTTATTACAGGCTTACATGAGAGCACATTGTCTGGTCAGATACTCACATCTCCAAGAGACATATCACCATCATCATGTATCATGTACTTTACAGTTACATCACTCCCATTACAACCCACTAGAAAGATGTTTAATTCTTCCTCAGTTCCTAACTCATGTATTTTCATTCTCAGAGTATCTTCAATGTCCTGTGTTCAATGTTGCACTAGTCAATTACTGCCTCGCCTTCCAGGAATCATGCCTTCCAGTAAGCCACTATGATGTGCAATGGCACCTGGAATGTTTGAGCTACTCGTATGTATGATTTGGGAAAAATGGTGTAGTCAGGGACATTAAATACCGGGGCAGGTTGGTGTGCTGGGGAATGAACAGGCAGACAGATTGGCTGGCTCTGCAAAACTTGGTGGAGTATTGATGCATGATAAGGCAGACGTGGTTGCGGCCTTGTGGGAGCACGTGTACACCTCGAAGGAGCAAATGGATCACCATGGTCTGGCAAGAATGCGACAGCGTGGAGTGACGAGCGGATCTGGCCGATGCTCGAAGCTTAGAGGAAACGTGAGACGCACATATAATCAGATTGCTACTGGTACTATTGGGGTTGGAACTCTTCGCTGGCTTCTGAGGATGGGGACGAAGCGCTTATGGGAATGCCCCGAATGCTGTGATGTCGGTTCTTAAAACAATCAATCAATCAATCATTAAATACTGTAAGATGAGCATTCTGAGATTATGAGAAACAAGTTGGAAGCAAACAGGCAAAAAGCTTCTAACCACTGGTGAAACAGTGCTGTTTGTGAGCCATATAGAGGAAATGCCTCTTACGCTAAAGAGGCAGAGAGAGCACTGATAGAGTGGGAGGCAGTAAATTCTAGGATAATAAAAGCAACATTCAGAACCACAGAAAGAAAGCATACATGAACATGATGCAATGTTACAAAGTTTATGCAGAAACATTGATCCAATATTACAATGTTTATACAGAAACACTGATCCAATGTTATAATGTTAACACAGACACACTTTGATCCAAAGTTACAATGTTTATACAGAAACACTGATCCAAAGTTACAATGTTTATACAGAAACACTGATCCAAAGTTACAATGTTTACACAGAAACACTTTGATCTATTTTGACACTGTTCACAGAGAAACACTTACAATGTTTGTATCGTTCAAATAGTATAGCCTCTCCCGGTTTTGGAAATATATGTACAATACATAGGGGTGGATCAGGTAGGATAAGTAGGTCAACCGCCCCAAAACAACAAACGCCGACCAGGACAAAATTCTGTTTACAAAACCTGTTGACAAAAGAGGAAACAGATGTAAAGATTAAGCACAGCTTCTCAGTGTGTATTCTCATGTGTTATGGCTAATCATTACCTATAAACACTTTTAGCACTAGCAGATGCTGGCACTGAGACCTAAGGGCAGTAAACATGTTTCACAATTCCCTCATATACCCAAGTCAAGGGTTCGACATTAGTTGCAGACAATTTGGAAGCAGACTACCTTATGTTGTTTTTCAATTGTATGGGCGCTGTTTGTTCAGAAAGCAATGGTAAACTACTGAATGTAAAAATTTGCCTAGTAAATAACAAACAGCCAAAAAATTCAGGGGTTGATTGTGATGTCCCGTAAAAGATGTGCAACTAACTTAACTAGGAGATTACTGCTGCTGCCTACATTAACTGGTACATATGGAGAATAGCCAATAATACATCGGACATTGATTAGTACACGTGAAGAATAGCCAATTACACATGTGACATTGATTAGTACACGTGAAGAATAGCCAATTACACATGGGACATTGATTAGTACACATGAAGAATAGCCAATCACACATGAGACATTGATTAGTATACATGAAGAATAGCCAATCACATATAGGACATTGATTAGTATACATGAAGAATATGCAATCACACATAAGACATTGATTAGTACACATGAAGAATAGCCAATCACACACGATACATTGATTAGTACACATGAATAGCCAATTACACATGGGACATTGATTAGTACACATGAAGAATAGCCAATCACACATAAGACATTGATTAGTACACATGAAGAATAGCCAATCACACATGAGACATTGATTGGTATACATGAAGAATAGCCAATCACACATGAGACAGTGATTAGTATACATGAAGAATAGCCAATCACACGTGGAATCCATTCTACAGTGTGCATCTTAATTATGATTCACTTTATAATGAAACCTGTTTTGCCGCGTATATCTTAAGTGTGATTCACTTTATAATGAAATCCATTTCACAGTGTGGATTGGGGTGGTGAATAGTGAAATCCATTTTGCATTGTGGATATAGGCTGTTATTCACTTTTTAGTGAAACCCATTGTACATTATAAATTATGGGCTGCAGTTTGTGTTATAGTGAAACCTATTTTCCAGTGCAGCAATGCACCCTGGTCGGAAGCTTAAGCAGGGTACTAATGTGCTTCACAACAGATTAACAAAAACCAGAAGTAGAATCAGTAAGCTGTACTAGAACATGACCACAAGTAGAAAAATGAATGTTGCGGCTAATGCCTTCATCAGCATACAAATAACAAATATACACTAATACAACTAAATGAACAACTGTACATGAAAATATGTATAAAGGTTACTCATCTGTTTTCTTATTATGTGTGGACTTGACAAGTGTGTAGTGTCATGGACCAGGTGTCCATGACTAGAACTCACATCCGCATCATGGAAAAAAAACGGCAGGTGCCGAGTGCGAGAAGCATGATTTCGACCGGGTGCAGGGGAATAGAGGTTTCACCTGGATCTGACAATTAAAGTGTGGTCCCGGCTGGATGCATCGAGACACAGTGTTGCGGCAATGGCACATTCACAGTGCTGCCTTTGTGTAATAGTTTTAGCTAGTGTTAATAGGCATTTTACTGCAACTGGGCATTGTGATTGTATTCCTTGATCATGATGATGATGTGATAACAGACAATGTGAAACTGTTTAGTATTAATTGCAGACAATGAGCAGGACCTGCAACAATTAGTAGATGCGGTTGTTGTACACAGTGAGCAACTGGGGTTAGAATTAAATGGTAAAAAGACTCAGGTTATGGTCGTCAGTAGGAAGGAAGAAGTGCCACAATGTAATATACAAGTAAATGGAAATATTCTTCAACAAGTGAATCGGTACAATTATCTTGGAACAGTTATAACATCTGATGGGAGATGCCTTGAAGAGATTAGAACAAGAATCGCCATGGCGAAAGTAGCCTTTAGCAAGATGAAAAACATTCTGACCAATAAGAAGATGTCAATTGAAACGAGAAAAAGAGTGTTGAGGGGATACATAGAGCCTGTTCTTTGTATGGATGTGAAACTTGGACAATGAGCAGTCAAGCTGAAAAGCATCTGATGGCTGCAGAAATGTGGTTTCTGAGGAAAATGCAAAGAATACCATGGGACAGACAGAAAAACCAATGACCAAGTACTACAGGAGACAAATGAACATCGTAAACTGATTAGAGAAATTAGACGTAGACAGTCAAAATTTTTTGGACATGTTATGAGAAGAAATGGATTGGAGAACTTAGTGACAACTGACAAGATCGAGGGGAACAGACCAAGAGGAAGACCGAGAGAAAAATACCTGGATGGCTTGGCCACATGGCATGGACGAGACAGGAACACTGAGCTGATCCACGACACTGGTGATCGAGTGAAATGGCGAGTCATGACCGCCCACGCTTTCCGGCATGGCACATGATTGATTGATTGATTGAAGCTTATGTAGTTAATGTCTTACTCGGTGACCCTAGTATGATAGTTGATGTAAAGTCAAAGAGAGAGCAGTCAGTGATCATATGAGCCATTGCCCCTGGCCAACTCAGACGTGCCAAGTAAATATAAATATGATCATAGGCATGATCTATGAACACACAAGAATCTCCCCCTTAACTTCTGATAGACTATTGAGCCATGGCAAGTGAGGAAATGTGTGTGTGTGTGTGTGATATGTGTGCCCAACCATCGATTCTAAGCCATGGCATGTAGTTCAAAGCCTCGTGTTTCTGTGATGTTCCATTTCACAACAAGAGGACAATGAACACATCTACCTGCAGTAAAAGACAATCAATTACCTCCATATCCCGAGACACAAGCCACGATGACCCAGGAGACACAGGCTCCCCAGGCTGACCTGGCCACGGCATTGTAAAATGCCACCACACCAACGCTGCTGACGTTCTCCCCAGTGATGTCACCGCGGAGGCCATAAACAGCTGCCAGAGCTGTGGCTGTTGCAGCAATCCAGCCGAGACAAACTACATACTGTTGTAAATGTATAATACACTTTGTTGTAAATATATAATACATTATGTTGTTAATATTTAATACACTCCATTGTAAATGTATAATACAGTCTGTAGTAAATCTTTAAAACACTTTTGTAAATTTAAAATACAATCTCTTGTAAATATTTAATAAATCCTATTGTAAACACACAATACAAACTGTTGTTGTAAATATTTAATACTCTGATGTAAATACATAATACTCTGTTGTAAATATATAATACAGTTTAAAGTAAATTTTAAAAACACTGTAGCAATTATATAATACAGTCTGTTGTAAATATTTAATACATACTCTTGTAACGATATTGCTTTTGGGTGCTCACTCGCTTTGAACTCAAGTGTAGTCCATACACCTTACTTCTAGTAGTACTGGACTGAATTTTACGTGTGGATTAACTTTCCCTATTAACAGTGTCCCTCGCCATCTGGCAAACCCACTCTGACTTATAATTTATGTCCCCAAGTCAAGGATAAGAAGTCAACATTTTAGTCCAACTGTCCAGTGTAGGGATTGAACCCCTTTCCTCAGCATCAGCACAGCGGATGTTTAAGAACGAGCGATCTTATCCATTTGGCCATGCTGACCTCCATAAAGATATTATGCATGCTGTTGTAATGATATAATATAATCTATTGTAAATGTGTAACACATAATGCTGTAATGATATAATATAATCTATTGTAATTGTGTAACACATAATGTTGTAATGATATAATATAATCTATTGTAAATGTGTAACACATAATGTTGTAATGATATAATATAATCTATTGTACATGTGTAAAGATATGTTGTAAGTGATATATTATCCAGGCAAATTTTGAGTTAAAATCACCCAAAGTATTTCAGGATCCTCGCCGCGTGCTACAGAGTTCGTGCACTGAGCTGAGATTCTCTGGAGTCAGGCTTGAGTTAGGAGTAGAACGAGCACTTATGGTTACACCATGTGCATGATGTTAATCCGTCAACTAAATTAAACTAACTATTATAATAAATTGTAATGTGTAACACATATGCTGTATAGATAAAATATAAATCTATTGTAAAGTTATAACACATACAGCTATAAGATGTATTATATTTATTGTAAATGTTGTAACACATAATGCTGTAAAGATATATTATAATCTATTGTAAATCTGTCACACATAATGCTGTAAAGATATAATCTATTGTAAATGTGTGACACATAATGCTGTAAAGATATATTATAATCTATTGTAAATGTGTAACACATAATGCTGTAAAGATAAAATATAATATATTGTAATGTGTAACACACATGCTGTAAAGATAAAATATTATCTGTTTGTAAACATATATACATTCTGCTGTAAGCAGATAATATATTATGTTGTACATATTAAATACATATTGTTGTAAAGATATACAGTCTGTTGTAAGATGTATATGTACTGTCGCCAAGATATAAAGCATTATATAACATTCACTACATTATTGGTTTCCTTGTATAATCGCTATGCATTTTAAATATTCCTCCTTGTTAATTTGCTCAGGCAGCTGTTACTATAGATCTTAATAACATAAGAAGCATTACTTTAAATGTGGGTGAAAGCAGTTAGAATAATACACCACGTACAGAAAATATTAAAGTAACAGTTGGAACAAAGTAAGTTAATGTAGCAATTATGTGGGACAGAGAGGAGTTCAGATAGGCAGGATATAGTGGGTTAATGTAACAATTAAATGCCAGAGAAAAGATTATGTAACAATTTGGTGGGACAGGAGGGTTAAAGTACAATTGGTGGGACAATGAAGGTTACATAACAATTTCGTGGGACAGGGAGGGTTATATAACAATCTGATCGGACAGGGAGAGTTAATGTAACATTTGGTGGGAAGAGGAGGATCAATATAACAATTTTGTAGGACAGGGAGGTTAATGTAGCAATTGGTGGGACAGGGAGGGTTAATGTAACAATTTGATCAGACAGGAGAGTTAATATAATATTTTGATGGGACGGGGAAGGTTAATATAACAATTAGGTGGAACAGAGAGGCTAATATAACTATTACATGGGACACAAAGGGTTGTAAAACAAAAAAGCTTATATCGCAAAAAGTAGCCCATAAAAGCATTGTGTTAGAATGAACATTGATTGAGTTAAAAGCAACATGATAAATCTGCAGCAATTCAATGTTAGCAGTGTGCATATCTTATGGTACAAGAGAGTTAAAATGAAAATGACATTATGTTCTCAAAACACAACAAAACAAGCCATGCAGCAAACAAAATCCGCAGAAAAAATCGGCAAGGAGATACAAAGTAATGATTAATACAGAAATCAACATTACAGCATTCTAGGCACACTCACAGATTAGTTAGTTAGTTAGTCGCGGTTCCAACTTCACAGCAACGGGTCATCCCCATTATGCTCCGTTCCTGTGCCAGTGAATATCACATAAAATGCTTTTCCCTGCCCAATGTGAAAATTGGAAAAGACAGGAGTCTCGACAACCAACAGCCCACACAGGTACACTGTGCATAATGCCGCTGCCAGAATGTCAACACAAAAATCCTCCAGGAAACACACAGTTCATCTTTGATGGAATCGGCAGTCATTTTCCCATGCGGATGTTTTCCTATATGTTCACCCACAGTCTAGACACCTCTAAATGTTGTCTGGTCCGTTTCCAGATGTTTTACAATGCCGTCGCCAGAATGCGAACACAAAAGTCTTCCATGAAACACACTCACAGATGCTCCATACAAGGGATACAAACTAATGGTTAATACAAAAATCAACATTGTAACACTCTGGGCACTCTCACAGATGTTTCATACAAGCTAATGGTTAGTACAAAAATCAACATTGTAACAATTTGGGCGCTCTCACAGATGTTTCATACAAGCTAATGGTTAGTACAAAAATCAACACTGTAACACTCTGGGCACTCTCACAGATGTTTCATACAAGCTAATGGTTAGTACAAAAATCAACACTGTAACACTTTGGGCACTCTCACAGATGTTTCATACAAGCTAATGGTTAGTACAAAATTCAACATTGTAACACTTGGGCCTCTCACAGATGTTTCATACAAGCTAATGGTTAGTACAAAATTCAACATTGTAACACTCTGGGCACTCTCACAGATGTTTCATACAAGCTAATGGTTAGTACAAAAATCAACATTGTAACACTCTGGGCACTCTCACAGATGTTTCATACAAGCTAATGGTTAGTACAAAAATCAACATTACAGCACTATGGGCACTCTCACAGGTGCTCATCTACCTCGGTAAATGTGATTAGGGTGTGATGTTTGATGTTATTTGTTTGAGCAATACACTGGTTTCTATAACATTGGCATTCCTGCCAATTGAGCCTGAAAGCTGCTTGCATCTATCGCAATGAGTTGGTGCCATGTCTTTTCTCTGACTCGGCAGAAAAGTCAGCGTGGCGAAAGTTAGTACACTACCATGCTCATGTTTTTGAGGTTATGAAGTTTGATTCTGGCTACAACTTTTGTTCACAGTAGTTTTTTGGAGTTTCGATGGGGTTGTCGCTGGAGGCTACTGAGTTTCGTGCTGTGGTGACCCTTTTGCAGGAGCCTCGTGAAAGAGCGTAGCACGGGATAAACCTAGTCATGAAGTCGACCACATGCCGCTGTAAACCTTGTTATCCAGACCCGGGACTTGAGTATCAGTTACACACACGTTGTACTCCCTCAGATTCACCCATTCATACATCCCTCTCCGAGATTGTGGAGTTTCCAGTACTAGCCTTGTACATCGCACTGGTTTCTGAGCTTGAGGGTGAGACAGCTCGGCAACACAGTCCCAAAGGAGACGCACTTTGGTGTAGGCGCTTAAAAGTGTCCTACTACACCACCTGACGTCAATAGATGCAAGTACTTTTCAGGACAGACAATCTAAACCAATGCACCGGAGTGAAAACTCCGGTCTGTCCCAGTGATTACAAGCACACATTCATTCTATTTTCTCGTCACATGTTAGGAGAGAACCTACATTTCTGTTGTCGTCAAAATGTTAGTCGAGAGAAACACAATTCTTATTGTCTACGAATGGTAGGAGAGACACACCATTCTATTGTCTACAAAAATGTAGACAGGACAGAAACAACATTTCTATGTGCTCAAAATGTTAGGAGAGAAACCAACATTTCGATAGTCTCCATGTTAGGAGAGAAACACATTTCTAGTCTCAAAATGTTAGGAGAGACACAACATTTCTGTCTCAAATGTTAGACAGGAGAGAAACAACATTTCTCATTGTCTCAAAATGTTAGCAAAGAGACAACCATTCTATTGTCGCAAATGTTAGGAGAGAACCAACAGTTCTATTGTCTCAAATGTTATGAGACGAAAAGCAACATTCTATTGTCTCAAATGTTGGGAGAGAAACACATTTCTTGTCTCACAATGCCAGGGTTGGGGACAATGGGAGAGAGAGAGAGTAGACGAGAGAGAGTCTCGAGAGAGAGAGAGAGAGAGAGAGAGAGAGAGAGAGAGAAGAGAGAGATAGAGAGAAACATTTATATTGTCTCAAATGTTAGACAGGAGAGAACATTTCTATGTCTCACGATGTTAGGAGCAAACAACATTTCTATTGTCTAAAAATGTAGCCAGGATACAGAACAACATTCTACTGTCTCAAATGTTAGGTAGAGAAACAACATTTCTAGTGTCTCAAATCTTAGAGAGAAGACAAAATTTCTATTGTCTCCAAAAAATAAATGTTTGTCATGAGAGAAACAACATTTATATTGTCTCAGGAAAATTTAGGAGAGAAACACATTTCTATTGTCTCAAAATGTTTAAGAGAGAACACATTTTCTTTCTCGAATGTTAAGAGAGAACGACATTTCTATTGTCGCAAAATCTGGGAGAAACTAAATTTCTATTGTCTCAAAATGGTAGACATGAGAGAAACAACATTTAATATTGTCTCAAATGTTAGAGCAGAACATTTCTATTGCTAAAGATGTTTAGACAGGACAGAAACAACAATTCTACTGTCTCAAAATGTTAGGAAGAGAAACAACATTTCTAGTGTCCTCAAAATCTTAGGAGAGAACAAAATTCTATTGTCTCAAAAAATGTTAGCATGCGAGAACAACATTTATATTGTTCTCAAAATTTTAGGAGAGAAACAACATTTCTGATTGTCTCAAATTTTAAGAGAGAAACAACATTTTCGTGTCTCAAAATGGTTAGGAGAGAAACACATTTCTATTATTTCAATGGAACATGAGAAACACATTTCTTATTTCAATGTTAGACCTGAGAGAACAACATTGCTATTCAAGGTTAACATGAGAGAAACACCATTTCTATTTCAAATTTTTAGACATGAGAAACACAACTTTCTATTTCAAATGTTAGACATGAGAGAAACAACATTTCTATTTCAATGTTAGAAAAAACCAATGGGAAAAAAAGGGAAGAAACAACATTGTCTATTTCAAATGTTGACATGAGAGCAACACATTTTCTATTTCAAAAAATGTTAAGACATGATGAAACAGCATTTCTATTTCAAATGTTAGACATGAGAGAAAAAACATTTCTATTTCAATGTATACATGAGAGAACACCATTTCTGTTCAAATGTTTAGACATGAGAACCACATTTCTTTTCAAATGTTAGACATGCGAGAAAACAACATTTCTATTTCAATGTCTAGACATTAGAGAACAACATTTCTATTTCAAATGTTATACATGAGAGAACAACATTTCTATTATTTCAAATGTTAGACCTGAGAGAAACCAACATTTCTATTTAAAGATTTTAAGACATGAAGAAACAACATTTCTATTTATTTCTTCAAATGTTTACATGAAGAGAAACAACATTTCTATTTCAACGAAACTGTTAGAACATGAGAGAAACAAAATTTCTATTATTTCAAATGTTTAGACATGGAGAGAACCAACATTTCTGATCCATTCTAAAAAGCAAGCCTACCATGCTCCCCATGGAAAGAAAGGGACGTGAAGGGAAGGGCAAGGAGGGAAGGAAAAGGGAGGAGGAGAAAAGG
>JACEFZ010005975.1:0-43163 GCA_014155875.1 Cepaea nemoralis | reverse complement strand
CCAAATTTGAATTTAAAAACAAAATCAAAATTAATTCGAGGAGCCCATTAAGCAAATTTGGGATGGTAGAATTTCGCTTAAGTCGACGTTACTGGCTTAGTCCCGGCCATTATCCTTCTTTATCATTGTATAAAAAGTCCTGATAAGTCAAATTCGGTTAACTTGAATTTTCGGATTAGTCAAATATAAAAATGAATACCGACTATATAAGTGTTCACGTTTAAGTCAAACTGTTCGTCCCGTCATTCGCACTGCACGCGCTATCAAGACAAGTCGCCTGAACAAGTCAATAAGCTTGATACGGGGGAAAATGTCACTTGGCAAGTCCAACAACAAGAAATAAGCATTATCCAAGATGTGCAGCGTGGAAGCCGACAAGAAGAATGTGGAGAGCCTACCTGCGAGCTGTAACAAAGAACCTGAAACTACAGCTACTGCTGAAGCTACCACGAGGGAGAAGTTCGACAGCCCACCACAGATAAGACCCAAGACAGCAGAGAAGAAGGAGGAGAAAGACACCAAAGCCAGGAACACCGACACAAAAATAGTCCGATGGGTTGTCAAGTGGATTCAAGTGGAGCTGACAAACAAAGAAATCCTGAAGCAGCTACGAAAAGAGAATCTTCGCATCCAATTCTTGAAGGTGGAGCGGCTCCTCACCTACTCCAAGATACCTACAACCGTGGCAATGGTGACATCGGAGGGCAGCAAAATGCCGACTGCTGTATCAATCAACAAGAGAATGCAACAGCCAGAGAGATTCATCCCAAGAGCCAATCAATGTTCAAGATGCCAGAGGGCCAGCCACAGCAGAGCAGAAAGCTGCAGTAAGACAGAAATCTGTCAGTACTGCGCCGATCACCACGCCTTCAAGGAGTGTCTGTTGGCCAAGCTCGACACAGACTTCCGAGCACCAACAACAAACGAAAGTGCGCCAACTGCCTGGACAAGCATGGAGCAAGATACCTGGGCTGTCCGTACCTGCAACGACACAGAGACGTGTTAAAGTTTGCCATCAACACAAAGACACCATACAACGAAGCAAGGCGGAGGTGCGAGACAGCCAAGGGTATATCACAAGCTGAAAAATACCAACTGCAGCACTAGATAGACGAGCTGAAGAAGCAAATCAAGGCAATACTGGCGCCAGCACCAACCAGCGATAATGAGAAACTGCTGGCCGACATGAAAGAGATCCAGCACAACATCAAACAAGAGATGGAGCACATGGCTAAGATAAAGAAGGAAGACGAGGAAATCCTACAAATGGTCAAGACTGAAAGAGAACTACTGAACGCCGAAAGGATACAGCACCAATCCAAACCAGCAGATGAGATGAAGCGAGGTGAAGAACCACAAATAAACATTAGAAAACTGATGACAATTCACAAAAAAGGAGACAAAAAGACGCATGATGGAGCCTAACCGCAGACCAATCAGAAACAGCAAGCAGAAGCCAAGATACCTCTATGGAAGATGAAAAAAATATATGAAACTGATTATGAAGAAAGGATAGAGCAAGCTAGACTACGATGCGAACAATACGAAAATGACTTCAGCAAATGGCAAGATAAATTTTGTACGGAAACGCAACTCATCTGGAAACAAATGGATGAAGATACAACAGCAGCTACGAGAAGGTGACACAAACTCACAACAAAATTAAAGATAGCAAAACATGAAACAAAGAGTCCTTATAAGGACTGCACCCAGCCAAGCCAGACGAGCCAGGAGCCTGCACCAATAAAGAAAACCACAAGAGACGAGCACAAAGGATAGCAACCGACCAACCCCCAGCTGACGTCACAGACACAAACCAACATAAACAGTCTGAGATAGGACTTACTCATAAGAGAGCACAAGACAAGAGTTAAAGTGAAGGAACCCACAAAAACTACGGACCTCAACAATAACCACAGCTGAAGAGGCAGGTTGAACGAGGCCAAATTTGGAATTTTTGTTTTGAAAATTGGAATTGGAATTGGTCAACCTGTTCATTTCACACCAAAAAAAAACATTTGTTTACCGAAATAATTATTTTTAGTCAGCCCAGAGAACAACAATTTCGCACATACGATATCTCGCTACATGTCAACAATGGCAGCTAATGGATGAAAGCTTACTACTTTAACTTTAAAAAGAAAGATTGAGCTGTAGGAAGAGGTTGAACATAGTGGGAAGAAGAAAGTGAATATTGCTAGAGAATTTGGTATTCCAACATCGACACTTTCTGGCATTTTAAAGCATAAAGGCCACTACGGAAAATTGTTTTTCGAATGTCAAGTTGACAGTGATAGACAGCGAGCTAGAACTACAGTGTGTGATTTTGTTGATGCTGCCCTTTTAAAATGATTCACTGTGATTAGATCGGTAAATGTACCAGTAAATGGGCCTTTACTTATTGTGAAAGCAGAAGAATTTACACATCTTGGAGGTCAGACTGACTGGAATTGTAGTGCTGGCTGGTTGGATCATTTTTAAAAAAATGACATTGCATCACGTACAAGAATGTGTGTGGAGAGAAACAGTCAGTAGACGAAGCAATGACTCAATCATGGATAGAAGACATGCTCAGACCTGCTTTAGCTAAATATAATTATGCGGATGTATTTAATGCAGATGAAACATGGCTTATTTTGGAAACTGTTACCTGATAAAACATTTTCTTTCAAAAATGAAAAATGTCATGGGGGAAAAATCAAAAGAAAGAATAACAGTGGTTGTTTGTTCCAATATGGATGCAGATGCAGTAGATGTCTCTGTAAATGAGAATTCCACACCATCAGCGAGCAGTGAGAGCAATGTTACTGACATTTCAGTGGGGCCATTACTTGCTAGATTGTATAAAGAGCTGAAGATTGATCCAGAGGAGTTTGTGAACATTGACAATGATATTTCTACTAGTGCCACTCTTTCAAGCACTGATATTATAGGGCTATGTATGCCAGTTATTCAACCAACAGACCCTTCCAGCCCTGACTCTGATGACTGTGGGCTGCAAGTACAACCTGTATCGCAGTCAGATATTTTGGCATGGATTGACAAAATTGACATTTACATGATGCAGACTGGATGTTCAGATGATGCAGTCTCACCATTTTGTGCCTTTAAACAGGCCATGGGAAGACATTTTTCACAAGTCAAGAAGCAAAGCAAAATCACAGACTTTTTCTTTAATTAATTTGGAAATTTTCAAAATTAAACATTTCAACATTTCTGATATTGTATTGTTATTTATTTGTTCACTGCCTGTGTTTCCTAAGTGGTACAACCATTTTACTCAATGCTACTGCATGGTATTAGTGTAAATTAGTGTAAATGTGTGCAGTCTGGATAAGGAGAATTTCTGATAAGTAGAACAAATTCCTTCGGACCCTGTGACTTCTACTTATCCAGACTCCACTGTATTTCTAAAGTTTAAACACAGAAGTCACAAACAATACGTTGCCCAATTTATTGTCTGGTATAATTCACTACATCTTGTCAGGTGCATACTGCAGAATTACATAACATGTGACGTGAATAAATGAATTATACTAGTGCTGAAATACTTACAACACATAGTCACTGATATTGTTTGAATGTGGAGCATCAGAAATGAGAAGATGAATTACAAGACCACATGAACAGTCTAAACGAAATGTGTAGGGAACATAACATGAAAATTAGCACAAGCAAAACATAGGTAATGTCTATAACTAAAGAAGAAAAAGCAACAACGATTCACCTAAACGAACATCCCTTGAAACAAGTAAAGAGTTTCAAGTACCTAGGAAGTATAATATCATCAAATGGCAAATCAGAAGATGAGTTTGAAAATAGATGCAATAAGGCAAACCAACTCATTGGACAAATAGCACCAATACTAAAGAACAAACATGTATCAATGACTACTAAGAAAGCACTTTACAACACAATCTTCCTACCAACTCTATGTTACCAAATGCCAAACCTGGACAATGACAGAAAAAAAAGAAAAGAAAAGTGACAAAAGAACAGAAATGAGATTTCTGAGAAGAATACATAATGTATCAAAAAGAGACAAGATCAGAAATTAAGAAATCAGGACTAAAGTGGGGGTTATATCTGCGTTAGATTTTATTAGAAGGCAGCAAGTCAAATGGTTTGGCCATGCAAGTAAGTTACCAACTAACAATATACCACAACAAGCAATGATGTACAGACCAGATGGAAGCAGAGGAAGAGACTGACCATTTAAACGGTGGATGCAGGGAATAAATAGAGTCCAAGGGAATATTGATACATGAAGCCCATAAGCAGGCACTCTCCTGCTGTTTATACTTCACCTCGACACTGCAAGGTACAAGAGGAACTTGATGAGATGAGAGGAACATGTTTTCCCCATGGTAACTGCAAATTTAAAATAAAATCTTTCTATTTGCACACAACTGGCCAGAACCATCTAATTACCACTGCTGTGATGTATTTGAGCAATATACAAATATACAAGATGTCTTCTCCTTTTTAACTTTATTATGGCTATTAAACAAATGTTTCAAAATCACAGAGCTAAGCACTTTATGACCTGTTGACTGCACAGTGATTCCTGAAGACTGATTAAATCTGTTTTCCACTCATACAGGTAGATGTTTGGTTACTTGATTTGCTATTTCTCTTGCTGTTCTACCTATGTAAGTTGCTTTGCACTCACACTGGAATTGATAAATGCAGTTAGATTTGGTGTACAGAGACAACAGTTCTTTCTCAGACGAGAGTAGTATTGAGTTGGTTTTATATGTGATCAATGGTTCAGCAGCAAAGAATGTGTGCTTTGCTCTGTATAATTTATTTGTTTCATTTGTGTCCCCTCGGAAGGTTAGATGAAAAAAACTTTAAATCTGGGGGGCCGATGATTCTGCAGGAGCAGGTTTGAGTGGCTGGTAATGATTGCTTGATGAGGTCAGCTGACTATATATTAGATTGTAGATTATGATTTAAGAGATTCCAGTCTTCTTTTAGTGTGTCATTAAGCAAAACATTCTGGCTCAATCTTACTCTGTGATTCTGGAATGATAGATGGAGGAAGTGACAGAGTCTAAATAGAATGCCACTCAATGATATAAGTCAGCAATCTTGTACCACAAGCAAATTAAAGTGGTGTTAACCACAGCTAACTCATTGTACCATGAGCAGTTGGGACCCAGTGTCTTATCTCTTCCTTACCCATGGCAATTATGTTCTTGGTCAACAGACAAAGAAATGTTCTTGGGGGCTTGGTTCATGATGGAATGGAATGATTCAGCCTATTGGCTGGTTTCTGGAGTGAATAATATATCATCCACATACCAGTACAGAACTAGGTCCTTAATATTCGAGGCTCTTTGTTTTTCTGAGTGCACCACAAAGATGTCTGCTAGAATGGGACCTAGAGGACTCCTCATGGCCACTCTGTCAAATGAATCTGATAATATGAAGGGGTTGAATGACTGTGCATTGATTTAGCAGTTACTGCAAGTTGTTTCACCATCCTGTGTTGGACAGAGTTGAGCATAGATTAAATCAGTCTCAGTGGTACACCAGGCCTGTGCAATTTAGAAGGGCCAAGAAGTTGGGGGTTTATGAGTCCTGTGGAATGATTAACTGTGCAGTCACCTAACTGATGAATTTACTATCTAAAATTGACTGAACTTCTTCCCTCACTTTTGCATTCAATTCCCCGGGGTTGCTGGCTTTAGGATCTAAGTAAAATTTGGTTGGATTTGATTAAATGTCTTCTATTTTGTTGGAAGCAGCAAAGATGTGATTCCTGAGATGGCTGTTGTGAATGGCTTAGATTGCCAGAATAACATAACAATTATTACCTGGAAGAGGTTAATGAAAGTAGAACATTATATACAACTATCAGAAAGAGACAATAGCATTCTTTAGTGTAGTGATGAGAAAAGAAGCATGGGAAAGCATTGTGACGACTGGAAAGATCAGTGGGGAAAGAGACATGGGCAGACAGAGAGAGATGCTGCTGGATGGACTGTAAGGTGACATTGAGAATTATTATCAGCAGAGTTGATCCAGAATAGGGACCAAGATCTGAGGAGATACATGAACACCTATGGTAGTGGGCAGGGCACCTGATGATAATGCAGTCTTATATGTTTCTTCAGATTAAAAGTTTGAGTAAAAGAAGCGCCACAATCATCACACTTGTAAGGTCTCTCTCCTATATGTATTCTCTTGTGGGTCTTCAGATTGTCAGCTCGAGTAAAAGAAGCACCACAAACCTAACAGATGTAAGGTGTTTCTCCTGTATGTGTTCTCTTGTGAGTCTTCAGTTTGCTAGCTTGAGTAAAAGAAGCATCACAATCATCACACTTGTAAGGTTTTTCTCCTGTATGTGTTCTCTTGTGAACCTTCAGATTGCTAGCTTGAGTACAAGAAGCACCACAAACATCACACTTGTAAGGTTTCTCTCCTGTATGTGTTCTTTTGTGAGTCTTCAGGTAACCAGCTAGAGTAAAAGAAGCACCACAATCATCACACTTGTAAGGTTTCTCTCCTGTATGTGTTCTCTTGTGAGTCTTCAGTTTGCTAGCTTGAGTAAAAGAAGCATCACAATCATCACACTTGTGAGGTTTATCTCCTGTATGTGTTCTCTTGTGAGCCTTCAGATTGCTAGCTAGAGTAAAAGAAGCACCACAAACATCACACATGTAAGGTTTCTCTCCTGTATGTGTTCTCTTATGTTTCCTAGATTGCTAGTTGTAGTAAAAGAAACACAACAATCATTACATGTGTAAGGTTTTTCTCCTGTATGTGTTCTCTTGTGAGTCTCCAGGTGGTACGTTTGAGTAAAGGAAGAACCACAAATCTCACATTTGTAAGGTTTTTCTCCTATATGCATTCTCTTATGTTTCCTCAAACTGCAATTTGTAATAAAAGAAGCACCACAATCATCACACTTGTAAGGTTTCTCTCCTGTGTGTATTTTCATATGTTCCTTTAGATTGTCAGCTCAAGTAAAAGAAGCACCACAAATCTCACATTTGAACGGTTTTTCTCCTGTATGTGTTCGCTTATGGCCTTTCAGATCGCTAGTTCTAGTAAAAGTAGCACCACAATTATCACATTGGTAAGGTTTTTCTCCTGTGTGTGTTCTCATGTGATACTTCAAACTGCCAACTTGAATAAAAGCAGCACCACAATCATCACACTTGTAAGGTTTCTCTCCTGTATGTGTTCTCTTATGCCTCTTAAGACTACCAACTTCAGTAAAAGAAGCACCACAATCATCACACTTGTAAGGTTTCTCTCCTGTATGTGTTCTCTTATGCCTCTTCAGACTACCAGCTTCAGTAAAAGAAGCACCACAATTATCACACTTGTAAGGGTTCTCTCCTGTATGTGTTCTCTTGTGATTCATATTCTTTTGGCATGCCAGATGGTCATCTTGAATCAAAAGATCATCCCATTCATTACATTTGTTTGACATCCCTTCAGTATGTGTTCTCTTATATCTATTTACGCAAACATTTGGTATAGACACATCAGACAAGTCTCCTGTGTGAGTTCTTTGAGAGCTATAACTGACATAATCAAAAATGTCATCAAGAGACTTTGCAAAGCTCTGTGTATGTTTTTCTTGTGTTTCCTTAATTTGCTGCTGACAATTCTCAATAGCCATAGATAGTTTGTTTATATCAATCACAGAAGACACAATATCTGACATTTGACAACAAATTGTGTGTTTTACTGATTCCATACAACTGTTCTCAACCATTCTTGATAGTGAGTTGCTGTGTTCTGTCATTTCTTGAATGATGCTACCCCCAGCTATGTCTACCATTTTACTGAAGCTGTGACTCCTGTCCTCACACAGAACATCTGCTGGTTCTTGTTTTACAACCTTCATGTCTATGCTTTCATATGTCCACTTTTGTGAATTCTCTTGAATGGAGAGGTAGGGACTTCCTGGAAACCAATCTGAAACACACCAAAGTAAATAAGTTATATCCTACATGAATATACCAGGTATTGATTATGAACAGACGTGTACTCAAGCAGGCACACATTGCAGCGATAGACAATCAATTTCAAGTGAACAAATGATGGAGAAGATACAGAAGAGTGATTAATATGCTCATGTATGATCTAAGTTCATGATCTAAGCTGATGTATGATCTAGGCTGAAGTATAATCTAAGTTCATGATCTAAGCTGATGTATGATCTAGACTGAAGTATAATCTAAGCTCATGATGATATATGCTGAAGTATAATCTAAGCTCATGATGATATAAGCTGATGTATGATCTAGGCTGAAGTATAATCTAAGCTCATGATGATATAAGCTGAAGTATAATCTAAGCTCATGATGATATAAGCTGAAGTATAATCTAAGCTCATGATGATATAAGCTGATGTATAATCTAAGCTCATGATGATATAAGCTGATGTATAATCTAAGCTCATGATGATATAAGCTGATGTATAATCTAAGCTCATGATGATATAAGCTGAAGTATAATCTAAGCTCATGATGATATAAGCTGATGTATAATCTAAGCTCATGATGATATAAGCTGATGTATAATCTAAGCTCATGATGATATAAGCTGATGTATAATCTAAGCTCATGATGATATAAGCTGATGTATAATCTAAGCTCATGATGATATAAGCTGATGTATAATCTAAGCTCATGATGATATAAGCTGATGTATAATCTAAGCTCATGATGATATAAGCTGATGTATAATCTAAGCTCATGATGATATAAGCTAATTGCCAAGATTCTGTTGATATAGGTTGAGGACATGGCATGAGTTGTATTTAGCACGGTCGACAAAAAGGAGACCATGCGACGTGATCTATCATGACATTATTTATAAACACGAGAAAAGTGGGCTAGATGTTTTAGGCTGAGAACAAAACGTCACTTTAGGGTCAGTGGGACTTTGGGCTTCGGCCGGTGCAGACTGAGTCCTTGTCATCAGAGCAACGGCTATACACTACGCCACTCTGTAGAAGTGTTTGAATAATGTTCGTGTATTTGTGAACCGTTCTGTGCAACAGATGAATATGTTTTCGGCAGCGTCAGGTATTGTGTGAATAAAATAGATTGTGAAAAACTACACTGGTATTCTGTTCAACAAGCGATGGTGAGTGCATCTTACATTAGTAACGAGTTATAGACTGTCTAAGATAGTAGACCATGCAGCTCTTTGTCAGCACGTAATCTGGTATTCAGAATCCATCAATTAACACTCTCTGGCATCTGCATCAATTCTGACACCAAATGAAACACAACAGAGATCGCCATAACCAAAGTCTTTCTTCATGACATAATTCAAGTTTATTCGCCATCAACCAACAATATTCACCACCAAACAAACATAAACTATATATATAACATCAAGCCATAGTTATCTATACCAAAGACATTCTTATCCATGACAACAGCGATTCTTGTCCAAGCCATTTTATATATGATATACAGCAGCTATATTCGTCCATACCAAGAGATATTTCATCCATGGCATCATTGGGGACTTGCAGATGGATTAAAATACCTGGTAAATGGCCCTAAAATGAGTCAAGAAGAAGTGAAAACCAGTGAAATTGACGCATTTTAACAAGCCATCAAACCCAAGATTACGAACTTCAACTTACAGGTTGCGAGCAACATCAATAAGTACAGCTCGCCTCAGATTACAACATTTACCCTGAATCACATCAAACAATGCCCTGGTCAAGACAACATTCTCTGCGCGGAATCCCGCACAATAGTTCTCTTTCAGATAATAACAGAATAAGTTTTTGCCTGGAAACATTCATCCATTTCTTGGCAACAATTCAACGATGGAATTCATGTGAATGTATATTTGTTATAATGAACTAGACAGCAGAGCTGACATCCCGCTCGAAAAGAAATTAACAACATACATTCCACTGTTGTAAAACTAATAGCGACAATTGCGCTTGAAAAAGAACAATCTTGCTTGAATAACAAAGAACAGTAAAGTCGCTTAAAAGTCGAAAGAATTATTCAATGGACATGTGAATTTCGTAGACAGTTTTCACGGTGGTTGAGAAGATCTCTGAGAAGATTTCATAATAAGCTAGTTATGAAACAGGTGTCAATGACTGATCTACAGATTCCTACTAGGGGACAAGTCTAACAGACGGTATAATTCAATTACCAATATCAACATTACAAGAGTTCATCCCGAACCCACAACTACACTGAGTTGCACTATATAGGTCAGCACAGAAGTTCAAGGCTGCTTGAGAATGGATGAGAAATTGTCAGCAAAGACAGGTTAGCACACACATTTCATCAACACACTGAAGGAGGACGACTGGATGAATCAGCCAAAGTAATCATGTATTCAATTTCGGAACACATCGGTAGAATAATTGTTTGAAATGAAAACAACATTGGGACAAGTTATAAGCTTAGTATTTCACAAAGCTGATGGACAATCAATAGGTGAAGTAGTAATGCCACATTTTACAAAGTAATTAACAATGTGACTTAGAGCAAAGTTGTATCAATTATTTACTCACAAACTGTGGTGTAGAAAACATGGAAGTTGGTTATTAATGTGAATCATAACTGGAAGCCTGAAGACAACGCCTATTAATGAACTAGAAAAGATCACTTGTTTACAACCAATGCGGGATAGAAGAGATAGCAGAGCCCAGCAACAAGCAGAAACATTTAGAAGATTGATAGACCACCCTATGTATAAAAGGTTTAATGGTTTTGGAAAGGGAAGACTGAAGCGTAACAACTTTGTAGAAACTGCAAAACGAAAGATTAGGGCAGATCCTATACTTAACATAACAACAGTCAAACCCATTTACAATGCACACAAGTTCCCAGCTTGGAGACAGCAGCAACTGCCTGAGATGATAGAAAACATTCCTGGTATTGAGAAAAAGAACACCCAGAATGAAACAGAAAGAAGAAAAATAACCCTCAACTACATAGAAGAACATTACGCAAGTAGCAATTGGACCCATCCATATACAGATGGATCAGCCACAAATTCAATAGAAAATGCAGGAGGAGGAAACAGTCAGTGGCAACTGGAAAATTTTCAAGAACCTTCAAAGCGGAGGTAGAAGCTTTGAAAACTGCAGCAGAAATGCTCTTGATGGAGGAAAATAAAGAGAAGGCTATTTTTACAATTGCAAAGTCAGCTGTCTCAATACTGAAGAGCAAAAACAGCACAGAATTAGCAGACCTAAGAGCAGCACTCCATGGTCTATGCCAGAAATAAAAAAAAGTTGTAATACAGTGGATCCCATCACATTGCAGTATACCTAGAAATGAAGAGGCTGACAGACTGGCAAAAGATGGCGGACGACTACCACAGCCTGACATAGACATAACCTATAATGAGGCAAAGAGGTTTATAAAAAGCACTCATAGAACCAAATAGAGCATCCAGGCCACCAGAAAGATGATGCATATTACAAACTCGACCGAAGAGAACAAGTAGCAATCTTCAGACTCCGCACAGTACATAACAGGCTGAAATACCTCTATGGAGATATCAACAAGCTCAAGTTGACCGCAGCTTACTTTAACTACATTCAGGTTGACATCTAAAGGTGCATGAAGAAGTACTTAGACTGCCACACTTCATACCACAGGTATGTCGGTAACAAAAGCATCCCAGAGGCATGAAATGGAATATTGCTTGGCTAGCAAATCCGTTATGTGGAAAGTCCAAATCAAAAGCTCATTGTGTGGGCATCATCATAGACGGAAAAAGCGTCCCAGTGGCACGAAATGGAATATTGCTTGGATAGTATATCCATTACGTTGACAGTCCGAATCTAAAGCTCACTCACTTTGTGGGCATCATCAAAGGTGGAAAAAGTGTCCTAGTGGCACAAAATGGAATATTGCTTGGATAGCAAATCCCTTACGTGGAATGTCTGATTTGAAAGCTCACTGTGTGGATGTCATCTGCAGACTGCATTCTTCTGGTTTCTGGAGGAACAGCCCGTGGTGAATGGAAGGCCCAATATATGGAAGTGAGGCTAAGCAGCCATGTGCAAGCCGTGACGATTCCTTGGATGAGCCCAGTTCCAGAGCGCTATGTGTCGACTCTGCAATTATGGAAGCCTCCTTGGATGGTGGGGAATGCCCATGGTCTGCCCCTGCCTTCCCTTGAAGGCTGACCTTATGTCGATGGCTGTTCTAAATAAGGCCAGCTGGTTTGGGGGAATAACACCACAACAGTGAGAGTCAAATGCCTTACGAAACCCCCAGGAAGGTTAACTTGGTCAACAAATGCCCACAGAAGTTGGATGTGTCGGCCTAATGGCACAAGAACGCAGCTCTGCTGTAAACAGGCACAACGCAATCACGTCCAAAAAAAACTCCGGATGAACGAAGAAGAGGAAGAACAATTATCTAGTAAATCACAAACAGCCAATAAATGCTGGGGTTGAATGCAACATCCTGTAAAGAATATTCAACTAACTGTTGTTATATTGCACTTAAATCTTACCTTGACCTACACAGACTTCAGGTTGTTCTATCTTTACACCTGATGGTAGTTTATTCTCCATCTTATGTTTACGGTCAGTCTGAAAAGATTTGTATGTTACGTTTATATGCAAATATAAACTATATAAATAAATTTGATATTTTGTTTTTAAAGATTAATGATACAAAATGTCGTATGATTACTTCAAGACATAATTTCTGATATGTTATTCCTCAAGATCCATTTAAGAATTTAAGTTCTGGCCTTACATCAAAGATCATCTGCGACGAGACCACAAGGACGTCCAAGAAGAAAATGGATTGACGACATCAGAGACATTGTACAATCACACGGAATGACACTATCCAGTGCCGCCCACCGGGCGCTGGAACGCAAATTATTCCTCCCCACGACGCTTGACGGCAGAAGTGGAAGATGATGATGATGATGAATCAATCACAGTGTAATGATATTGGTTTATCATGACAACAATAACATAACAATACATGACAGCTTTGTGGACAATCCTTATTACTTGTATCACACATCATGCACACATTAAAGTTGATGCAATACTTATAGTGGCAGCCTTTTTTTGATGTATCTTCTCCTCCCCCTCCCCCCTCTTTTCCACACATCAATAACGAGTCTTCCATTGGAGAGAAAAACAAGAAAATCTTGTCATCAATGTTCCTTCTAATCTGTTGCTTAGGAGCAAGAATTCTTCTTCTTCTTCTTGAAATATGTCTATAACTGCAATGTTGTCTCTTGTATGAATATAACTGTATTTTTAGTTTACTCAGCGGTCCGTAGAGTTTATCTTCCATTGTCGTCTCTCTAGCCCAGAAGGTTTGCCTAGATATGTTATATTTTGGGCAGTCTTGGAGTATGTGCTCTGCTGTCTGCGACGCCAATCCACATGTGCACATGGCTGTTTCACCAATCTTGAATTTTGTATACATGTGGGAGAAAGCCAATCCACATGTGCACATGGCTGTTTCACCAATCTTGAATTTTGTATACATGTGGGAGAAAGCCAATCCACATGTGCACATGGCTGTTTCACCAATCTTGAATTGTGTATACATGTGGTTGCGTAATCTATTGTGTCCTGTTCTGAGGCGCAGAATAATGACTTGTTCTGGTATGTTCATAACGTGTTATCTTGAGCAGGTTTTGGTGGCTTTCTGACTGATCTGATCATTCTTTTCTTTTGGTGGTATGTAATGGGCACATCAGGCTGTTTTTTGGCTCCTTCCTTAGACAACTGATCAGCTCTGTCGTTTCCAGGTGGTATCCACTGTATGGTGACCTTATGCTGACTGCTAAGTTCAGAAAGTAGTGTCCTTAGTACTGGCAATTTCCCAGACAGGAGTGCCTCGAGTACTGATTTTGCATCTGTCAATAGCACCAGAGGTTGTGCACCATTGCTGGTATTTAGTAATTTCTCTGTTGCTATCTTGATTGCCTCAATTTCAGCATCATAGTTATGGCAGTACTTTCCTGTCGGTACTCTGACTGTGTCCCTAGTATTATTTTGGTATTCTATGTACACTCCAGCTCCTCCATTTCAAACAGCATTTTGTGCTGACCCATCTGTGTAGACTCGGATCCAGAGGTCCTGTGGGTATTTGTCATCAAGGAAGCTGAGAGTGGCTGTCCTGGGCTGCACACTGTTCTGTTCTTCCTTGTCAAATATTCCTTGCACTTTAGTCTGGATTTGGAGTGATAGTCTATGTGCATCTTTCCATGGATTTCGCTCTGGAATAGTTGTCAGGGGGATGCCAACTGTGGGCAGATCGGTGGTTTCTCTGCAGAGTCGTTTGGCCTGATGGATAAAACTACTTCTTTTCAACCGCCGCATAGCTAAGTTTTCAAATCGGTTCTTCATAGGGTGGCCTGGCAAGCTTAGGAACTTTTCTGCTTGCATTAGTGGTTTCGTATCTCTGTGCTCTCTCAGTGCTTGGATCCTCCCCATTTTCTCCATTGCTACTATAGAGGTTGATCTGACCCCTCCTGTGGTAACTCTAAGAACTTGTTTGTTATGCTGAACACCACGCAGTTGACCCGTATTCCAGGTGTGGTTGTATGCTCTCTTGATAAATTTTGCTAAGTATTTTCCCAATGGCTCCCCATGTGGTTCCACTTAGCTTTCTCAGGATGGCTATTTTCCTTCTGGCTTTTGCGACTGCTTTTTTATGTGTTTTCTCCATGTCAGTCTGGCATCAAGTTTTACTCCAAGGTATGTTGGTTCTTTATCTTCTCTTAGGGGTGTTCAATTTATCTGGATGATCCCTGCCTTTTGTTTCAGAGAGAGGGTAAATAGAGTGGTGCTGTATTTGTCAGTGTTTATGCTGACACACCATTTATCCGCCCATGCAACAGTTATATCTACAGCTCTTTGTAGCGATATAGTGGCCACTGATGCATGTTCATTTGTGCTCCACAAAACCAGGTCATCAGCGTACATTGCCACATTAATTCCAAACGGTAGATTAGCAACAAGATCATTGATGAAGATTAATCACTTTTTCTAAAGTGTGGGGGACAAGACTCCGCTGGGAAGCACCGTGATGCAATAGTACTTTCTTGCTCTTGAGTGCATCTATCTGTACTCGGGCTCTTCTGTTGTGCAAGTATGCTTTCACCCATTTGTACATTCTTCCATTGACTTTACAGTTTCTCAGTTTCTTCATCAGACATTCTTTCCAGACTTTGTCAAAGGCTTTCTTCAGATCTATCCATGCCGCAAGCACCAGCTTCTTCTCTTGGAATGCATCCTCAATTTCTTGAGAGAGGTAGGTTGTCTGATCTTCCGTAGAGTAGCACTGCCTAAAGCCAGCCTGTTATGGCACAAGGATGTTTTCACTTTCAATGTACCACTGTAGTCTGTGGTTGATGACGCGCTCCATTGTTTTGCAGAGACAGCTGGTGAAGCTAATTGGTCTGTAGTTGGAGGCAATGGAACTATCTTTCCCTGATTTTAGGAGGAGTATCATGATTGCTTCTCTTCAGGCTAAGGTCCAGCTGAAGATCTGCAATAGCTTTGCTTTGGCTTCTGTTCCTAGGTTCCTGATCATTTCATTGGAGATACCATCAGCTCCTGGTGACTTTCTCATTTTCAGTTTTGATATGGCTAGCCCCAATTCACTGATTGTGATAGGTGCCTCTATGACCTCATGTAGTATGTCATTCTGTCCTGTATGTTGCCATTTCTCTCGATTGTCTTGTTTCTCTGGACTAATTTCGATATTGTTATCTTGTGCGAATGAGTCCACAAAATGGTCAGCTGCTTGCTTTCCAGTTAAGATGTTTCCGTCTTTATTTATTGCAATTGTTGAGTTTCTCCCTGATAAGATGTTTTATTAGCTTCCACATCTTCCTTATGTCTCTTTTAAAGTTCAGTGACTCTGTGTTCTCCTGCCAGCTTTTCCATCCAGCCTGCAGCTGGGCCCTTTGAAATTTGGCTTTTGCGTGCTGGTATTTATTGTGATGCTCTTGGCTGGGATTGGCCTCTGCTTGCCTTCTACACACTTCCACATCATTATGCAACTGTTCCAGTTCACTACTCCAGCAAGGTTTATAATGTTTACGGGCTCCTCTTGGTACTGTTTCTCGTGCTGCCTGTAGTATGCATTTCCCAAACTCTTCAACTACTTTATTTGTCCTCAGTGTTCAGGTGTCTAACCAGTATGCTGGTGCGATGTTTGTACATTGCCCAGTCTGCTTTCTTGTAGTTCCATCTTGAGAAAGTGCTGCTTTCACTTACAACCTCATTTTCTAAAATTAGAAAGACTGGTCGATGGTACCAAGTTGTTTCCCAACAATTCGTGTAATGTTCCACTCCAGGTCTGGTGAATGAAAAGCCAGGTCAGGTATAGTTGTAGTGTGCCATGATCTCGAGTAGAAGGTATGCGGGGCTTGTTAATCAAGATGAATATATTCTCATCCTGCCAGTCTTCCAGTCTCTCTTCTCTCTGGTCCATGTGATCATAGCCCCAGCTCTATGAGTGACTGTTAAAATCATCACACAAAATCATTTTGTCTTTTAAGGGTAGTGTGTCCAGTGCTTGTGGACGGTCATTTGGACAATAGTAATTGATCAGGTGAAGGTCTGTATTGTCTGTCTTAAGTTTAAGTGTCTGATACTCAGCCCCTTCCATGTAAACTTCAATTTGGGAAGCAGTGATGTTATTTTTAACAAGGGTCAGTATTCCACCCTTTTGGCTGTCTTTTTCGGTCAGATCGGTAACACTGGTAGCCTCTGATTTTGAAGGCTATATTTTTGTTAAGGTGGGTTTCTTGCAAGCAACAAACGCTGACATTTTTTATGGCCAAGATGTTTTCTAGTTCTCTTCTTTTTTGTTGTTGACATCCTCCGCATTCCAGTGCATTATTTTAAGTCTTCTAGCAGTTGTTAACATATTTCTTAGCGTGATTGCGTGGCAGTCTGATTGCTGTGGTGTGCCTGCTGGCTGGCTGCCTGTCTTCAGCACCTTTCCTTTGCTAGGATAGAATGTGGTCTTAGCTCTTACTCGACAAACGAAGTATGGCAATATCGGCCTATCAAGAGAGTTATGAGACAGGGATATGTATTGTTTCAAGATCTCTTTTCCCGCTGATGGCCACTCATAGTATCTTGAAGTATTTTCCTTTTGTTAGAATTGCAAAACAAACTAGAAACTTTACTTGGAAATTGATGGGTGCCACCATTTAGTAACGTGACGTAAACAGGCCATTCTCTATGACTATTGCAACGCAAATCAGCAAATGCAATATCGTCTTATCGATACATACACCTGATCAAGAGAACAGGCCAGTAAAGCCGATTATACACATTCCAGATTCCAAAGGGAAACACCTACATATTGATGCATCAGAAAAGGAAAAATTTAACGTTGGCAAATCATCCCTTCATCGCGAAAACTGTATCAATGTTACCGGAGAAATACTCAATGCATGGGTGCCGCCATTTGCACCGTGACGTCATTATTCAAACTGTTACTAATTTGTTAACAAGATGTTACAACTTGTTATTATAACAAATATTCTTTATTATCTATCAAGGGCTTTAATTTAGACACAAACCAACTACATTGTCACTATAATTGTTGATTTCTAATGAGATGCATGTAATTCTTGCACTTTTTGATAATATTCTTGAAATTTGGAGCAAGTTTACTTTTTGAAATTCGCATGACAGCATGCAAGTTGCAGTCCGACAATAAAGACCTATTCTTAGATTTGTGAATGCTTGTTCGCAAATGTATGTTGATCCAAATAATGATAAAAGTTTAGCTGCAAAGTTTTTAAAGTTGGGAAATGATTTTTTGTGATAAAGATCCATAGAAATCCAGCAAACCACCTGTCTTGAATTTCTCTTTCAGTTTCAGGTCATGATCTTCTTGTAAGTCAAGCAGCTCCAACTGTATGTCCTCTGTGGCTGTATCAGCTTCTGTACTAAAAGGGGAACTGGGAATATTAAACTATGGCTGTAATTTCTTGAAATCTTGGAATCTCCATCCAAATTCTTCAATCAATGCATCTAATTGGGCTTTGTACTTTTCAGTCATTTCACCAGAAATGGTTCCTTGTTTCAGCAAAGGGAAGTGACAAAATCTTTTTTCACTTGCTTGTCTGGAGAACAGTGAGAGTTTTTCCTGAAATGATTTTACATGTACATACAATTCATGTGCAAACACACCATTGACCTGAAGTTTGACATTCAATTCATTTAACTTTTCCATAATTTCAAGGCAAACATAAAGTCTAACTTCCACTCTTTATTGACAATATTAGTATTAAAGTCACATTTAGTGCCCTTCATCTCTAGGAACATCACTATTTCTTCTCTGAGTTCCCACACTTACCTCAACACCTTGCCGAGACTCAGCCATCGAATACTGGTGTGGTATAGGACATCGGAATGTTCAGTTTCCAAATCGTCAAGTGATGACTTGAACTGTCTGTGATTAAGTCCTCTTGATCTGATGAGGTTTAATGACACTGACAACTGGGTCAATAACATGCTTGATATTCAAAACGTTTTACACAGACTTTCTTGATGAATCACACATTGAAGTGGTAATAATGTGTGGTCTGGATATTCTGCTTTAATCTTATCACTTATCAACTTTACCAGACCTACATTTTTTTCCCCAGTCAAAGCACGAGCTCCGTCAGTTGTAACACTTGCCATCTTGTTCCAAACCAACGCAGTTCTTTCAATACAGTTAGTAACAGTATTGAATATATCATGGGCTGTGGTTGTGTCTTTGAGTGACTCAACATTCAGTAACTCTTCAGTCATGACTCCATCCCGGCAGAGATATACAAGGCAGGTGGGCCGGTCCTAACAGAGCAGCTTCACCAAGTCTTTACAAACATATGGGTGAACGAGATCATGCCACAAGATTTCAAGGACGCGGCAATAGTCCACCTTTACAAACGTAAAGGAAACCGTCAATCCTGTGACAACCACCGAGGCATCTCCTTGCTTTCAATTGCAGGGAAGATACTCGCCAGAATTCTTCTCAATCGCCTCACGGCCCATCTCGATCAAGGTCTTCTTCCTGAGAGTCAATGTGGCTTCAGAAAAGAACGTGGAACTGTTGACATGATTTTCGCTGCAAGGCAGCTGCAAGAGAAATGTCAGGAACAGAACTACGAAATGTTCTCCACTTTCATTGACCTTAGAAGGACTGTGGAAGATTATGGCAAAATATGGCTGTCCACGAAAGTTTGTCCAAATAGTGCGGCTATTTCATGATGGCATGCAGGCAAGAGTACAGGAAAATAGCGAACTATCTGAACCCTTTCCTGTCACCAATGGAGTGAAGCAAGGATGTGTCCTGGCACCAACACTGTTCAGCCTCATGTTTTCAGCCATGTTGATGAATGCCTTCGAGAACGACGACATTGGAATAGACATCAACTACCGTATGGATGGAAAGTTATTCAATCTCAGAAGGCTGAAAGCTAAAACCAAAATTAACAGCGACACCGTCAGAGAGCTCCTGTTTGCTGATGATTGCGCTCTGTACGCCAACTCAGAGGCGGACATGCAACATAATGTTTCAGCTTTCTCACATGCCTGTGCCACCTTTGGGCTCAATATCAACTTGGAGAAGACTGTAGTTATGTACCAGCAGTGGCGTCACTGGGGTTGGTGTCACCCAGTGCGGAAAACTCTTGGTGTCACCCCTCTAGACTTTCACCATGGTCTTCTTCCGAGTGTTCCTGTACCATATATAATCGCAGGTTTGGCAGCAATGAGAGTCATGGCGACTGCCAATATCGAGCAAAGACTGCTATTACTTCTGTTCCAAGGACTTGTGCTTTCACGCATCGAGTATGCCCTGGCCATCCTCACTGTCAGCCCTACACAGATTGGAAGACTTGAAAAGGTACAAAACGAAGCCATGCGCATCATTTTGGGCTGCACGAGAGACACCAGCTGTGTAGCAATGAGATACCTCCTTGACTTCCCGACAATGGAACACAGGATCAAGATCTGGAGAGCTCGTGCATACTTAAAAATAAGTGCAGATGAGCAGCACCCTCTGCATGACGCTGTATTCAGAGAAAAGGGTGACAGGCTAAAGAGGGGCAAATCATGGATGGGTCGGGCGGAAGATGTCGTCGGACAGGTCTGCAGTCTTACCAGTATCAACCCCGGCAAGGAATGGGTGCCGGTGCCTCCAGCTTTTAAGTGTACCTTCTCCTGCATTATCACACTCGACAGACGGTGCAGAGAGCAGAACCCTGCCGCTGTCAATGCAGAGGTTAACGCGCTCATCTATGATCACTCAGATAGCCCCGAAGTGCTCATCTATACAGATGGATCTGTTGTAAAGCAGCAGAGAAGTGCGTGGGCATTTACAGCCCGTTCAGCGGGCCGAACCGTTCAAGAATCCAGTGGTGCCCACTCTATGACCACGAGCAGCATGACGATGGAGGTGATGGCAGTTACACAGGCTTTCATATGGCTGGAATCACAGCATTATACCAACGTGTGTGTACTAAGTGATTCAATGAGCATGATTCAGAAGGTCGAAGCTGGATCTGTACGTAGACAGTGGACTGAGTCGCTGCGGAAGTCTGTTGTCCGCAAAGTCACCTTCATCTTCGTCCCGGGACATGCGGGAGTCGAGGGAAATGAACGAGCTGATAAATTGGCTGGCTCTGCACCCCCTGTAGATGGCCAGCCCATGGATCGTGCCGATGTCATTAACGCCCTTAAAGATATGGCGAGAACAGAGGATTTTGACGCCAGTGATTCCACATCGCTCTCCAGGATGAAAGACCTGGGAGTAAGAATCGGCACAGCCAGACGCGAGAGGTACATCGGGAAAACAAAGCGCCTCGTCAACCAACACAGAACTGGCACTATTAGCCACCGGACGCTGATGCATATGCTGGGGGGAGGATCTGAGCACCTATGGACATGTCCGGAGTGCAACGAAGATACCCCAACTGATAACTGATATATAATCGCATATAGTAATGTTTGTAAAATAAGTCAAAAAGTTAATAAGGACATAAGAAAGAAAACAAATTGAACAATATAACTTCAATACTTCAGGTAAAACATAAATAAAGAACTTCGACAAACTCGGACAAAGTTAAATTTTTGTTATTTTGCTATGTCTGCTTTGTCAAATTTGCAATTTTTTTATTTTGGTGTCACCCCTTGATGGTGTCACCCGGTGCGGCCCACACCCCCCGTACCCCCCTAGTGACGCCCCTGTGTACCAGCCAGCTCCAGGGAATAATCACACTGTGCCGAATATCAAAGTGAATGATCATAGACTAAGTGTTGTGGGCAAATTCACCTATCTTGGCAGCACTGTGTCACAAGCTGCCACAATTGATGACGAAGTGAATGCAAGAATCTCCAAGGCCAGTGCGGCCTTTGGCAGACTGTACAAGAATGTATGGGACAGAACTGGAATAAGCCTGCAAACAAAGCTAAAAGTCTACAAAGCAGTTGTATTATCCACACTGCTATATGCCTGTGAAACCTGGACTGTTTATCAGCGACACGTTAGGAAATTAAAACACTTCCACACAGTCTGCCTAAGGAAGCTACTGAACATTAAATGGCAAGACAAGATTCCAGACACTGAAGTCCTAGAAAGAGCATCCATGCCCAGTATCCACACTCTACTGATGAAGAATCAGATTCGCTGGGCTGGTCACTTGACTCGCATGCCAGATCACAGGCTCCCTAAACGAATTTTTTACAGCGAACTGCGTTGTGGTAAACGCTCCCAAGGTGGCCAGAGGAAACGCTTTAAAGACACTGAAAATTTCACTAAAGGCTTTTGGAATTCATCATGACACCTGGGAGGCTGCAGCCAGAGACCGAAATTCGTGGCGTGCATTATTACACAAGAGTGCAGTCATATGTGAGACAACCAGGACTGCAAGAGCTGTGAAGAAAAGGCAGGACAGAAAAACCACTGCAGGAAATCCTCCTCCAGAAACGTCAAGCATTCCTTGCCCACATTGTCAAAGAACATTTCGAGCCAAAATAGGCCTTATCAGCCATCTTAGAACCCACGGCTCCATACCTTCAACCCCACTGGATGAAATGAATGGTCATCATCATTCTTGATGGACAAACAACAACTCTTCAGTGAGTTTGAAAGAAGTGTTTATTCCATTATAAATATCAATAATTCGGCAGGATCATGTACATCGCCGGTCTCTCTGGTATAGAGGCTACACGACTTTCTCCGTAATCTCGTAAGTATCATGACGTTGCGCGAGAATTGGTAGCGGTTCTCTCCATGTCTGTAACTTACAGGGTATTTGGAAGGCTTTACAAGGTATTTTATCATCATTCTTGATGGACAAACAACAACTCTTCAGTGAGTTTGAAAGAAGTGTTTATTCCATTATAAATATCAATAATTCGGCAGTATCATGTACATCGCCGGTCTCTCTGGTATAGAGGCTACACGACTTTCTCCGTAATCTTGTAAGTATCATGACGTTGCGCGAGAATTGGTAGCGGTTCTCTCCATGTCTGTAACTTACAGGGTATTTGAGCCGGTCGCTCAGAAAGCAATGGCAAACTACTGAGCATAATCTTGCCAAGAAATCAACATTCAGCTGAAAGATGCTGATGTTGACAGTGATGTCCTATAAAGGATATGCAAAACTTTTTTTATCATGTACATCGGTACTCTCATCCAATGCAAGAGAGTACCACACAAATTGTTTACTTGCATCTTGAAGTTTATGCATCAAATTGTCACTTATCTTGTCAACATGTCTGATCACAATTCTCCTTGATAAAGTAATGTTGTCAAATCTGCTTTTTTTTTTTTTTTTTTTTTTTGTTCTGGACACATAATGTTTTCTGCATCTAGCAAACATTTCTTGATGAACTCGCCATCAAAAAATGGCTTGTTCTGTTTTAGAATTCTATGTGACAGCACAAGACTAGCTTCAGTTGCAGCATCTTGAATTGAAGACCGTTTGGTGAAAACAGTTTGCTGTTTCACCAAATTTTTCACAGACTCCAGGCATTTCCTTTCCCTCCCTTCGGTTGTTAAATTGTATCCAAAATCGGAATGTTTTGTTGATAATGTCTTTTTAAATTGTACTCCTTGAAGACAGCCACTGACTCACGACACAACAAGCAAACTGATTTTCTACCAACATTTATAAAACAGTACGTAGTTGTCCATTCATCATTAAAAATATGGCATTCATCTTCAATCTTATGTTTGTTATTGAAACTCATTGTTTTAATAAAATTTGAACAGTCAGAATTGTACAAAACTTTAAAATGGAAATGAAACAAAACCTTCATGCAGCTGTGCGTGTAAAATAAAATATTCGGAAAACAAATAGTAAATTCAGAATAAATTTCAGAAATATATCAAGACTACTACAACAAATAAATTAATTTGAACATTGTAAATTAGCTGGAGTACAACGAAAGGAGACGAAACCTTGCTACAAACCTTTGAGAACAAAGTTTTAAGACGCATCTTTGGACCCATTAGGGATACACAAAGTGGAGAGTGGAAAAGAAGAAGTAACAAAGACATATATGATCTGTTGAAGTCCCCGCTAATCACTGGTATCATGAAGGCTAATAGACTACAATGGCTGGGGCATATAGAAAGAATGGAAGATAATAGGGAAACAAAACTCGCTTACACTCAGTGAATAAATGACCGTAGACCCCGAGGTAGACCAAGAAGACGGTAGAGAGATAATATATATATATATATATATATATATATATATATATATATATATATATATATATATATATATATATATATACACACACACACACACACATACAGACCTACAAGCACTTGGAATCAACGACTGGCAAGAGAAGGTCAACCAGAGAGACGAATGGAGACGGATTGTATCTGCAGCAAAGAACCTCAATGGCTCGGAACGCTGAAGAAGAAAAAGAATTGGGTTGAGGCTATTAGGTTTTCTATACCAGTCTGTGTTGTGGATAGCAATACTGTATCATCAGCATATCGAATCTCTGGTATGTCATGACCACCGATATTTAGGCATCATATAGCTCCCTGTTTATATCATCTCTTAAATTTCTCATTATATTTTCGGCGTACAGGTTAAACAAATAGGTTAAATTCTACAAGATTCCAGAACAAGACTGGCCGATCTTATTTCACCGTCATCTCGCCTTGGAGCCTTTAAAGGTTGTAGAGTTGATCCCTGAGAACTTACGGACCAACTATACATACATTAGAGATAGGGTCTTGTCGCATTTCAGTCTTGATGCTGCTGGGTTAAGAACGAAGTTTAGGACCCAAACACCGAAAGCAAATCAGACGTTTCTGGACTACGTATCGGAAACTTCATCACTTTTTTTTATAAGTGGTTAAAAGCGGAAGATGTATCTTCTGATTTTGAGAAACTACGTGACCTCATGTTAAGGGATAAACTACTATCATCAGTGCCAGATTCAATATCTACATTTCTGGTAGAGTACAAATGTAAATCTATCCCGGAGATGGAGGCTCGGGGAGAGGCATTCTATAATGCACACCGCGACGTATTTGCAGAGGGTTCGCAACCAGAGCTTGTGATAGGTGCTAGTGCAAGAGTTCAGAATCAAAGAGGTCACGGTAGAGGTAACAGTTTCTCACAACATAGAAACAGAGGGCCATATCATAACACACACAGAGAATCAGACAGGCCAAGAAAGGGTCATTTCACACAGTGCCCACATTGTAAACTTAACCACAGGTTACTTGAAATGTGTGACCGACACCCCGAACATAAGTCTTATCTCAAATACCTCACTTCTAAGACGATTAGTAAGTATGATGCTTACAAAAATAGTGTCAAATGTTTCACGTGTTTAGCATATGGACATATCTCAAGATCGAGTAAGATGAAGACGACATGGGAAGAAGCTAGGGCTGCATACATATTCACTAGTAGCGACTCAGAGGATGCAGAAGACGCAGGTAAAGTATGTAAGGAATGCCATGGTGATGATAGTTTCACATGCAGCCACAAGAGACAAATACTCGAAGCTAACGCAGTGTTCACCCAGAAAGGCACTCTTAAGTTCCACCAAGCATAGGTCAATGGGTCACCAACATCTTGCAATAGAGACACGGGTGCTTCACTTGCTGGGGTGTACCACAAACTAGTAAATAAAAGAGATTACACAGGTAAACGTATTATTTGCAGAACGTTCGGAGGTACTATATAAAAATACAAAACTGCCTGGGTCTCAATAAGATGTCCCTATTATATGGGAAAAATATGTGCAGCAGTCTTACCAAACCCATGTGCTGGGTTGATAATTGGGAATATCCCCAATGTCATAGACTACACTCAGGAAGTAACGATCGAACCCAGATTTGGCAAGGCACTCGTAAGAACCCAAGTTCAAGAGACCCAAGAATAAGAAAACAGGCAACACAGGTTACTTCAAATGACAACAGACAGTCCCCATTGACAGGTACAAAAGACAACAGAGGTATTATAAATAACACAAAAGAGGGACGGCATAATTGCACAAAAATATTTATTTCATAATATTCATTAAGTAAACGAAACCAATCATGTGAAAGTTAATACATCTCAACGGAACAAATCAACTCCTAATTTTACAACAAGCGTGGTTGAACAACGAAGTCAAACTAGCAGACAATCTCAATTCTCTGCAAATAAAACCAGTCAGGTTAACCAACAGAAACCACATGAAAATAGAACAAAGGTAATAAAACTAGCCAAACGTGCATCTAATGTTAACATACAACATATACAGTACACATAACAACGGCAACGAAACGTCATAACCATATTGATTGTTCATATGTTTATACTCATTCAATCACTCCTCACCTACTATGATTGCGCCGTTACAAACATATACTCATAAACAAAGAAATATATTGCTTGTGCCATTACAAACATTTATGCACAAGTCAAGAAATATCTTACAAACATTCACTAGCAAGTCAAGAAATATGTCACAGACATGTGCACACACACCAATAAATATTCTTCGAACTGGTTAAGTAAATGGAAAGAGCATTACAGAAAACAAGCAACGCTTGTCTTTACTTGCCAGATTTACTTACCTTGTATTTGCTTCAGATATACCAAACTTACCTCATTACAGCATATGTGGTACACATTATACACACGAGTGAAAGCTATAACATTGTTCAAGTCAACAAAGTTAAAGTATAAAGATAATGGCATACATGCAGAAAAGGGACACCATAAGTTTGAAAGAAAGAAAGAAAGAAAGAAAGAAAGAATGAAAAGACAGAAAGACAGAAAGGAATAAAGAAGAAAAGAAAGAGAGAAAGAAAGGAAGGAACGAATAAGGATATTAGTTAAACATATATCAGCTCATATTTCGCCACATACACATTACAGTTGTTGACACGACCAACTAGGAACTTTATTACCAACTGTTCGTTCCGAATTTTGCTGATATGAAGGCAACCTTTTCAGAACTGTCTTTCACGCTATCGCTGTTATTCTTTTCCAAATTCATGATAGCAAATTAAATCCTGTTCTCTACTTTAGCTGGAAACTATCAGACACTTGTTGTTAACTTTATCAATAATAGAGATTTAATAAATTTTCTAAATATCTGCTTGGTAGAGCATTCTTGTTCAATCCGAATATTCTATTTATATTTCTGGTTTACTTTCTTTACAAGTCCTTACGGATTACTCTTCTGTGACAAGACTATGAGTTTGATATATGTCATATTCCAGGCAAGGATAATAACTTGGCGGATCTTCTTAGTAGACTCTAGAATTCCTATCTGCTATCACATTTCATGTTATTTGTTTGCGTGCATACATGTAGTACAACAGGCCGATTCTTTATTTCATTGGTAGATACCCAAATAGAATCTCTATACAAACACAACAAACATTCTAACATAATTAGTCGAATATTAATTAGTGTAAGATATGTACATATTTTGTTTGATTTGATTCATTGGCAGAGGCTGTAGAAAACATTCGTCATGCCGATGCCGTTATAGTGATCCACGGACTTATGATGTGGTCAGTGCATTTGTTTTCGCTTCAATAATGTGCGCGAGTGACTGTACATATGGACTTTGGACACGTTGCTGGAACTTTGCAATTTCGTCAGGAACTGCGTGCGGTCTTGCTAGAGCGACACCAGTGTTTGTTATTATTAGTTACTTTAACTTATTTACATATTTGCTTTAGTCATGCGAACTTTTATTCATTCATATTTCACATCATTAATCAAATTCACAGTTGTCATGGGTTAAATTCACAGTTGTCATCATTGATCGAATTCACAGTTGTTGTTATTGGTCAAATTCACAGTTGTCATCATTGATTGATTTCACCGTTGTTGCCATTGGTCGAATTCACATTTGTCACCAATGGTCGAATTCACATTTCTCAGCATTGGTCGAATTCACATTTTCATCATTAGCCGAAGTCGCATTCCTCATCATAGGTCGAATTCGCATGTCTCATCACTGGTTGAATTCGCACGTTTCATCAGTGGGCCGAATTCACATCTCGCATCTTAGATCAGTTTCACTTGTTACATCACTGATCAGATTCATATGCCACATCATTAATCACATTCATAGTTCACATTATGGGTCAAATTCACACCTCACGTCTTCAATCAGATTCACATGTCACTTCATGGCTGGAATTCACTTATCACATGGGTACTCAGATTCACATTTCACATCATTGGGTGTATTTACGCGTCGCATCATCGAGTCTAATCATTACTCGCATTCACACTTCACGTCATTGTGCAGATTCACACGTCACATCCATTTCACAAACGCATAGACTCAGATTATACTTCTGATTCACTCATCACACTGACGATGAGAGGGTCATGTCATTCTTACATTTAATCTATCATTCCTGTGAATTCTACGTCATGGTGCACTCGTCACGATGTCAATGAGAGGATCATGTCATTCATATAATTTTCACATATTACTTCATCCATTGTTGAAAGAATGATAATATGAATATATTTAAGTTGTTACATTCATTTATGTTGATAGAATGTAGAAAATTTATATATTGAACACATACACGATATAGTTAAGACGAAGAACAGTACAGACTATACATTAATATATATTGGGCTGAATAGCATGACACAATGAAAGGATGTGCATATTACATGATTTTCTATTTATTCATATTTAATAAGTTGTTATGATTATTAATTACTAGTTTCATAAGTTGCTAATACTTATTAAGAATATGATTGTCCTAGTTCGCCGTAATACTGATATGGGTTTAGATTTTTGATTACCGTCAACACATGAGGCGACAATGATTATATCACATATTAAGAGTGATCTTACATTGCATCCCTTACTGCATGAGGCGATCATAGCCAGAGCTTACATTGATATTAACACATAAGAAGTCATAAAACCGTCACGACAAAGGAAAGGAAACTGATATGATTTTTATACGTCAACCGACTACTAAGGCAGGAAAGCCTCACCTATCAACGTAACAAGGACTGATGACATAGGCAGGTGAAGAATGAGATTATAGTTACAAGTCAAACTAATATAGACGGATTGGTAACAGTTAATCACACACGTCCCCTCACTCGGGTTTTATATCTTTGGGTGTGGACGCTTGTCGGTTTCAACAAACGAGGGACTATGACTGTATTATAGTGTAGTTAGCACACTCTCCCATAGGCAGTGCTACACGACGTCAACCGTTGGATGTAGACTGGAGTGCGTGCCCGTCATATAATAATATTTAAAAAATAAGATTTTGTGTGTGATTGATAGGAGACCATACCATCTTATAAGCACAAAATATGGATCATTGCGTCTACACTGCTACTTGTCAGGTTATATTAATCGACGACAGTTTAAAATGATTGCATCATTTTCAAGGGGGAGGGGGCATACTGCCAAGTGGCAGGTGTGACGTAATGAGGCAAATTAGAAATATCAGAGAATCCCAAAGCCAAAACGCTAATAAATCTAGGGATATGACGTGGTAACACAAAAACGTCACGGAAGATTGTCAACAACAAGATAGACGGACTTGGGAGCTTCTTAGAAGCGGCAGCCAATGTGGATTTGAGAAGGATAGGTTGGCGAGGCACTGGCGCTATATCGCATTGGTGGCTGAGTTAATACATACAATGGATGAGACAATGTGTGGAGACAATGCTTATATAAGCCACGAATAAATATGCAGACGAACGCATAAACTCGATGTCAGAGAAACGTCAGAAAGGACACTTAGAAGATAACGGATAGAGAGAAGGACGCCGTGTTGATGGGCAAGGACATTGTTTAGAATTTCGAGCGGAGATGGTTTGGGACTTGTTCGTTTTCATTATAATTGTAATACTGCCCGACCTGGTCAAAACAGGCACAGTAATTTATTCTTTATTATTGTCGTCGCTACAAGCCTGTGTGCTGCGGAAATAAACAGCGTCATAACTGCCAAAGTCTAACGGAGTCGACTTAGTTCTTCAGTTCGGTTTTGGCTTCTGAAGCCTGCATTTTGACGAGTTGTTTACGAGCTGTGTTTATTATCAAGTTTCAATGTTGAGTTATTATATACCCCGGGATGTCGTCTGGCAATCGTGACCTATGTGGCGAGCGGGATTTTCACCGGAGAGAACACACATTTGATTGCAAAGGTGACAAGGGCATTCATATTCATTCAAGTCGGTGGGGGGGGGGGGGGGGGTGTTAGCGTGATCGGACGCACCACGATGTAGAAGATGGTGATGGTCACAGACTGCGCCTACCATGTTATTATTTGTGTAGACATGTTTAAATTGTAATTTAGTGTCGTGTATTTCTGTGCGCATATAGTGAGTCTACATTGTGTACTAGATTCAGGAATAAATCGAAGAAATTGACACTTGTGTTGCGTTCTAAAAAGAAGGTATGAAGCTGAGGACTGACAGAAGGACGAGGTTACAAAACCTGCCAGGGAAGGACTGAATGTATATTACACCCCTAGAAAGTTCGCCACTCAATCAGAGAGAAAGATTGTCCACCAGGACCTATATATGGGTATGCTGACATGTAACATTCGTCATGCGCCCAGTTGATATTCAACAGAGCGTTACAAAACCTCATCCATCCTTGTCTTCACTCCCTGACAATAATTTCTTCAGTTGTTTTAGTCTTTGAGGAGCAATTGACAGTCGTCGTTTAATTTATTTCATTGTTTCACCATTGTTGGTAATCAATGACCCAAGATAATCGAAATTTTTCACCATCTCAAATTTTTCCTCACTAACGTATGTTTCTTTCTCCATAGTAGTTTTATCTGTATGCATTATCTCTGTTTTTGCTATGTTAAGATATAAGTTGTGATTTTCACTATTTCTTTGGGTTGAGGCTATTAGGTTTTCTATACCATTCTGTGATGTGGATAGTAATACTGTATCACCAGCATATTGAATCTCTGGTATTTCATGACCACTGATATTTCATCATCATCATCAAGTGCCGTGCCGGCTGGCGTAGGCGTTCATGGCTCTCCATAGATCTCGGTCTTTGGTTTTCTGGATCAACCCTGGTGCTGATATTCCTCCATGCCACCGTCTCAATTCCATCCAGCATCACTTCTCTTGGTCTACCTCTGCCTCTCTTCCCTCGATCTTTCCAGTTGTTACGATGTTCTCCAATGCCTCTCTTCTCATCACGTGACCGAAGAAAGATGTTTGTCTCTGTCTTATTGTTGTATATAATGTTCTAGTTTCATTAGCCTGTTTCAGGCAGTCGTCGTTAGTTACTCTGGCAGTCCAAGGAATTCGCAACATTCGTCTCAGGAACCACATCTCTGTTGCTTCTAATTTCTTCTTAATTTGTTAATTTACGTTCCAAGATTCACTGCCATACAGCAAAACTGGTTCTACATAGCATTTCAGCACTCTCTTTCTTACATTCAGTGATAGTGACTTATTGCATAAGATACTCTTCATTTTCTTAAATGCGGCTTTTGCCTGCCCTATTCTGCTCCTAATCTCTGTTGTACATCTTCCATCTGATGTTATAAATGCCCCTAGGTATCTAAAATTATCAGCTTGGTTAAGGATTTTCCCTTCTATTTCTATGTCACAATTTGGTGTCACCATTTTCTTTGATATTACCATTGTTACTGTTTTCTTGATATTCAAGGAGAGTCCTTTCCTTGCACTCTCTGTTACTACGTCTAATAATTGTTGTAGGTCTGTTGAATTATCCGCCACCAATACTGTGTCATCTGCATAGCGTATATTATTTATATTATAACCTCCAACTAGTATTCCTGGCATCTCTTTAATCTCTCTCATTATTACTTCGCTATAGGGACGCAGAGGTGTTTCCAAGGCACCAGGGCCGGGATATATACTGGCCAAGACCTGCTGACACGTCCACGTCGTGCGTCCTGGGCAACAGGTCTCTTCGGGGACCTGGCTAACATCAGTAGGATCGATGATTCTTCCGAAGTCGGAGAGTATCTGCCTGCATGGCGAGGAACCACCAGTCTGCACACCAATAAGCCAGACATGGGACAACGGATACTCACGCAAAACTCAGGTCCTGTATGACATCACACTGATGCTGGACAACAGGATGTCTTCATCCGACATACAGGACTTTGCGTTGGAGCTCAAGCCAGCGAACACAAGCAAGCAAGCACTTCGCTATAAAGGGAGAAAAGATCACTGATATTTAGGGCATCATATTGCTCTCTGGTTATATCATGTCTGACATTTCTCATTATATTTTCGGCATACAGGTTAAACAAGCAAGGGGGTAGCACATAGCCCTGGTGGACTCCTTGCTTGATGTCAAACCAATCTTTCTAACCGCTCCTTGTTGGTCTAGATATAGCAATTTTATGAGTTGTACTACAGGTGATGGAAAAACCATATTCCTCGTGATTTCCCAAAGTTTCTAATGTTGTACACAGTCAAATGCCTTTGAATAATCCACAAAACATTAGAATATGTTTACATTAAATTATCTGCGCTCCTCTATTATTAAACGCATGTTGAGTATATGATCTCTCGTCCCTCTTCCTTGTTTACGTCCAGCTTGAACCACGTTAATCATTTCTTCCCTTTTCTTACGAAGTCTTCCCATTATGATTTTAGTAGAATTTTGCTTGCATGATTGATCAGGGCAACAGTTCTATAGTTGGTGCATAATTTCAGGTTGCCCTTTTTTTGGTATTGGAATGAATATAATTCTCTTCCAATCTTTTGGCCAAATACCATATTTCCATATCTTTTTACATAATGCGTGATAGATTTGTATGCTTTCTTCCCCTCCTGCTTTAATTAGTTCAGCTGGTATCCCATCGCATTCTGGTGATTTACCATTCTTCAGGTTCTTTATAGCCCATGCAATTTCATCTAATGAGGGTTCAGGTTCTGAATCTGCACCGCGCCTCTCACAGCACACTCTGACAGTGGATTCACAGACTTGCCAGCTCATCTTCATTGATTGAGATCCTGTAACCTTATTTAGATTGGTTATTTATTTACTGAGGGCATAGCAAGTTCATGTTGTGTATGGAAGTCAGTGTTGGTGCCGAATACTCTCACCTACTACTCTCCTTGCAGGGTTTATCTTCGAAGTAGTACCAACGAAGTTGACATATAGATGGGCGATTTGACTACAGGCTCATTCCAGTGACACTGACCATGATTGGCTGAAGTCAAGATACTGGGAGTAAGTCAACACCATCGACTTTGTGGAAGGTAACCATACCCTATACCATACAGGTAGTACAGGTGAGAACCGTGTTGATCACCCATTGTGGTGAAGTCCGACGATTATGATTCTACTAGAACACGACTTGATCAAACAGATAAATCGTCTAACGAGGCTAACTAGCTTATAAAGAGCTGTCTCAACACATTGAAGAACATTCCATACAGCCAGACTCAGGTAGAATCAGACCAGTACCCCTTGGCTGGGTTACAGAAGTTCACACAAATCATAATTGCTGGTATCAACTGAATGTCATAATTCCACTGCCTAGACTACAGAAAGTTCACCAGTCATCTTCGACTGAAGTCATTGTCGACTGTAGCAGATTCATCACAGTAGGTTGGTGAGTTTATTTGCCAGAAAATATGAGTGTCTATATGAAGTTCTCCAATCCAGTCAGGATAACATTGACATTTGAAATGATAGTAACCTATTAAGTTCGAATATGGATGCAACACTTAGTGATGGTCAACAGGAGACACCTCAGGCCAGATGATCGCCCAACTAGGCTGCTTGTGAATAGAAGTCATAGTGACCCCACCAGTAATTGACATTCATTCAGCTATCTGTGGTGGTTGTCCGGTCAAGTCAAAGAGTCCATTTGGCTAATCCCAGTTCATATCACCAGGTTCTTGTTTGCGAACGGGAGAGTCCACAAGTGTCCATACAGCATTGCTTGGAGAGAGCCCGGTGAGTCTCAGAAACCTATAGACGGATACACACAACAGATCTTCCAGTGCCTCATGATGATCATCTCTTACTCTACTCTGTCATCTAATATGTAAATAGATATCCTTCCTATTAGGTTCTTCAACATCCTGCTTCGACGTTAGTGTACAATAAACTTCTTGTTTAATTAACATGTCTTTACTAAAGTCTGTGTGTGATGTCTTGGATGAGTCCATAGGTAGTGGGGATAAGATAGTGGGAGTCCCGAATCTAGCTTACTTATGAGGTGGTCAGTGCAGGTGGAAAGGTAAAGTGTATCTACCTGTCTAGTCCCAGGGGTCAGTATACACAGTAACAATGATACGTCAGCTGGGTAATGACGACCATCACGTTACACTATTATTATCACTACTATGTGATAATCAACAATTCATATCACCGCCAATGTTTTACAGTTCAAAATATTCACTCCTCTCACTTTTTACAACCCGTTACTTAATGACTTTTCCGTATGCACCCCTTCTATTATGAACTGACGCCACACAAGATTTTCCCACACTTCACATTACAACTACTAACTTCCAGCTTTTCCCCCCATACTTTACGAAAAATAAAAAAACAAATTTCCTGCTACTAATTTCCAGATTTTTCCCGCGAAAAATCTTCCAGACTGGGACTGGACCGCCTTGGCGCCTCTGGGCACCTGCAGCTTCTACCCATAATTCCAGGGTCTAAATCACATGTCACTACTCTTGTACTCATGCATGCCCTGCCACGAAGATGTAACTAATCTTTGCCAGCAGAGACAGCTCCAGAGACAGCAACCACTCTCTTCGGATCCACCCCATCTCTATCCTCTTGAGCATGCTCATTGAGTCACTAAGGAAGCATGCCCTAGTGAATGTCTGTGTCTCGAGCCATGTTATTGCTTTACATTGGCATAGAGGAATGATATACATATGCATTGAGATATCATTAGAGGAGGCATAACCCCATAGAGATTGCTACGCAATGAACAGTCATAGTGTGAGCGACACAAAAGACAAAACAAAAGATAGATTATCGACGGTCGTCTTAGAAAAGAGATGCACCCGAGTACAAAGATATATGGATTGTAATGAGTACGGTTAAACGACTACCTCTTATTCTTCACCCACAGCGTAATGGCTTGTTAGAAGGGTGCAAGATATTCCGTGCGAGAGCATGAGGATGAGGGACTGCACGAGGATGTTCACAGAGGAATTGGAGCTCATGACAGCTGGATGTCAGTTCTCTGAAGGAAAATGGAGACTGAATCCCCATGACATTCACACCTCTCTTAATAGGCTGATATTGACCTACTTCATTATCAATTCTTATGGCAACTTGTTGTTTCCATTATTTGGATTTCTTTACAAGTCTTAAGTATTTTTCATCAATTTGTAGATCTTCAAGCATCCTTATCATGTCGACATGTCTCACTTTATCAAAATCCTTTATGTTGTCAATAAAGCAATGGTGTAGATATTTGTTTACTTCTATAGAACGTTCAATAACTGTTTTCAGTATATACACAACGTTACTGTATCCTTGCTTTCTACAAACCCACATTGTTCTTCACTTATTTCAGGTTTTATTTTCTTCCTAACTCTTTGCATAATAATTCTTAGCAACATCTTCGTGATGTGACTCATTATACTAATTGTTCAATGTTGATCACATTCCAAGGTTCCTGATTTCTTTCGGATTGCAATAAAACCGAAGAACTAGAACCAGACATACTAAAAGAAGAAATTATAGAAGCCATCAGAATAGACCCATTGAACAAATCACCGGGACAGGATGAAATACCAAATGAACTAATTAAAGCAGCAAGAGAAGTAGGAACAGCTTGGCTACATAGACTATTCAACCATGTTTGGGTAGAACAATAGACACCATGAGACTGGGGAAAAGCCATAATTATCCCAATTTGGAAAACAAAGGCAGCAAAAGAGATTGCACACAATACAGAGGCATTTCACTGCTGAGTCATACTGGGAAAATATTTTGCAAAATTCTTGAGAAAAGATTACGAACTACTATAGAACCCCAGCTAAGCGAAACACAACTTGGATTTAGGAAAAACAAAGGATACAAAGATGCCATTTTTGCTCTTAGACAACTTATAGAAAAATCAATTGAATTCAATGAAACACTCTACTTAGCCTTTGTCAACCAGGAAAAGGCATTTGCTAGAGTAGATAGAAACAAGCTGTGGGAAATCCTTAAAAATATGGAGTGAGTACACATCTAACAAACCTATGTAGAAGCTTATATAACAACAGTGAATGCATAGTGAGAGCAACTGGAGGACACTCAGAACCCTTCACCATAAGATCTGGAGTACGACAAGGTTGTGTCCTGTCCCCTCTCTTGTTCATAACATATATAGACAACATATGTAAAGAAACCAGCCAAACAGAGACCACAAGAATACCGCATGACGAGAACACAGAAGAAGAACCATCTGCATATCTAACCATTAGAGAACTCCTGTTTGCAGACGACCAAGCACTAATAGCAAAATCAGAAGCTGAATTACAAGACCACATGAATAGTCTAAACGAAATGTGTAGGGAACATAACATGAAAATTAGCACAAGCAAAACAGAGGTAATGACTATAACTAAAGAAGAAAAAACAACAAATCACCTAAACGAACATCTCTTGAAACAAGTAAAGAGTTTCAAGTACCTAGGAAGTATAATGGTAGACCAGAAGAGGAGATCGAAAATAGATGCAATAAGGTAAACCAATCTCATTGGACAAATGGCACCAATACTAAAGAACAAACATGTATCAATAACTACTAAGAAAGCACTTTACAATACAATCTTTCTATCAACTTTATGCTACCAATGCCAAACTTGGACAATGACAGAAAAAGAGAAAAGAAAAATCATAACAATAGAAATGAGATTCCTGAGAAGAATACTCAATGTATCGAGAAGAGATAAGATCAGAAATGAAGAAATCAGGACTAAAGTAGGGGTTATAGCAGCACTAGATTTGATTAGAAAGCAGCAAGTCAAATGGTTTGACCATGCAAGTAGGTTACCAGTAACAGCATACCACAATAAGCAATGATGTAGACCAGATGGAAACAGAGAAAGAGGCCGACCACGTAAACGTTGGATTCGAGGGAACAGCAGAGTCCAGGAGAATATTGATACATGATGCCCATAATCAGTACTCTCATAATGTTTATACTTCACCTCGACACCGCAAGGTACAAGAGGAACATGCTGAGATGATGCAATAAATTCAGAATTACATAATTCATGAGGTATATCTCCTGTATCATATATTGTATTCAGCAGTCTAGTAACTGTATTTATTCCATAATCTTCCAAAGCATTAATCATTTCTGTTGTGATGCCGTCTGAACCAGGGGTCTTGCCAGTTTTCATATGATTACGAGCATTCTGAACCTCCATCTTCAAAACTGGTGTTTCTTCATTATTATTTTGAATATCATGCTGTTCTTCTCTGTTATCATCATAAAGGTTTTCCACATAATCTGATGATACATGTAAAATATGACCATTCACTATTCTGATTTTTCCATCTTTTGTCTTTAAGCAGCTTGCTGATGTACGTGTTCTTTGATTAGTAAGCACCTGAATTCTTTTGTGCATTAGTTTGGTATTTTTACTGTTGTGTTGTTGTTGTTTTTTTTTCAATTTCCTCTAGCCATGCTTCTTTAGCTTCTTTTGCCTCCTTACATAATGTTCTGATTTTTCTGTGAATTTCTTCATATTTGACAGGATTATGTTTGTTCTGTCGTCTTGTTTCCATTAGTTGTAAAATGTCTTCAATCATCTTCCTCTTCCCCTGCTCTTAATATCCCTGTTCAATAAATTCAATTCGAATTTGAACAAGAACACTACGCAGGAAACCAAAGAAGATTAATAAACCAACAAAGAACTGGTGTCGTGAGCCACCACACACTGCAGGATTTGCTGAGGAGGGGATCCGAGCACTTATGGACTGAATAGCTCGATGTGCAATAAGGATGATCTGTTGACTGACTGACTGATTGACTGACTAACTAATATCGCTGTGCAGTGGATGTGTGTCGGCACAGTTGCGAGGGTAGGCACTGTCTCTGGGTAGGCACTGTCTCAGGGGCAGTAGCACTGTCTCGGGGGTAGGCACTGTCTTAGGGGTAGGCACTGTCTCAGGGGTAGGCACTGTCTCGAGGGAAGTCACTGTCTCAGGGGTAGGCACTGTCTTGAGGGTAGGCACTGTCTTGGGGATAGGGACTGTCTCAGGGGTAGGCACTGTCTCGGGGGTAGGCAGTCTCGAGGGTAGTCACTGTCTCGGGGGTAGTCACTGTCTCGGGGTTAGGCACTGTCTCGGGGATAGGCTCTTGCTCCGCAAATCCTTGCTCTGCCTTTCATGCTGGAAAACCAAGGCAGTCGTCTCTGTTTTCATCATCATCATCCAGCACCTTGTCGACTGCGTGAGCAATCATGCTTCTCCACAAATTACGATCTCCGACGTCATGGATCAATTTAATGTGTTGACACCCTTCCGCGCCACGACACAAGACATTCAAGATTTTTCTCACGCTGTCTTTCTCTATCTCTCGTTCCACTTGTCACAGCATGTTCCAGTTTTTGTCTTCTCATAATGTGGCCAAAAAATTAAGAACTGCCTCTTTCTGATATTTGTGACATGTTGTCTTTGCAGCTTATCCTCCCTCAAAATGTCCATGCTGCTCTTTTAGGCTGTCTGTGAATTGTTCAGCATTCTTCTATAAAACCACATCTCCAAAGCCTCCAAGGATTTTGTGTTGCTTGTTTACTAATTGTCCAGCATTTGCAGCCATGTGTTAGAACTGGTTCTATGTAACATGCAAGAATTCGGTTCGTAACCCCCAAAGACAGGAACTTATTGCATACAAATCTACGTAACTATGTAGCTCCACAGAAACGGTTTATATTTCCATAGCTTTACTGCAGTTATTTCCAATTTATTTCAGCCAGTTGTTCCATGTACCTTACCTGGAGATATACAAGTTATAACAAGCTGAGTATTTGTTATTGTTGTTGTTTGTTAATCCTCTATTACACGAAACATGACAGATACTGATAAGTAAATATCTGGATGGCTTGGCCACATGGCATGATCGAGACAAGAAAGCGGAGCTGATCCACGACTCTGGTGATCGTGTAATATGACGAAGCATGACCGGCCATGCTTATCGGCATGGCACATGATGATGATGTGAATAATCTGAGAAATTCCAAGAGTTTTAATGATCAAGTCTCATGCATTGGCATTCAGGTCTCCCTAGCTCTGATAAAGTATTGTACTTTTAGAGTGAGACAGATGTAGAAACTGTAATCCTGACCTGGCTTGTATCTATTGGAGTGAGACAGATGTAGACACTTTAATGTTGACCTAGTTCCAAAGCATCACCTTTCAGTTATCAGTTCAGTAAATAGTTCAGTAATCAGTTCAGTAAACTTTTCAGTGAACAGTACAATAAATATTTCAGTAACCAATTCAGTAAACAGTTCATTAATCGAGTTTAGTGAACAGTGCAGTAAACATTTCACTAATAAGTTCAGTAAACAGTTCAATAATCAGTTCAGTGAATAGTACAATAAACATTTCAGTAATCAGTTCTGTAAACGGTTCAGGCATCAGTTCAATAAACAGTTCTGTAAACATTTCAGACATCAGTTCAGTAACAGTTCAGTATTAAGTTCAGTAAACAGAGCAATAATCAGTTCAGTAAACAGTTTGGTAAACAGTTCAGTAAACATTTAAGTAGACTGTTCAGTAAACAATATAATAAATATTTCAGTAACCACTACAGTAAACAGTTCAGACATCAGTTCATTAAACAGTTCAAACATCAGTTAGGTGAACAGTTCAGTAAACAGTTCAGATATCAGTTCAGTGAATAGTTCAGTAATCAGTTCAGTAAACAGTTCAGTAATCAGTTCAGTAATTATTTCAGTAAACAGTGCATTAAATATTTCAGCAAACAATTCAGTAATAAGTTCAGTAAGCAGTTCTAGCAAACGGTTTAGCAAACAGTTCAGTACACAGTTCTGTATTAAGTTCAATAAACAGGTAAGTAAACAGTACATTAATCAGTTCAATAAATAGTTCAGTGAAGTTAAGTAAACAGTGCATTAATCAGTTTAGTAAACAGTTCAGTATTCATTACATATATGACAAGTTTCTTTACTGTATGTTCTATGACATTACATATGTGACAGATTTCTTTATTGTGTGTTCTGTGACATTACATACGTGACAGAATTCTTTATTGTGTGTTCTGTGACATTACATACGTGACAGAATTCTTTATTGTGTGTTCTGTGACATTACATACGTGACAGAATTCTTTATTGTGTGTTCTGTGACATTACATACGTGACAGATTTCTTTATTGTGTGTTCTGTGACATTACATACGTGACAGAATTCTTTATTGTGTGTTCTGTGACATTACATACGTGACAGAATTCTTTATTGTGTGTTCTGTGACATTACATACGTGACAGAATTCTTTATTGTGTGTTCTGTGACATTACATACGTGACAGAATTCTTTATTGTGTGTTCTGTGACATTACATACGTGACAGATTTCTTTATTGTGTGTTCTGTGACAATACATGCATGACAGGTTTCTATACTGTGTGTTCTGTGACATTACATACATGACAGATTTATGTACTGTATGTGTTCTCCTGTGACATTACATGTATGACAGGTTTCTTTACTGTATGTGATGTCCCATGACATTACATACATGACAGATGTCTGTACTATACCTGTTCTGCTGTGACATTACATACATGGCAGATTTCTGTGCTGTATGTGATCTCCTGTGACATTACATCTACGACAGATGTCTGTATTGTATCTGTTCTCCTGTGACATTACATAAAGGACACATTTCTGTACTGTATGTGATCTTCTGTGACATTAGATACGTGACAGATTTCTGTACTGTATGTGATCTTCTGTGACATTACATATAAGACAGATTTCTTTACAGTATATGTTCTGTGACATTACATATAAGACAGATTTCTTTACAGTATATGTTCTGTGACATTACATATAAGACAGATTTCTTTACTGTATATGTTTTCTTGTGATATTACATACATGACAGATTTCTTTACTGTATGTGTTCTCTTGTGACATTACATGTATGTGATATTTTTTTTACTGTATGCGTTCTCTAGAAAATGATATGAAGTTCTTTGGTGACATTGCCCTCATATCCCATGCACACATAGATAATGCACATTGGGAGCAAGTCCCCGCTGAACGTGTTGCATGGAGGACAAACATCAGAAATGGAATAAAGACAAAAGAGAAAATGATTGCAGATAAAGCACACACAGAGCGTGTGAGATGTAAGATGGTGCACAATGGTGGAAATGACCATGTCAATGAACCATGCACAACATCAGATACAAGATCCACTAAATACACTGGATGCAAGGTCACAATTAAGTCCTAAAATTAATATGAGAAAAACAAAGATAATAAGAATAAATCAAGCAAAAGAAATTCTGATCTCTTTTGGTGAAATCTTACTTCAAGATGTAGAATTATACACATATTTGGGGACTAACGTAGACAAATATGGAGAACAGACAGCAATATTAAAACAATAACACACTGGGCAAGGGGAGTTTTCACATCACTAGCAACTTGTTCACAAGTCACAAGAAATTAAAAGTAGTGCCAAACTTAACATATTTAATTTTACTATAAAATCAGTATCATTATATGAATCAGTATCATTATATGAATCAGTATCATTATATGAATCAGAAGCAAGGACAGCTGTTTAAACAATTACTCATAAACTACAAACATTCATTAACTGGTGCAGTGTAAGATCATCATCATTATCACATGCCATGCTGATAAGCGTAGGCGGTCATGTTTCGCCACCTTACAAGCAGAGTTGTGGATCAACTCTGTGTTTTTGTCTCGACCATGCCATGTGGCCAAGCTATCAAGATATTTACTTCTCTGCTTTCCCTTTGTTCTGTCTCCCTAAATCTTGCCAGTTGTCACGAAGTTCTCTAGTTTATTTTTCTTCTCATAATGTGGTAAAAAAAATTTTCTGTCTGCGTCTAATTTCTCTAATCAATGCAAGATAGAAGGACCCAAACGGTTTGACAGAATCTCTGATGCAGAGCTGGTGGGAAGGGGGGAATTAGGCTGATTCCAGAAAATCAAGAATTGAGGAATAGATGCATAAATAGGACACTATGAAAACAACATGACAACAGTTTAAACAAAGTCTAGCTCTGGAAATTACAAGAAAACACTCAATAGAAGGAGACCTAAAACATATGGAAAAGAGAATTTGACATAGTGAAGAATAGTATGGGAAGAATATATAGAGAAGAGAATTTGACACAGTGAAGAATAATATGGGAAGAATATATAGGGAGCTGCAAGAGATGACGTCAGATTGTGTGGCTTGGCACGAGGTGGTTCTTACAGTGGGGGATACTGGGCAGCAGCAGAAAGAGCAGTAGAAAAAGTAGCACCACAATCATCACATAATATGAAGTTTCTCACTTGTGTGACACTTCCGATAGTAAGCATTTGTCAAAGAAGTTCCATTACCATCACATTTGTAAGGTTTCATTTTTGTACGCACTCTATTGTGATATTTCAGACTGCTAGCTTGAGTAAATGAAGCACCACATTTATTACACTTGTAAGGTTTCTCTCCTGTATGTAATCTGATGTGAGTGTAAAGATTGCATAAGTATGTAAAACAAGCACCACAATCATCACATTTATAAGGTTTATCTCCTGTATGTGTTCTGTTGTGGTATTTAAGACTACCAATTTGAGTAAAAGAAGCACCACACATGTTACATTTGTAAGGTTTCTCTCCAGTATGTACTCGCAGGTGAGTAGAAAGATTGTACAGTCGAGTAAAATATGCACCACAATCATCACACTTGTAAGATATATTTCTTGAATGTGTTTTCTTGTGGCTCTTCAGTTGGCCAGCTTGGGTATAGTATGCACCACAATCAATACACTTGTAAAGTTTCTTACGTGTATGTGTTCTCTTGTGACATTTCAGACTGTCAGCTCTAGAAAATGAAGCACCACAATCATCACATGTGTAAGGTTTCTCTCCTGTATGTGTAGTCTTGTGACACTTCATATGACCAGCTTGTGTAAAAGAAACACCACAATAATCACATTTGTAAGGTTTTTCGCCTGTATGTGTTCTCTTGTGGCACTTGAGATATCCAATCAGGGAAAAAGAAGCACTACAAATATCACATTTGTAAGGTTTCTCTCCTGCATGAGTTCTTATGTGACGTCTTAAACTGCCAACTAAAGAAAATTCAGCTCCGCAATCATTACACTTGTAAGGTTTATCTCCTGTATGTAGTCTCTCATGGCATTTCAAATTGTCAGCTCGAGTAAAATAAGCACCACACACAATGCACTTGTATGGCTTCTTGTTGGCATGTGTTCTACTGTGTCTGCTTAAATATCTGTCCACATGGTCAATTGGATCACAGACATCAGACATGGAAAGCGAGTCTGCTGTTTGTATTCTTTCAAGCATGTCATGACGAATAAGGAAAGTACGAGATGTTGCAGAGAGCTTCTTAAGGTTTACGGATGTCTCCACATATTGCACATGGGAACCTTCATTTGTCACTGACAGTTTCTTTGTAATTTCAATCAATGATGTCACATTCTCTGGCACATGCAC
>JACEFZ010005974.1:47500-85000 GCA_014155875.1 Cepaea nemoralis | reverse complement strand
GGATTTACGTTCTCAAAAACAGATAAAGGAAAATTAGAAGAGAAAGTCATGTTCCAGCAAAATTATTTCCTTGCCCTAATCACGATGGGCGTCGCGGTACTGACGTGGCTAGACGCTCGCCTGATGGCGCAGTGGTCTTGGGTTTGAATTCGCATTAGGACTGCTTTTTATTATTAGTCTGTGCTCCCAAGTCGACTCAGCTTAAAATATGTGCCAGGAAGTGTCTTGGGAAGTAAAAGCGACCGGCGTGGTACCGACACGTCAACTACCGACTATCGATTGGTCTATACAAGTATGGGCTTGGAACCACATGGCCAATGCTCCTTAAGGCGCGAAGAAGGTGTTTGTTTTCAAACAAATGACGACAATCTGGAATCTGCAATCATGAGTGAGGAGTCGCCGCTGTTAGACTGGCCAATACGCTACAGAATAATGACTTTTGCCTTCAAGAGCAGCAACTACTACTACTACTACTACTACTACTACTACTACTACTACTACTACTACTACTACTACTACTACTACTACTACTACTACTACTACTGCTGCTGCTGCTGCTGCTGCTACTACTACCACTACTAATACTACTACTACTACTACTACTACTACTACTACTACTACTACTACTACTACTACTACTACTACTACTACTACTACTACTACTACTATCACCACCACCACCAGACCGCCTTGCGTTGGGTTTTTTTATAAACTGGTATGCGTGCCGATCGTTCAGAAAGCAATGGCAAACTACTGAACTTAAACGTGCCAACAGATCAGAAGCAGCCCATATATGTTGGGGTTGACTGCGACGTCCTGTAAAGGATATGCAACTAAGTTTATTTATTTATTTATTGTTTATTTTTATTTATTTATTTATTTTATTTTATTTTATTTTATTTTATTTGTGGGGGGGGGGGGGGGGTGTTCAGAAGGAGCTAAATAATAACAGTGTGGAACAGAAGGAGTTAAGTTAAAGTAACAAGCGAGGAAGAATGGGTTCACGAAACAACTGGATTGTGGACGCAGGAGACGCAGAAGTCGATATAATGAAAGAAGCAACAAACAAATATAGAGAGAACTGGCTGGTAATGAATGAGGTCAAGAAGAAACATCAGTTTATGAACTACACATATATAGACAACAAGATCATAACACTCAGCACATAACAAAGAGTTTAGGCCGGTAAAGAGGTCTAAAGGATTCGTTATGACTAATGCATTCGCTTGCAGGCCTGGTTGTCATTGCTTTAAAGTTTAAACCCTTCCCGAAAAGGTAATTGTTCTAAGGCTACGTGGCCCGGGCGTCGACCAAGTATCATAAATGGGATACCAAAACGTTTATAAGAAAGTATACAGGCGGTAGGTATGACACTGACCGTATCACTCATAGAGTGCCCATTGGTCCAACACACACAGGGGTCATTTTATCCACAATGGGAAACATAACATTAGTGAAGACGTGGTATGTAATTGTAATGGTGATGTTGTTGTCGTCGTCATCGTTGTTGTTGTTGTTGTTGTTGTTGTTGTTGTTGTTGTTGTTGTTGTTGTTGTTGTTGTTGTTGTTGTTAAAGAAGCAGAAAAGAAAACAACAAAGCAACAGTGTTAGCCAGTTACAATTGCAGTGATCCGGAGTTGCCGTAATTGTTTTGTGGTCGACTCGGTAACAGATAGTAAAGGTCGTTGATATGCCACGTGACATTCTTAGATCAAGTAAAACACTGAAGTAGAGGACCCTGTTACATGCCCTAAGCGCCACTGGACGTATGGTGCTACAACCCTATTTGTATACGTCCGTTGACAATCAAAGGGTGATGTGTTCAGTACCACAAGAGCCACCTTTACTTCTCAGAACATTTCCTGGTACTATTATGTTGCTTGACGGCCTCCCGGGAGAAAGGTTTAACGACTTTCTCCGTAATCCCGTATATCCACGTAGGGGAACACAGCTGCGCGAGATTCGGTAGCGGATCCCGTCGCGTTGGTTACTTACGGGGATATATGAGCCGGTCGCTCAGAAATCAATGGCAAACTACTGAGCATAATCTTGCCAAAACATCAACAACAACGGTAAAATGCTGGTGTTGACAGCGATGCCCTGTAAATAGGATATTAGAAAAACAAATATTTTGCTTAAGAGTGCAGGTCAGTTTTAATTATCCGCCACGATGGAGATTCGAACTCATAACCACCAGTCCGGCGGGCCGGAATCTAGCCACTATGCTACCTCGGCCGCCTTTTAAATTCAATGTTAAGTCAATATTTTCAATAACCGAGCGGCACAAGTGGGCTATAATAGTCAATATATTCCCCAGACTCTGCTATGTTCACAGGTCTCTGGTATTCGTTTCATGAGGCTGGGTCAAGCCCAGAAACATGCTAATAGAGAAACAAACACTAACCTAGGAATCATCATCACCACCACCATCATCAACATCATCATCTATGACTTGCCGGCCGGCGTGGGCGATCGTGCTTCTTCACAAACTGCGATCTCCGACGGCTTGGATCAATTCATGTGTGGACTCCCATCATTGCCATGACATAGGACTGTCAAGAGTTTTTTTCAAGCTGTCTTCCTCTACCTCTCTTTCCACAAATCTTTCCGGTTGCCATAACATGTTCCACAAAGGATTCATTATTATCATTTTCTTTTTCTCTTTCTGTCTCTTTGTATCGTTCTCTCTCACCCCCTCTCTCTGTCCCTCTACATTTTTCCCTTCTCTTACTTTCATCCTCTCTTTCTCTCTCTTTCTTTCTCTAGCATTTCTTTCCGTCTCTTATTCTGTTTTTTTTTTCTATCTGTTCTTTCTCCCTTTCTTTCTCTCTACCTCTTAAGCTTTCTCTTTCAGAATCAGCCTCTCCGTCCTCTCTCTCTCTCCATCTCTCTCTCTCTCTCTATCTCTCTCTCTCTCTCTCCCTCTCTCTCTCTCTCTCACACACACACACACACACACACACACACACACTCCTTCGCCTATCCTAAACCATGTAAAAATTGATATCCGCGGTAATTAAATTGTCTAGAGTGCCAGTTAAACGTTAAGCATGACACAGATGCCAGCAACAGCCGGAGAAACCTGGTCTAATCCACATGTTATCAGCTCGCTGAATGAGATATCGCATTGTTTACCACAGTGAAAACACAAGTAATCGATACTCGAACATATGTTCCGTTCTACATTGTTTTAGATTTCTCTTAGTAGTCGCAGCTATTTAATCAGCAACCGACTTCATAATCGATCCAATCTGAAAGTTAGGAAACTAACACTGCTACATGTCGGCGAGGCACGCTTGACACACGGATATAATCTTGTTCACGTCAAATTGATATGGAATTCACCCTTGCAGTTCACATAATAACTTTTAAATAATTTGAACTTAAATAGACATGCATTATGTATATAGTGGCTGGAGCGTCTTTGTCTGCAACGATAGTGGTTCGGGTTCAAACCCCAAATGAGTTAGTTGCGTGTCTGCTGACACACGGGTATGACGTAGTTTTTGGCCACTTCAAATGGATATCATGAAATTTACCATTGTAGTCCACTTAAAACCGTTTATATTATTTGGACATAAATAAAACTGAATGAGCTGCGTTGATATTGTGGTCTTCGCCTGCAAATATAGTGGTCCATGTTCGTGTCTCAGATAAGTTAGCCGCGTGTCTTTTTACAGGATGCTGCAATCAGCCTTGGCATTTATTGACTGGTTGTTATTTATTCAGCTATTTTTACGTTCAGTAGTTTGCCATGGTTTTGTTGTTGTTGTTGTTGTTGTTGTTGTTGTTGAAAAGTTGACTTTCATACCACTGAAAAGTAGGTGACCGAATGGATAAGAACGCACGTTCTTAAACGTCCGGTGTTCCGTTTCCGAGGTAAGGGGTTCAACCCCTTCACCGGACAGTTGGTCTAAAATGACGACCTATCGTCCTTGCCTTGGGGACGTTACTTACAAGTGCGTCTAATGTCGGAGTGGGTTCGCCTGATGGCGAGGGACACTGTTAAAGAGTAAAAGCTAATTCACACGCAAAAATCAGTCCAGTGCTACTAGAAGTAGCGTGTATGGACTACGCTTGAGTTCAAAGCGAGCGAGCGAGCACAAGGAAAACAAAAGACATTGAAATCCAAACTGCCTGCAGCTGACTTCGAACCTGCAAAATTCTGTCAAACGCGGTTTCAAACTATGACCACGAATCCAACAGACTAGCGTCTAGCCACTTCACCATCGCGACGCCCTCCGTGATTTGGGCAAGGGAATAATTTTTCTGGAACTTGACTTTCTCTTCTAATTTTTCACTATCTGTTTTGGAGAATGTATATCCTCGTGCCCTTGATCTGCAGTTCAAGTGTTAGTCTCCATGAGATCAGAAACGCGGTCCTATTTCAAGCCGAGAATCTTACAAAGTCACGCAGATCCTGATATCTTTCACATCGTTTCCATCAATTGTTACACTGTTCTAGTAAGTTCTAATTCTAACTTTCATTAGTTCTGATCCAAGTTCTTACATTATCCCATTCTGCCGTAATTATTATTTTCACTACTTATATCGCAGTCAGTTGGCTTATACATTCTGTTATATTTGTCGTGTTAACCAATTATATTCCAAATCTCCTGGTTCTTCTTCTTCTTCTTCTTCTTCTTCTTCTTCTTCTTCTTCTTCTTCTTCTTCTTCTTCTTCTTCTTCTTCTTCTTCTTCCTCTTCTTCTTCTTCTTCTTCTTCTTCTTCTTCTTCTTCTTCCTCTTGTTGTTGTTGTTGTTGTTGTTGTTGTTGTTTGTGGTATACTGTCTCACAAGCCGTTACTAGCTGTCAAGATCTCTTCAAATCAGAACCCATTGTACAAGAACATAAACTGCAATAACCCTCCGTACGATTTCAACTTGGGAGAAAATGAGTAAATCGACACCGCCTAGATTGAAAACTGTACATATCGCGAATCGGAGCGAATACGAAAAAAAAAAACGGACTGGATCAAGAAAATAAAAGATGGCGCAGACGAAAACATCTTGCTGTTTTACACAAGAGCAAAGACGCGAGGTATAAGGCATTGACGGACGGCCGGCAACATCTACAAACGAAATAATATAATCTATTTGTGAAAGACAACAGAAGTAGAAGCCTACAGTGAAGTTGAACAATGCTGAGTCCGAAAGCCTGAAACCAGTGTTAGTGTTTACAGCCATTCAAGAAAATGCAGGTAAATAATGCTATATTTTATATTAGATTAGGTAGTCTGTGAGCCTATTTCCCAAGAAGAATTGGTAAGTCAAATGTGGGTAAACCATGTGGTGAGTTCTTAAGAAATTAATTTAGTGAAACTAAATAACATATTCAGTTATCATAGTTATAGATAAACTGTACATTAGGACAACCTAGTGAGTTTCCTTTTCTTCTAGTAAACAATTTATTTAATGTATAAGCATTAGACCTAGTGTACATTATATTTCTTAAGTAGTTCAACTCAATCAGTAGTGATTTAGGAATGGTGAGTAACTTAAGATTTAACAAAACTAGTTTACATGTGCTAACACTGGTCAGACAAATTAGTGTAATGTGTATTAGTCAAGTATTTTTAATTACATGAGCACATTAGTCAAGTAGATTTTTTGACATGAGCACATGAATAAACAAGTAGTATTTTTTTTAAAATCCCATGAACACCGGATAGGTAAATAAATCCCTAGAGGTATCATATATTGTGTGTTGAGTTAAAGCACCCATGTGGTGAGTCAAGTGTATTTTCAATGTTGTAAACATATGGAATTTAATATTTGTGGCACATAATAATACTTAGTCAACCTGGCATGCAAGAATGGTTATGATTTATAATGCCTGAATGTGGATTGAGTTTATCACATAAACCTATGAGAGCATGTGGGGATCCATGTGTAAGTTCATTATTGCTACACATGAGGAAGTATCCTTTGAGAATCTCATAATTATGTCTAATGATCACGTAAATCTATGTCATTGCTGAGAGCATGTCTGTGGGGATTTATGTGTGATTTCATATTGTTAAACAGATGTGTTCAACAGATGTTCAATTGAGGATGAAGTGAATGCAAGAATCTCTAAGGCCAGCATGGCCTTTGGCAGACTGTGCAAGAATGTATGGGACAGAAATGGGATAAGCCTCAAACAAAGCTGAAAGTCTACAAAGCAATTGTATTATCCACACTGCTATATGCTTGTGAAACCTGGACTGTTTATTAGCGACACGCTAGGAAATTAAACCACTTCCACACAGTCTGCCTTAGGACGTTACTGAAGATTAAGATGGCAAGACAAAGATCCCAGACACTGAAGTCCTAGAAAGAGCGACCGTGCCCAGTATCCACACTCTACTAATGAAGAATCAGATTCGCTGGGATGGTCACTTGACTCGCATGCCAGATCACAGGCTCCCTAAACGAATTTTTTACGGCGAGTTGCGTTGTGGTAAACGACTCCCAAGGCGGCCAGGGGAAACGCTTTAAATACACTCTGAAAATCTCACTGAATGCTTTTGGAATTCATCATGACACCTGGGAGACTGCAGCCAGAGACCGAAATCCGTGGCGTGCATCATTACGCAAGGGTGCAGTCACTTGTGAGACAACCAGGACTGCCAGATCTGTGAAGAAAAAGCAAGACAGAAAAACCACTGCAGAAAATCCTCCTCCAGAAACGTCAAGCATTCTTTGTCCTACATTGTCAAAGAACATTTCGAGCCAAAATAGGCATTATCAGCCATCTTAGAACTCACGGCTCCATACTTTCAACCCCACTGGATGAAATGAATGGTCATCATCGTTCTTGATCAACAAACAACACACAAACAGATGTGATTGCATCAATTGTAAAAACACATCAGTATGAATGACTAATTATCATCCAGGAAAATATTATAATTTCTGATGAAGGATGAGATTTCATTGTAATGTCATTGATGTTGAATCTGTGAATGTATTCTGTGTAAAACACATACATATGTTTGATTGCCATCCATACAGATATGATTGTGTCTGAAGACTGAGTGAAATGAGCATCCTTACATATGAATATTATGTCTGAGAATGAGTGAAGAAACATGATGAGAAGGGTATAAGCTAACAATCAATCTCATGATAGAAGGCAACTTTGATGTGTAATGTCCTGTCTATCAGCAGAGATTGTGTTCGGCATAACCCAAACACTAATTAATCATTTAGTGCACTCTGACGCATGACAACACTTTGTATAATGTATCTCTTATGGTACCATCATTTGGTTTTGTGCCCTAAGTACGACACAATCCATATCACACATCACGCATACTACAAACATCTGGTTTTGTATCTTAAGCAAAACCCCATTTTATTATTGATCACTCATGTTACAACATATGGGCTAGTGTTCTGATGAATGTAATGATAATGATGATGATAATAATGATATAATGATGATGATATTTGTAATGATAATGATGATGATAATAATGATATGATGATGATGATGATATAATGATGATGATGATAATGATTATAATGAGCATGATGATGATGATAAATGAAGTACAATCTTAGTATAGACACGGTGAAGAGGAGGGAATATACTCGCCTTGAAACTTTTAATTAGAAAAGAATTCACCTGAATACTATACCAAATGGATACCTGTTTATAAGCAAATACTCTTGCAATTGGGAATGATTTTTAAAACCCTTAATGTATGAGAACCTTTCTTTTTTTCTTTTAATGGGAAAAGATTTAGAGAACAAAACTAGGTACAGAAGAGAATGGTCAACATAATTGTCAGTTCCAAATCAATCAAGGTATTGTGTGTGTGTTTTGCATATCCTTTACAGGACATCGCTGTCAACATCAGCATCTTTCAGCTGATTGTTGATTTCTTGGCAAGATTACGCTCAGTAGTTAGCCATTGCTTTCTGAGCGGCCGGCTCACATACCCCGTAAGTTACCGTCGCGATTCGAACCACTGCTGATTATCACCGTCGTCACGTTACTTACGAGAGTATACGAGATTTGGGAGAAAAATTGCTAACTTCTAGGCCAGGAAGCCGGCAATCAAAGTATTACGTATCTATAGACCTGAAGGACAAGGATAGGTGAAGATAAAACTGCACATCTGCTAATTATACCTTGAACACCTGACAGTGGAAGATTGGATGGAGAGCAAATAATTATGTTGGTGATAACTAATTGAGAACACCAAGACTATCTTTCTTCTTTGTTTATTTTCTCTAAGAACAAGACTCATTTTATTGATTTCACTTGTTGGTTACTTAGGAGCATTGCTTTTCTAATATCATATTGATGGTATGATTAGATGTATGTTGATTGCTGAACTTTCAGATAGTGGCTTAGTACTACTAGATCCAGACCTGACTAGTTGGAATGCAGTAGTTTGAATGCAGCACTTTTGAAAACAGGACTGGGTGAAGTTAGCAGCTTGACTGAATCTAGATCCATGCCTGAATTTTTTTGTGTGAGTGAAGTAACTGGAAAAAGTGATGCATAACAGTATCCCAACCAGAACTCACCTGCAAACAGTTTCCTAGCCCAGTAGGAGAGGTAACTTAGCTGGAGTGTAAGGAACACTTACTATCCTATACCCAGGGAGACAATTATCACTCATTAGGAGAACTTAACACCAGCTCAAAGAATTAGTGACATCAGGTATCCAGGCACCCTGAAGTACAACTATGATAAGCAAGTTAAGATAGTCTTTCCCGAATGAAATGAAATTATGTCAGTAAAATGTATATTTCAGGCATCCAGGGATATGAAATTTCTTGTACTTGTGTGAACACCTATTGATGTATAATTCTAGCTGCAGTTGTTGTTGTTAATGTATTGAATGGCCATAATCTGTGTTTATGTTTTAATAAATTATGTAAGAGGTCATTTCCTCCTTTGAGTATTTTCTTGTCGAGTCAGTAGTTCAATAAGACACACCCTAGATATTAATCAATTAGGAGAGAATAGAGGCAAGGAACCCCAACAAGATAGTGTTGGCCATCAGGAAACGTTACATTGTTCCCTAGAGGAATTCCTTGGTTCTCCGAACTATATATATATGCGACAGCGGCCACCCCCTGGGCAACAGCTGTGAGAGGCTGGCTAAACCAGGCATGGGTAGCCGATTTGGTGTCAAACCAAGCGGTAAACTAGGGTATACCTACCAAGCATGTGAAGACAGGATTCGGCAGACTGCGCGGAAGAAATCATTCCTGATTCAACGGGCAAGACGGCGTTTACCTGCAAAGCGATGTGGAACGTAATGAGCACGGCAAGGCACGTAGAGCACCCTGGTCATCCACTGCACCTGTATTCGTCTCCAGTCGTCTCGACTTGTCTTGCCACTGGACTCAGATGGACTCAGGCGAGAGAGTGAGGTCGACGAATTGCGCAACTCTTCCTCACTTTAATCCAAGTCATCGCGCAAGTCATTCTTCATCCAACGTTAGTGCAGATGGGGGAACATTGGTCACAGATAAGAAAGAAATCCTTCAACGCTAGGCAGAGCATTTCAGAAACATCTTAAATGCAACTTCCTTCTTCGATGATGAAACCATCAACTGCCTTCCTCAAGTTCCCACCAATGAGACACTTGATGACCTGCCAACCATAGTGGAAGTAAACAAAGTCATCCAGCAACTCTCCAGCTGCAAGGCACCAGGTCCTGACTCCATCCCAGCAGAGATATACAAGGCAGGTGGGCCGGTCCTAACAGAGCAGCTTCACCAAGTCTTTACAAACATATGGGTGAACGAGACCATGCCACAAGATTTCAAGGACGCGTCAATAGTCCACCTTTACAAACGTAAAGGAAACCACCAATCCTGTGACAACCACCGAGGCATCTCCTTGCTTTCAATTGCAGGGAAGATACTCGCCAGAATTCTTCTCAATCGCCTCACAGCCCATCTCGATCAAGGTCTTCTTCCTGAGAGTCAATGTGACTTCAGAAAAGAACGTGGAACTGTTGACATGATTTTCGCTGCAAGGCAACTGCAAGAGAAATGTCATGAACAGAACTGTGACATGTTCTCCACTTTCATTGACCTTACCAAGGCTTTTGATACAGTCAGCAGAGAAGGACTGTGGAAGATTATGGCAAAATATGGCTGTCCACGAAATTTTGTCCAAATAGTGCGGCTATTTCATGATGGCATGCAGGCAAGAGTACAGGAAAATGGTGAACTGTCTGAACCCTTACCTGTCACCAATGGAGTGAAGCAAGGATGTGTCTTGGCACTAACACTGTTCAGCCTCAAGTTTTCAGCCATGTTGATGAATGCCTTCGAGAACGACGACATTGGAATAGACATCAACTACCGTATGGATGGAAAGTTATTCAATCTCAGAAGGCTGAAAGCTAAAACCAAAATTAACAGCGACACCGTCAGAGAGCTCCTGTTTGCTGATGATTGCGCTCTATACGCCAACTCAGAGGCGTACATACAACATAATGTTTCAGCTTTCTCACATGCCTGTGCCAACTTTGGGCTCAATATCAACTTGGAGAAGACTGTAGTTATGTACCAGCCAGCTCCAGGGAATAATCACACTGTGCCGAATATCAAAGTGAATGATCATAGACTAAGTGTTGTGGACAAATTCACCTATCTTGGCAGCACTGTGTCACAAGCTGTCCACAATTGATGACGAAGTGAATGCAAGAATCTCCAAGGCCAGTGCTGGCCTTTGGCAGACTGTACAAGAATGTATGGGACAGAACTGGAATAAGCCTGCAAACAAAGCTAAAAGTCTACAAAGCAGTTGTATTATCCACACTGCTATATGCTTGTGAAACCTGGACTGTTTATCAGCGACACGCTAGGAAATTAAACCACTTCCACACAGTCTGCCTAAGGAAGCTACTGAAGATTAAATGGCAAGACAAGATTCCAGACACTGAAGTCCTAGAAAGAGTCCATGCCCAGTATCCACACTCTACTGATGAAGAATCAGATTCGCTGGGCTGGTCACTTGACTCGCATGCCAGATCACAGGCTCCCTAAACGAATTTTTTTACAGCGAACTGCATTGTGGTAAACGCTCCCAAGGTGGCCAGAGGAAAAGCTTTAAAGACACTCTGAAAATCTCACTGAATGCTTTTGGAATTCATCATAACACCTGGGAGGCTGCAGTCAGAGACTGAAATTCGTGGCGTGCACCATTACGCAAGGGTGCAGTCATATGTGAGGCAACCAGGACTGCAAGAGCTGTGAAGAAAAGGCAGGACAGAAAAACCACTGCAGGAAATCCTCCTCCAGAAACGTCAAGCATTCTTTGCCCACATTGTCAAAGAACATTTCGAGCCAAAATAGGCCTTATCAGCCATCTTAGAACCCACGGCTCCATACCTTCAACCCCACTGGATGAAATGAATGGTCATCATCATTCTTGATGGACAAACAACATATATTTATATATTAAAGCAAGCATTTGAGCCAGTGCTATCTTAATTGATTATAACGAGCAGGATCACATTGAGGAAAAGGAACGTTGTATCATTTCTTTCTTTGGGGTTGATCCATCAATCTCATGCATCCGACATTGATGTTGTTGGTGTTGTTGTTGTTGTTGTTGTTGTTGTTGTTGTTGTGTTGTTGTTGTTGTTGTTGTTGTTCTTCTTCTTCTTCTTCTTCTTCTTCTTCTTCTTCTTCTTCTTCTTCTTCTTCTTCCCCTAGGTAGTCTTCTTTCTATTCTTCCTCTTCTTTCTCTTTGTCTTCTTCTTTTACTACTGCATCTGCTTTTAAGACTCCTAGTGGACTAGAGGTCGTCAATCACATATCCCGTACCCTTTGCAGGTCAGTTCCTGTTTGGTTGGATGTTGGCTAATACTTTCTGCAGTGTGAGTTCGCCAGTCTTAGATTAGTCATCTGTAGTCACCTGTTACGACAGTGGTTCTCAACCTTTTTTAGCCCGTGCTCTCCTTCACCATATTTTCAGAACGTCATCCCCCCTCCCCTCTTTCGTATTTCCTACCTAAAAATTTGGTCCGTGCCCCCCCCCCCCCTTTCACCATATTTTCAGAACGTCACCCCCCCCCCCCTTTCGCATTTCCTGTCTAAAAAATCTCCCCCCCCCCCCCCGCTCCTGCCCCTGCACAATATTCGTAATAATGGAAGCACATACAAAACAAGTCTAGACGTCCACATAAAATATGATTTTTGGGTCTACTAAACTTTATAAAATGAATTTTAGAAGGGTGAGACATACAGAACAGTAAAGTGTGAAGGGATAAACAATATCAAGTAATCGGTTCTTCTATTAACGCGATCTTGAAATAATCTTCATTTCCCCCCCCCCCCCCTTGGAAACCCTAAAATTCCCCCTGGGGGGGGGGGGAATTCCCCACCGGTTGAGAACCACTGTGTTACGACATACACAGGCGTTACTTTATCACTATACCTACTCTTGTAGGCATAAATTGTCACATTAATCCCCGACCCCCAAATTTATACATACATTCTTTGTATACAAAGGGCTAAAAGCCTATGTCCCTTTCCCTCCATTTTACCCTATGCCCATCGCACACATTTTGTGACACCTTCTGCCGAATCCACGTATCCTTGGTTTTCTTTGTAACTGATGAATAGCTTGTGTTGAAACGTGTTTTCTTTACTATTCTTGTAATTCTATTAGTTCCACCCTGTTCCCTTGTCTATCCTTATCTTTGTTCTCCAATCATCGATCTTGTCTCAGACACCGTCCTTACATTTCTCATATAAAGAAATAAACCGCATCAATAATTATTTCGCAATATGTTTCATATTTAACTTCCCTGTGATAAAAGATGGCTCCGAAATCCCCTACGAAATAAGCCCTGTTCGTCTGCCAGCTTTGAAATTTCGAAGAAGTCAAAAAACATCGCCCAGAAACGACAGAAGAGAGTTCACATTTTCTTTGATCCCCTCGCCGGAAGTTGCCTTGTTACTCTGAAGAAGTCCTGACGTGCATGCGCATACAGGGCTAGCGAGAAAACCAATCAGCGCCTTCCTTCCTGCCAGCGCGTTACAAGGCGTGATTTACGAGAAATGTTGTCGCCATGGAAACAGCAAGCAAGGTAAATATGCCCGTGTATTTCAGGCGTCTGGCCGCGGGAATCGCTCCTACGTGAATTCCCCAAGCCGTCTACTTAACAAACTATGGCCGTCTAGATAGACGGTCGTTGTATGGGGAGGGAGGTCATGGAGTGACAAGATATTGAGGGTTAAGGCTGCCAATGATACTCATTATGCCATCTTCTTGGTTCCTCTTTCAAGGGCAGTGTTTGACACCTACGTATGCACTTCAAAGGTCAGTTCGTCCGACTTGAGCATGCATTTTGTCTAAGGTTTGCTTTGCTTTAGAAAGATGTCTTTCATAGGTAATGAACTCTATCTACCCCTGGGTAAGATTTTATTTACTCATAATTTTGCCAGGGCAGTGGAGTTACAGCCTAATCTTTTCGATGTCCAGCTACCATGGGTTTTTAACGTGCACAACTTACACTCGAGACCATCTGTTTTAGCCCTTGTAAGAGACGACTAGGTATCTGGCCTCACTACCCAAGAGATCAACTGGACGTGTATTATCATTAGGTACCAATGGTTCGTTGGGAAAATGTCTAGCCCTATGCAGGGATTCAACCCAGTACCTTTGGGCCTGAGGCGAACTCGGTAACTTCTCAGCCACCCTCGCCCTCCTTTACTCTGAAACCACATTTCCACAGACATTAGATGTGTGTCAGCTTGTCTGATCATTGACCATATTTAAATTTAATGCAAAAGTACATGTTCTATCGAGCACTTCAACACCTTTTCTCATTGCAACTGACATCTGTTTATTGGTCAGTATATTTTCCATCAAGCTGTGGGAAATCCTTAAACAATATGGAGTGAGTACACATCTAACACACCTATGTAGAAGCTGATACAACAACAGTGAATGCATAGTGAGCAACTGGAGGACACTCAAAACCCTTTACCATAAGATCTGGAGTACGACAAGGTTGTGTCCTGTCCCCTCTCTTGTTCATAACATATATAGACAACATATGTACAGAAACCAGCCAACACAGACCGCAAGAATATCGCATGATGAGAACACAGAAGAGGAAGCATCTGCAAATCTAACTATTAGAGAACTCCTGTTTGCAGACGACCAAGCACTAATAGCACAATCAAAAGCTGAATTACAAGACCACATTAATAGTCTAAACGAAATGTGTAGGGAACATAACTTGAAAATTAGCGCAAGCAAAACAGAGGTAATGACTATAACCAAAGAAGAAAACTACATCAATTCACCTAAACAAACATCCCTTGAAACAAGTAAAGAGTTTCAAGTACCTAGGAAGTATAATATCATCAAATGGCAGATCAGAAGACGAGATCGAAAATAGATGCAATAAGGCAAATCAACTCATTGGACAAATGGCACCAATACTAAAGAACAAACATGTATCAATAACTACTAAGAAAGCACTTTACAACACAACCTTCCTACTAACTCTATGCTACCAATGCCAAACCTGGACAATGACAGAAAAAGAGAAAAGAAATATCACAACAACAGAAATGAGATTCCTGAGAAGAATACTCAATGTATCAAGAAGAGATAAGATCAGAAATGAAGAAATCAGGACTAAAGTGGGGGTTATAGCAGCAATAGATTTTATTAGAAAGCAGCAAGTCAAATGGTTTGGCCATGCAAGTAGGTTACCATCCAACAGCATACCACAACAAGCAATGATGTACAGACCAGATGGAAACAGAGGAAGAGGCCGCCCACGTAAACGTTGGACGGAGGGAAATAGCAGAGTCCATGGGAATATCGATACATGAAGCCCATAATCGGGCACTCTCACGATGTTTATACTTCACCTCGACAAGGTACTAGAGGAACATGATGAGATGAGATGAGATTTTCCATCTTGCAAAATATAAGCTAAATTTGCCACAGCGATTCTTATTCTAATCACTTCAAGTTCAAGTTCAGGCACCTCCGATGATATGTTTCAGAGTTGCACAGTTAGTTGCACGTCCTCTCATGCAATCAACCAAATAATTTATTGACTGGCTTTGATTTTCTAGGCAAAATTTTACGCAATTGTTTTTTTTTTTTTTTTTTTCTGGAATGTCGACGATCATACCACTGTGAACATCAACGCAAAGCTATCTGCTTCCAAAACGCATGCGGCAGACTTCAAACCTGGTATGTTGGGATTAAGAAACTGTTCACTACCCCTAGGCCACAGACGTCGACAGTAAAGTGTTAGATCGTCACATATTCTAGATTACGACAGACAGAGATGAGACGACAATTTCTAGTTACGGGAAGCGAGGAAACAAAAAAGCGCCATGGCACTTACAAAACATTGTTGTAATGGTTAGAACATTACGCTGGAAATTGCATGAGCGCAGTCGGGTGAGGGTTCGATGTTGGCTCTGGGAGTTAGCTGCGAAGGGAAAGACTGACCACCTATCCATCCGTGCACTGATACTACAAAATGTGAGAGTAGTAACACGTTTCAATCCACAGCAGGTTCTTGTTTCTGGTTTATATTTTAAATACACGCATAGTGATAATGGCGACTACGTTAAAAGAAATGACACACTTATAGAAACCATCCTGGAAGACAAGGTTGAAGACAAGCGATAAAGAGGTAGACAACGATACAAGTGGCAAGATAACATCAAGAGATAGACGAACAGCAGTCTGACAGCATGTACAGTCAAGGGAAGAGACAGACAGTCCTGATAATTCATTGCAACGAACCTTCATTGTGGAGACGACCACTTTAGTTTTTTTTTTTTTTTTTTCTATTTTCCTTAATGATCGCAACGGTCGACGAATGACATTGAGTAAGATTTTTTTTTAAAGATTATGAAGACACCATTTTAGAGGAAGCAAATATAAATTTGTCCGGCACTGTGGCCTGAGACCAGTGTACGCGCTTCACAATTTCCCCGACATGCCGATTCGAAGGTTCGAAATCAGCTGTAAATGATACGTAAGCCGACAGCCTTGCTTTGATTTCGATGGTATTGAACGTGGGTCGTTCTGAAAGCAGTGGAAAACTATTAAACGTAAATATTTCCTAGTAAAGCACCAACAGCCCCCCCCCCCCCTTCCACACACACACATACACACACATGCTGAGGTTAATTGCGACGTCATGAAAATTACGACGGGAAGTCAATAAGTAAGTCACAAATGGCTGTAGAACCATAACTTACTATGATAACAACTTGAAACCAGTTTATTTTTATACATACATTGTCTCTTTATTTCGCAACATAATTTCCATCAACACTGATGCACTTATCCCATCGTTTTATCAGTCCTCACACACCGGTTGCATAGAAATGCGTGCTCTGTTGTCTAAATCACGTTTTCACTTCACATTCACCTTCGGCGTCATTCGCGAAATGTCTCTCGCCAAGGTGGGTTTTCAGTGGACCAAAAAGGTGGAAATCGCTAGGGGCTAAGTCGGGCTATAAGGTGGATGTTCCAGAACTTCTCGCCTTAGATGATGCAAGGACAGGCCAAATCGGTTCAATTTGTATGCCTTCTTCGATTATCTGGGTACCCACCTTGAGCACACTTTCTTAACTTCAATCGATCATGCATTATGCTGTATGCTGAACCACGTGAGCACCCTATTGCAGATGCTACAGAGTCTATCGTTACTCGCCTGTCATCTCTAATCATCTCGTCTATCCGTTGCACGGATGCTTCTGTTGCATGCAATCTCAACTGGACGACCAGATCGGATTTCATCAACAATTTTACAATGTCCTTGAGAAAATGTAACTAGCTACGCACCACTTTACAGGACAAACATTTGTCAGCATAAACGAGAAGCATTTCCTTATTAATGTCCTTTGCAGGCAGTCCTTTTGCCCACAAAACAACGCACAACAGCACGTTGCTCTTTTGTTGTACACGCCGTAAGTACAGTCGCCATTTTGTTTATGTGCTGTGCATGCGTGTGAGACACCTAAGTAGTTATATAGGGTCTCTACACCCCCCCTCCCCCCCCCCCCCCCCCCGAAATTGTGGAGCGCTCCTCTTTTACTAAGAATAAAGAAGGAGGAGCGGTAGGAGCCGGGAGGAGCGGTCGTTTTTTAGTAAGCGCAAAGAAGCAGGTGCGGGACATAACTCATGAGTAAATAATCGTCTGTTTTTGTGATATTACCTCCCCTTTTTGAAGAATTTTATTTTTTTTTAAATTAAAATTTAATGATTATTGTTATCATGGGTTGTAGTCGGCGGGTCTTAGTGGCGTTAGTTGTTAAGGGATGGGTGAGTGGCGAGGTAGTTAGGTAAATGCTTCCGAGCACTATCATCATATCTTTTGAGAGCTTCAAATGAAAACCTTACAAATGTCAAATGGCCAGTAGTATTGATTTTAATGGGTATGGCTTAGCGAAAGTCGGTGTTAAGGAGTGGGTAGCGGTTACTATTGAGCCGTAGACGGTCGTAGTGGTTTAAACACTATCATCATACAGATTAAAAATGAAAGCTTTAAAAAGTAAAGATGGTGGTTAACACTGGATGTAGTGGATATGGCTTAGTGACATTCGTTGTTAAGGGGTGGAGTGAGTGGATGAGTAATTAGATAAACGCTTCTGAACACTATCATCGGGTTCGAATCCCAGTGAGGCGGTCTAGTGGTAGAAGAAATATTGATCATTAGCTGGTTACTTAGTTGTGATTTCGAGCTCTGGTGTTATTAACCCGGTTATATTAGAAAAGTAGAGGTGGTGTGCTGGTTGCTGGAGTATAGTTTAGGTGGATACCCCAGACACTGTGGAAGTGACAGGTTCGAATCTCGGTACTTTGTCGTTGGTATAATTGCCAGTCATCAACATGTGGGTGTCTAGTTAATAATACGGGTTAGGGTTAGGGCGGCTTTGTCCGGCCGTGTCGCCGCAGCCACAAGTCCCACCGGTGATGAAAAACACAGGCAGCAGATTTCACCCTTGTACCTATGCGTCACAAAATATAACTTAAAAATCAAAATATGATATACCCATAATCACAACAGGTGTTGCAAATAATCAATACGCATCTTCATAACGGCTAATCCATGGGATTATCATCCTCGTAATGACCAAGTCAGGTTATTGATATTACTGATATCTTCATGGCTGCAAATATCTCACGCTATTTATAAAGGTCCATAGAAACGTCGATAGGGGATTAAGAGCTTAACACCTATTGTCGGGATATCCACATAAATCAATAGCACTACTCTCGAGTTTTCTCATATGTGGCGGTTGGGGATTAAGGGTTAGGTGTATGTGTCCTTATTCAGTTAAAACAGGTGGTATGGGTAGGAAATAGCACACACATTATCAGCATATGCCACTCTGATCTTAAATATCAGTAGTTCGTTATTCTTGTGACATTGAAAACGATTGGGGTTTGAAAAGGATGGTGTACTATGTGATACATGTCACCCCTGTCAGCGCATCGTAGCTGTGATGTGTGTTGTCGCCTATTACATCCGGGTGTGAAAATAATCAAACATATTTCATATCAGATCAATAGGCATGCCTCTATATAGCTGCACTGCGAACTTGGTTAGACTCTACTTTAGGAAGTATTGTATGTTTGTGTATGCGCATTTACTACGGCTTATAAATGTGTGTAGTATTATTGGAGAGCGGCCGTTATGTTTACATTATCAGAGTATGTTGCCTTACAGGGCTGGTGTAGTGTCTTTGTGTCTGCTACGCTGTATGTATTGTTCTGTTGCCTTGTATTATTTGGAGGGAGTTTCATGTGGTTGTCAAGTTAATTTTTCCCCACTCAGAATCCACAGCCCCAGTGTCATTAGATGGTTTTAACTTGTCTGCCCATTGTCCTCGCTTCACATCCAGACAAAAGTGCAGGTTCTATGTTCCACTCCAACAGTCAAATAAGAAAAAAATGTTAGCCAAATTATTAAAATGTTGGCCAAATATAGAAATATATCGACCAGGCGTATAAAATATAGTAAAATTTGTTAGCCAAACTTATAAAACTCGTGGTCAAAATAAGAAATATCTCAACCAAGCGTATAAGAAATAGGAAAAAGGCTAGTCAAACTAATGAAAATGTTGGCCAAATACAGAAATATCTCGACCAACTTATAAAATGTAGGAAAAAATTGTTAGCCAAACTGACAAAACAGTTAGCCAAAATAAGAAAAGTCTCGACCAACTTATAAAATGTAGGAAAAATTGTTAGCCAAACTGACAAAACAGTTGGTCAAAATAAGAAACGTCTCGACTAACATTATAAAAAGTAGGAAAAATGGTAACCAAATTAATTAAAAAGGGTGACCAAAATAGGAAATATCTCGACCAAACTTATGAAAAGTAGGAAAATTGTTCGTCAAATGTGACAAATATTGGGCAAGTAGGAAATCATGTTAGCCAAATAGGAAAAATATCGATCAAACTTATAGATGTCTCGGCCAAACTTATAAAATGTATGAACATTTGTTAGCCAAAGGTGAAAAATATTGGCCAAGTAAAGAAATATCTCATCCGAATTTATAACAAGTAAGAAAACACGCTAGTAAAATCAAGAAATATGTCGACTGAAGTTATACAATAGGCGAAACGATGGACAAACTTATAAAGATGTCGACCGTTATAAGAAAATGTATTACCCAAATTAGGAAAAAATATTGACCAAGTTTTGAAATATCTCGACCAAACTTACAAAAAATAGGAAAATATGTCGACTAAAGTAGGAACATTTGTTAGCCAAAGATGGAAAATATTGGTCAAGTAAAGAAATATCGCATCCAAACTTTTAAAAGTGTAGGAAACTTTATTAACCAAATGTGAAAAATATTGTCCAAGTAAAGACATGTTTCAACTAATCTTATAAATATGTCGTCCAAACTTATAAACATTAGGAAAATGTGTTAACCAAATGGGAAAAATATTGGCCCAGTGGAGAAATATCTCAACCATACTTATGACAAGGAGGAAAATGTGTTAGCCTAATGAGAAAAATATCACCCAAGTGAAGAAAAAAATTACACAAAACTTATAAAACTTAGGAAAATGTGTTAACCTAATGAGAAAAATATCGCCCAATTGAAGAAAAAAGTTACACAAAACTTATAAAACTTAGGAAAATGTGTTAACCTAATGAGAAAAATATTGACCAAGTAAAGACAAACGTACACCAAACTTCTGAAAAGTAAGAAAATTTGTTAACCAAAGGGGAAAAATATATGGGCTAAACTATGAAATATGTTGACCGAAGTAAGAAAATATGTTAACCAAATGTGAAAAATATTGTCCAAGTAAAGACAAACGTACACCAAACTTCTGAAAAGTAAGAAAATTTGTTAACAAATAGGGAAAAATATATGGGCTAAACTATGAAATATGTTGACCGAAGTAAGAAAATATGTTAACCAAATGTGAAAAATATTGTCCAAGTAAAGACATGTTTCAACTAATCTTATAAATATGTCGTCCAAATTTATAAACATTAGGGAAATGTGTTAACCAAATGGGAAAAATATTGGCCCAGTGGAGAAATATCTCAACCATACTTATGAAAAGGAGGAAAATGTGTTAACCTAAGGAGAAAAATATCGCCCAAGTGAAGAAAAAAGTTACACAAAACTTATAAAACTTAGGAAAATGTGTTAACCTAATGAGAAAAATATCGCCCAATTGAAGAAAAAAGTTACACAAAACTTATAAACTTAGGAAAATGTGTTAACCTAATGAGAAAAATATTGACCAAGTAAAGAAAAACGTACACCAAATTTCTGAAAAGTAAGAAAATTTGTTAACCAACAGGGAAAAATATATGGGCTAAACTATGAAATATGTTGACCGAAGTAAGAAAATGTGTTAACCAAATGGGGAAAAATGTTGGGCAAAACATGAAACATCTCGACCAAACTTATAAATATCTCGTGTAAACTTATAAAAAAAAGTAGGAACAAATATTGCTTCTGTAGTTAAGTCAAACGAGTCTCGAACTTTTATCTGAACAGACATTTCACAAGACATAATCATCAACGTCAACACTTTCCCTCTTTTACATTACCGAAAGCTTCAACTTATCAGTCCAAAGTATCCACTAAAGAAGCACTTATGCATACTAATCACCCAGCTCTTCACACTCTTGGTTTTTTTTTACTTTTCTAACACAAAGTGTCTCTGTCTTTCATAGATAGCTTCACAACTTTTTTATGTAGCACCACTAACAACTCTAAACCTTCGTTGCACATGAGCTCTAATGAAACAGTCATAACAACATTTATGGCAATGCAATCTGTGGCTCCACCTGGGATAGTTTCAATATCATCTGAGTATTCGTCAGCAAAGATCCACTTCCCATGGCTGACATCTTCAACTTTCTATACCACAATGTCTGCTACACTAACCTTCTATTGGTCCATCGAGGGACCAATAGAAGGTTAGTGTAGCAGACATTGTGGTATAGAAATTGAAGATGTCAGCCATGGGAAGTGGATCTTTGCTGACGAATATCAGATGATATTGAAACTATCCCAGGTGGAGCCACAGATTGCATTGCCATAAATGTTTTATGACTGTTTCATTAGAGCTCATGTGCAACAAAGGTTTTAGAGTTGTTAGTGGTGCTAAAAAAAGTTGTGAAGCTATCTATGAAAGACAGAGACACTTTGTGTTAGAAAAGTAAAAAAAAACCAAGAGTGTGAAGAGCTGGGTGATTAGTATGCATAAGTGCTTCTTTAGTGGATACTTTGGACTGATAAGTTGAAGCTTTCGGTAATGTAAAAGAGGGAAAGTGTTGACGTTGATGATTATGTCTTGTGAAATGTCTGTTCAGATAAAAGTTCGAGACTCGTTGACTTAACTACAGAAGCAATATTTGTTCCTACTTTTTTTATAAGTTTACACGAGATATTTATAAGTTTGGTCGAGATGTTTCATGTTTTGCCCAACATTTTTCCCCATTTGGTTAACACATTTTCTTACTTCGGTCAACATATTTCATAGTTTAGCCCATATATTTTTCCCTATTGGTTAACAAATTTTCTTACTTTTCAGAAATTTGGTGTACGTTTTTCTTTACTTGGTCAATATTTTTCTCATTAGGTTAACACATTTTCCTAAGTTTATAAGTTTTGTGTAACTTTTTTCTTCAATTGGGCGATATTTTTCTCATTAGGTTAACACATTTTCCTAAGTTTTATAAGTTTGTGTAACTTTTTTCTTCACTTGGGCGATATTTTTCTCCTTAGGTTAACACATTTTCCTCCTTTTCATAAGTATGGTTGAGATATTTCTCCACTGGGCCAATATTTTTCCCATTTGGTTAACACATTTCCCTAATTTTTATAAGTTTGGACGACATATTTATAAGATTAGTTTAAACATGTCTTTACTTGGGACAATATTGTTCAAATTTGGTTAACATATTTTCTTACTTCGGTCAACATATTTCATAGTTTAGCCCATATATTTTTCCCTGTTGGTTAACAAATTTTCTTACTTTTCAGAAGTTTGGTTTACGTTTTTCTTTACTTGGTCAATAATTTTCACATTTGGTTAACATATTTTCTTACTTCGGTCAACATATTTCATAGTTTAGCCCATATATTTTTCCCTTTTGGTTAACAAATGTTCTTACTTTTCAGAAGTTTGGTGTACGTTTGTCTTTACTTGGTCAATATTTTTCTCATTAGGTTAACACATTTTCCTAAGTTTATAGTTGTGTAACTTTTTTCTTCAATTAGGCGATATTTTTCTCATTAGGTTAACACATTTTCCTAAGTTTTATAAGGTTTGTGTAATTTTTTTCTTCACTTGGGCGATATTTTTCTCATTAGGCTAACACATTTTCCTCCTTGTCATAAGTATGGTTGAGATATTTCTCCACTGGGCCAATATTTTTCCCATTTGGTTAACACATTTTCCTAATGTTTATAAGTTTGGACGACATATTTATAAGATTAGTTGAAACATGTCTTTACTTGGACAATATTTTTCACATTTGGTTAACATATTTTCTTACTTCGGTCAACATATTTCATAGTTTAGCCCATATATTTTTCCCTTTTGGTTAACAAATTTTCTTACTTTTAAGAAGTTTGGTGTACGTTTGTCTTTACTTGGACAATATTTTTCACATTTGGTTAACATATTTTCTTACTTCGGTCAACATATTTCATAGTTTAGCCCATATATTTTTCCCTTTTGGTTAACAAATGTTCTTACTTTTCAGAAGTTTGGTGTACGTTTGTCTTTACTTGGTCAATATTTTTCTCATTAGGTTAACACATTTTCCTAAGTTTTGTGTAACTTTTTTCTTCAATTGGGCGATATTTTTCTCATTAGGTTAACACATTTTCCTAAGTTTTATAAGTTTTGTGTAACTTTTTTCTTCACTTGGGCGATATTTTTCTCATTAGGTTAACACATTTTCCTCCTGTTCATAAGTATGGTTGAGATATTTCTCCACTGGGCCAATATTTTTCTCATTTGGTTAACACATTTTCCTAATGTTTATAAGTTTGGACGACATATTTATAAGATTAGTTGAAACATGTCTTTACTTGGACAATATTTTTCACATTTGGTTAATAAAGTTTCCTACATTTTAAAAGTTTGGATGCGATATTTCTTTACTTGACCAATATTTTCCATCTTTGGCTAACAAATGTTCCTACTTTAGTCGACATATATTCCTATTTTTTTGTAAGTTTGGTCGAGATATTTCAAAACATGGTCAATATGTTTTTCCTAATTTGGGTAATACATTTTCTTATAACGGTCGACATCTTTGTTTGTCCACCGTTTCGCCTATTGTATAACTTCAGTCGACATATTTCTTGATTTTACTAGCGTGTTTTCTTACTTGTTATAAATTCGGATGAGATATTTCTTTACTTGGCCAATATTTTTCACCTTTGGCTAACAAATGTTCATACATTTTATAAGTTTGGCCGAGACATCTATAAGTTTGATCGATATTTTTCCTATTTGGCTAACATGATTTCCTACTTGTCCAATATTTGTCACATTTGACGAACAATTTTCCTACTTTTCATAAGTTTGGTCGAGATATTTCCTATTTTGGTCACCCTTTTTCATTAATTTGGTTACCATTTTTCCTACTTTTTATAATGTTAGTCGAGACGTTTCTTATTTTGACCAACTGTTTTGTCAGTTTGGCTAACAATTTTTCCTACATTTTATAAGTTGGTCGAGATATTTCTGTATTTGGCCAACATTTTCATTAGTTTGACTAGCCTTTTTCCTATTTCTTATACGCTTGGTTGAGATATTTCTTATTTTGACCACGAGTTTTATAACTTTGGCTAACAAATTTTACTATATTTTATACGGCTGGTCGATATATTTCTATATTTGGCCAACATTTTAATAATTTGGCTAACATTTTTTCTTATTTGACTGTTGGAGTGGAACATAGAACCTGTACTTTTGTCTGGATGTGAAGCGAGGACAATGGGCAGACAAGTTAAAACCATCTAATGACACTGGGGCTGTGGATTCTGAGTGGGAAAAAATTAACTTGACAACCACATGAAACTCCCTCCAAATAATACAAGGCAACAGAACAATACATACAGCATAGCAGACACAAAGACACTACACCAGCCCTGTAAGGCAACATACTCTGATAATGTATACATAACGGCCGCTCTCCAATAATACTACACACATTTATAAGCCGTAGTAAATGCGCATACACAAACATACAATACTTCCTAAAGTAGACTCTAACCAAGTTCGCAGTGCAGCTATATAGAGGCATGCCTATTGATCTGATATGAAATATGTTTGATTATTTTCACACCCGGATGTAATAGGCGACAACACACATCACAGCTACGATGCGCTGACAGGGGTGACATGTATCACATCGTACACCATCCTTTTTCAAACCCCAATCGTTTTCAATGTCACAAGAATAACGAACTACTGATATTTAAGATCAGAGTGGCATATGCTGATACTGTTTGTGATATCTCCTACTCATACCACCTGTTTTAACTGAATGAGGACACATACACCTAACCCATAATTCCCAACCGCCATATATGAGAAAAATCGAGAGTAGTGCTATTGATTTTTGTTGGATATCGCGACAATAGGTGTTAATCTCTTAATCCCTTACCAACCTTTATATGAACCTTTATTAATAACGCGAACTATTTGCAATGGCGGGGATATCAGGAATATTATTAACCTGACTTGGTCATTACGAGGATGAGAATCCCATGGATTAGCCGTTATGAAGATGCGTATTGATTTTTTGTAACACCTGTTATGGTATTGGTTATATCATATTTTGATTTTTAAGTTAGGTTATATTTTGTAACTCGTAGGTACAAGGGTGAAATCTGCTGCCTGTGTTTTTCATCACCAGTGGGACTTGTGGCTGCGGCGACACGGGCGGATAAAGCGACCCTACACCTTATTATCACCTAGACATCCACATGTTGATGACTGGCAATTTTACCAACGACAAAGTACCGAGATTCGAACCTGTCACTTCCACAGTGTCTGGGGTACCACCTAAACATACTCCGCAACCAGCACACCACCTCTCCTATTCTAAACATAGCCGGGTTAATAACACCAGAGCTCGAAATCACAACTAAGTAACCAAATATTATTCTACCACTAGACAACCCCACTGGGATTCGAACCCGATGATAGTGTTCAGAAGCGTTTTTCTAATTACTCATCCACTCACCCCACCCCTTAACAATGAATGTCACTAAGCCATATCCACTACATCCAGTGTTAACCACCATCTTTACTTTTTAAAGCTTTCATTTTTAATCTGTATGATGATAGTGTTTAAACCACTACGACCGTCTACGGCTCAATAGTAACCGCTACCAACTCCTTAACACCGACTTTCGCTAAGCCATACCCATTAAAATCAATACTACTGGCCATTTGACATTTGTAAGGTTTTCATTTGAAGCTCTCAAAAGATATGATGATAGTGCTCGGAAGCATTTACCTAACTACCTCGCCACTCACCCATCCCTTAACAACTAACGCCGCTAAGACCCGCCGACTACAACCGATGATAACAATAATCATTAAATTTTAATTTAAAAAAAAAATAAAATTCTTCAAAATGGGGAGGTAATATCACAAAACCAGACGATTATTTACTCATGAGTTATGTCCCGCACCTGCTTCTTTGCGCTTACTAAAAAACGACCGCTCCTCCCGGCTCCTACCGCTCTTCCTTCTTTATTCTTAGTAAAAGAGGAGCGCTCCACAATTTCGGGGGTGGGGGTGTAGAGACCCTATATAACTACTCACCTACGCCACCTGACGAACGGGAATATAAAGTTCGATGCTGCTGTCACCAAGTGACACCTGTAGAAAACACTACCTACATTTACCTCACATCACACAGAACTGTGTGACTTACTTATTGACTCGCCCTAGTATACGCAACTAACTATTAAAAAAAAAAAAAAAAAAAAAAATTTAATTCAAACACAATAGTTGAGATAGCTTAAGTAGGTTAATAAATCTCAAAAAGAAAAGAAAAAAATCACACACACACACACACACACACACACACACACACACACACACACACACACACAGCACATATATATATATATATATATATATATATATATATATATATATATATATATATATATATATATATATATATATATATATATATATATATATATATATATATATAATTCAGACACAACATGGCTCTAGAATAAGTCTTTCCGTTGAAGGAAAATTTCCCTCTAAGGGGCATTAGAATAGCAGTTTCACTTGTGTCTAGAAGCTTTTTGCCTACTACCTTCGATCTTATTTTTTGCGTAATCTCAAAATGCTGATTTTATAGAATGTCATTTCCCTTGCCACTTGTGACTTTACCGATGCACACATTGTTCAAACAGTCCAGCTGCCAGTTCTGGAGATTGTCCTCGATGAGAGGAGATCAGTCGACGATTCAGACTCCTAACGGCTTTCTCCTATAGCTTCATCTAAGAGAATTCAATCAGTCAATCAATCAGGTGCCTTCTCCACAATGAAAGTTGGCTGCAATGGATCTCCAACATTGTCTGTTTCTGGCCTTGACGGTACATTCTGTCAGTCTGATGTTCGTCCATCTCTTGATGTTATTGTCCCACTTGTATCGTTGTCTACCTCTTGCTCGCTTGCCCTCAACCTTGTCCTCCAGTATGGTTTTTATAAGAGTGTTAAGTCTTTTAACGTGGCCGAAATATTTCACTTGCCTCTTTTTTATTTCTTTCAGATTGCTATATTAACACCCAGAGCGAAAAAAAGTTAGTTGCATATTCTTTAAAGAATGTCGCAGTCAACCCCTGCATTTTCGGCTGTTTGTTATTTCTTGCCAATTACATCCAATAGTTTGTCATTGATTTCTGAACTACCGGCACTCATACCATTGTATGAAAACCAAGGCAAAGCAGTGTTTCGCACGTGGTAATCGAGATGTCGAATTGCGTCCGTAACCTTATTAGCCACAGAGCCGTCAAAATGACACTCGCCAATTCTCAAGTAGTACTCATCTCGGCTCATCTCATCTCATCATGTTCCTCTTGTACCTTGCGGTGTCGAGGTGAAGTATAAACAGCTGGAGAGTACCCGTTTTTGGGCTTCATATATCGATATTGCCAAGGACTCTGCTATTCCATCCGTCCATCGTTTACGTGGTCGGCCTCTTCCTCTGCTTCCCTCTGGTCGGTACATCATTGCTTGTTGTGGTATACTGTTAGTTGGTAACCTTGTCGCATGGCCAAATCATTTGACTTGCTGCTTTATAATAAAATCTAGCGCTGCTATAACCTACACTTTAGTCCTTATTTCTTCATTTCTGATCTTATCTCTTCTTGATACGTTGAGCATTCTTCTCAGGAATCTCATTTCTGTTGTTGTGATTTTTCTTTCCTCTTCTTCTGTCATTGTCCATGACGTTTTAAACCAAACATGGAAACATCAATTGGGGAACCCTGTGAGGCCACTAAGACAGTTCATAAATAAACACACACGTATTGTTTGGGCACTAACAGTAATAGAAGAAAGAAAAAGAGACTAACGGGCACACTTTTTTTTTTGTTTTGCATATCCTTTACAGTTCATCGCTGTCAACACCAGCATATTTCAGCTGATTGTTGATTTCTTGGCAAGATTACGCTGAGTAGTTAGCGGGCACACTAGACACCATATAATTCTGAGCCCTAGCACGACAGTGTTCAGTGGTTAGATATAAATTCTGTCCATATTCCATAGTTGTGGATTCTATAGAAAGATAGACCTGACTAATGAAGACACCTTTTTTTGAGGGGTGTCTAGTTGGTCACGCGTGAAAGTACACTTGTTCCTGCAGCGAGGCGCCGTCGTCATTTGAAGGTGACATGTTCGAATCCTGGACGGTAACTATAGATTTCATTTTCTTTGTTGTCTAGTGCGACCTCTAGTATTTTCTTTTCTTATATTTCTATGAGCGCCAAACAATACAATGTGTGTTTGTTTATTTATGAAAAAACATGGATTGTCTCAGTCTGATAGCTCTCTGTACAGTCTGATAGCTCTCTGTACAAGCGCTTTAAAACAACACGCAAACGTAATGACTGCCTGATCTTGATTAAGTCATCAACATTTATTGCGGTACATCTGAAAAATTCAATTAATAAGTTACCCACCTGTCAAGAATGTGATCATAAAGACCAGTAAGCGCGTACAGTAACAACAATAATACAGTATATGGAACATGCCATGATTTTTATTTTGAAATGATATTATTTTGAATCACATAATTTTTATCTAAATTGTAAACGAGTAACACACTCCAAAATACAGACATTATCTTAATCATAAGCCAGTAACTCCTTCATAATTATAGATGACTATTTTCCTCCAAAATTTACAAGAGTAGTAACTTCCTTCAATTCACAGACCAGTGACTTAGTTCACCTGTTAGTATAACAGTAGACGGTACTACCTGCTTTCTATTAGCGCCGAACGTTGGGCGGCGCTTACCAAACCCGACACCCCACATTGTGCCAACGGCTTCGGGCGGAAAAGCGCAATTGGGAGGGTACATGCCTTACCCTGGTGCGAGGAAATGCAAGTTAAAGATAAAATGTCATGGCAGGGCAGACCAGGCCCTAAGCCTTGGTTGGCGGCTTGTCTAGGATCGAAGCTCCGACAGGCGGACAGTTAGAGCATTGCTTTGCTGATCCGGAAGCTTCTGCAGCTTGTCTTGTTCCAGATGTAAGGGTGTAACCTTTCCTCTGGAGTGAACTAGGCAGGCCGAGAGAGGGATCATGCTGCATGGGCAACACATGGTCTCTATCGTCTGTCAAGACAGCAAGGTGCCAATGTAATGACTTAGTTCAATTCACAGACCATCAACTTTCTTCGAATCCGATACCTATCATCTTCTCAGTTTCATACCAATAACTTTCTTCACACCACAAACCAGTAACTTCCTTTAATTCAAAGATCAGTAACCTTCTACATTTAATAAAAGAGCCAATTTTTTTTTTTTTCAATTCAGAGGCAGTAACTTTCTCTCAATAATATATTGTAATATACTTGCCAGATTTTAGACCGGTATCTTGCAGCCAGATAACATACCATCCCTTTGTTTGACGCCATAATACGCCATCTTTATGAAATCACATACAAGCATCTTCTAATCAAGTCAGTGATCGCAATCGCCACCGACTTCTCCTTCTTTACCCTTCCAAATTACAGACGAACACATGTTCTATAGACTGCATTCTATATTACAAATAAGGGAATTATTCCCAATGTCGTTCTTAAACATACGGTGTGCTGATGTCAAGGTAGTGGGTTTCATTCCTACACCGGTTAGTTGGGCTAATATGTGATTGATTGATTGATTGATTGATTGATTGATTTAGGAATCGACATAACAGCATTCGGGGCATTCCCATAAGCGCTCCGTCCCCATCCTCAGCAGCCAGCGAAGAGTTCTAACACTAATAGTACCTGTAGCAATCTGATTATATGTCCGTCTCGCCTTTCCTCAGCGTTGAGCGTCGGCCAGATCCCCTCGTCACTCCTCGCTGTCCCATTCTTGCCAGATCATGGTAATCCATTTGCTCCTCCGAGGTGCTAATATGTTTACTCCTTGTCCTTGACTTGGGGACGTAAATTACAAGTACCTTTGAAACCGGAGTGGTTCTCCTGATGGCGAAGAACAAAAACCAGTCTAGTGCATTTGAAGTAGTAGCAATGTGTATGGACCACGAGCGAGCGAAAAAAAACAAAATGCCTAATGTCAACTAATTTTAAGAATATCGATTGGAATGGATAAAAGAGGTCACGCCAAGTGCCCCTGAGTGGAAAATGTAACTATACAACCCTCAATCCCACCTCGCCTTGATATCGCCAAATTAGACACCCAGGCTAAAGTTGCAGCTAGTTGGATGTCCTGTAAGGGATGTTGCAATCACGCTCGGCATTTTATGTTATTTATTTATTTATTTATTTATTTATTTATTTATTTTGTGTATGTGTTGCTGTTTGTGATTTTTAGGAATCTTTTACGTTCAGAAATTCGCCATTGCTTTCTGAACGACCGACGCCCATGCTATCAAAATCAGCGCAAGGCGGCCTGCTTCCGAGTGGTCTGCAGCTGATTCCGAACCCTCGACTCCGTATGTCGGGGAAATGTGAGACACGTTCACTATCCTCTAAGCCAGTGGTTCTCAACCTTTTTTGGCCCGTGCTCCCCTTCACCATATTTTCAGAACGTCATTCCTCCCCCCCCCCCCTTCCTATCAAAAATTTGGCCCGTGCCCCCCCCCTTCACCGTATTTTCAGAACGTCATTCCCCCCCCCCCCCTTTCATATTTCCTATCTAAAAATCCCCCACCCCTATACAGTATACGTAAAAATATAAGGTAAATTTAATATCACATACTAAAACAAGTCTAGACATCCACATAAAACATGATTTGTGGGTCTACTGACTTTATAAAATGAATTTTAGAAGGATGAGACGTACTTAACTGTAAAGTATGAAGGGAAAAACAATATCAAGTAATCGGTTCTTGTATTAACGCGATCTTGAAATGGTCTTCATCCCCCCCCCCCTCCACCCCCTGGAGACCCTAAAATTCCCCCCTGGGGGGGGGGGGGGAATTCCCCACCGGTTGAGAACCACTGCTCTAAGCCAACCCCAGGTTCTGCAAGACAACAAAGAGGATTATTGCCATTGCAAAGTACCGTTTGTAGTAGATACAGTTGTCAAGCTAAGAGTCGATGAATCCAAAATGTTATTATTCATACCCCCTATTTCTTCTCGCCTTGATGTCGCCATTTTAAATACAAACAGTTGGATATATGTAGTTCCTTCTTGACAACGAGGGAGATGTATTTTAATATTATTTTATAATTTTATGTTGTTGTTGTTTTTTTAAAGATCTGTATTTGTTTTCTCTTTAGATCTGTTGTCCCGTCCATGATGAAAATTTATATAATCGAAACGTCGCGTTTTGTGTCCTAGGATACTTATTTTTATTTTATTATTTTATTATTATGTATGTTTTGATTGTCTCTTGTTTTGCGGGATTTTCAATCAGGACATTTGCTAGAAAACATCATAGCCATGTGCCACTCAAGCCAAAGTGCAGTAATAATACAAGAAGGTATATCAGATATGTTCAAAGTCAATACAGGAGTGAGACAGTGATGTGTGCTATCTCCTCTAATATTTAATATCTACATGGACAGAATATCCAAAGAAGCAAGCTTTGACAGAATAGATTCAGAAAATTGTGAACATTTTACTTCAGATGAAGCAACAGATCCGCATGCAATAAATGAACTTCTATTTGCAGACGATCAGTGCCTGTTTTATTGCGGCGAGGGCAGACTGCAAAATCGTACTAATAATCTGAGTTCAACATGCAGCAGATACAATATGAATATAAATATAGTCAAAACCAAAGTAATGCAAGTTAGCAGATCTCCTGGTCCACTAAGCATACAGATAAATGGCACATTTCTGAAACAAGTTAAAGAATTCAAAACATCTTGGAAGTATGATCACAGAAGATGGCAGAGAAATCGAAATCAGATGTCAAAAAGCAAGTGCACTTACATATCAACTATCACCCATACTGAAACATCCAAGCATACCTATGTCCGCAAAACAACAGATAATAAACAGTGTATTCACACCAACCCCATGCTACCAATCTCTAGCTTGGACATTATTCAAATCACACTTACGAAAAATCAACACCTGTGAGACGACATGCCTGAGGAGAGCTGCCAGCTTAACAATCCGAGACCGGGTAAGAAATGTTATCAGACAGAGACAGTGAGTGGGATCAACACCTTGTGCCATATTTATCAAAAGACAGAAGATCAAATGGTTTCTCCATCTCTCTAGAATGCAACACCATTCAACTACCAGCACTGGCCCCATATCAAAGATCATCTGCGACGAGAGCAAGAAGACGCCCGAGAAGAAAATGGATTGACAACATCAAAGACATTATACAATCACACGAAATGACACTGTCCAGTGCCAACTATCGGGCGCTGGAACTCCAATTATTCCTCCCCACGACGCTTGACGGCAAAAGTGGAAGATAATGATGATGATGATGATGATGATGATGATGATGAGGATGATGATGATGATGATGATGCTTGCTTGCTTGTGTTCGTTGGCTTGAGCTCCAACGCGAAGTCCTGTATGTCGGATGAAGGCATCCTGTTGTCCAACATCAGTGTGATGTCATAGAGGACCTGAGGTTTGCGTGAGTATCCGTTGTCCCATGTCTGGCTCATTGGTGTGACTTCGGAGGAATCGGCGATCCTACTGACTTTAGCCAGGACCCCAAAGGGACCTGTTGCCCAGGACGCTCGACGAGGACGCGTCAATAGGTCTTGGCCAGTATATAACTCAGCCCTGGTGCCTTGAAAACACCTCTGCGTCCCATGATGATGATGATGATGATGATGATGATGATGATGATGATGACAATGATGATGATGATGATTTATGTTAAACTTTATGGAGTCTGTTGTAAGTTATGTACATTGTGTCCGTGTTTAGTATATCTCATCTTGTCGCAGGAGCTACACAACTGTTTTATTTCCTATTATTATATCCTGCTGCAGCCGCTGCTTCTCTTATTTAATATCGACATATTAACCGCCCATGCTGAAGACTGCAGCCAATAATGGACTTTTTGTTTCATTCGTTACAGCCCGATACCAAGAGACTCGTTTTCTCCAGGCTCCAAATATGGCTCTGTCGATGAATGAATGAGCAAACAGGGTGAGCAAACATGCCTTTGGCCCATGATGCATATTCCATCAGTGAGGCTCCGATAGACGACGGCAATCGATGGGACACACACTGTCCGCCTTCCTATCTATTATGATGCCCTGTCGGTTGACCTTTCCGATCATCATCTGTTGTGTTTCTGAGGTCGTTTTATAGCACACGTGAAGCAGTCAGTTACATAATAATGTCACATCCATTGCTGATTTATAGTCCTAGTGCTACTTTTCCGTTTTATATTAACTGTGTGGAGTTTTGGATCGTTAATTCATCTTGCGCTGTTATTTGTGTATGGCAATCTATCTATCTATCTATCTATCTATCTATCTATCTATCTATCTATCTATCTATCTATCTATCTATCTATCTATCTATCTATCTATCTATCTATCTATCTATCTATCTATCCATCCATCCGTCCGTCCGTCCGTCCGTCCGTCCGTCCGTCCGTCCGTCTGTCTGTCTGTCTGTCTGTCTGTCTGTCTGTCTGTCTGTCTGTCTGTCTGTCTGTCTGTTATTGGTGTTTCCACAACTGACTGCATCAGAATTTGGGTGCCATCTGCACCCTTTCTGTCTGTTTATTTGCGCACCTGTCTAACTGTTTGTTTGCCTGTATGAATGTCTGTTTGAATGAATATATGTCTGTCTGTTGATCTTTTAATGTTGTTTTCACAACTCATACAGTGCCAGAAACTGGATGCCATCTCCAATTGTCTGCCCGCATGTCTGTCTGTCTGTATATTTCATTAGTGTTTTCACAAACCACTCATCATCACAAAGTGAATCTCCCCTACACCCTTTCTCACTCGACATAACGTTTACATTGTCCCCCATAATGTCTTAACCCCCGACACGATCCTGAAATAAATATATTTTCCAAAAAATCACCTCAAATCTAATTCCTGCTCCCTTCACAACCGCTAACCGCCATTCTCAAACGACCGAATCACCTCAAGCTGGCACAGACATGCACCATGTCAGTCAAAAGCGTATATTTATTCACCCTCATCAACGTCTTCTCCAATTTCGAGCCAGACAAACACAATTCAATTAGCCGTGTGTTTTCGACCCGTTATGTAAAAAAAGTTCAGTTGGTATTGCCCATAAAATGTCGGAGTTCTGTTGCTAGGGTCACGTACTGATGTAACTTAAGATGTGAGCACGTCCTGTCATACAAGGCGTCCGTCTATTGTTCCGGCAGCCGGTTTTAAGCCGAAGAGCTCTCCAAGCTAAAAATACGTCTTTTACTTCAGCACCTTTATTCTCATTTACGAGTGGTCTGTTTACTATCGGTAACCACACATACCCAATGACAGTATGTGAGAGAAGAGGGGCAAAAGATTGTGAAGTATGTGAATTCTGCCGTTAAATGGTCACTCATCTGATTACACGTCGATATGTTATTAATACAATTCTTTCACCTAAAGGCTTGGCAGTAAAATGGTTTATTTAAAATAATTATAGGAGGCTATTTTGTTCAAAGGGTTGGTTTGTTTCTTTACATGGTTGTTTTGCTCTTGAGTTTTTAATTCAAGTGTTTGTTGTCTTCAATTTCGTGTTTTGTCCAAAGAGCTGTTCAAGAGGCTATTTCGTTCATGGAACTGTTTTGTTCACATGGCTATTTGGTTCAAGTGTATTATTCAATTTATGTTGTATTCAGAAGAATGTTTTGTTCAAGGTTATGGCTTAATAACTGTATACCAACAATCTTTATTGTTACAGAAAGTGCGTCATTTAATATGAACTGAAAATGTATCAGAGGCTAGGATTTATTGTAATCTACTACGATTACGTGTTTTCTTTTGCTGTAGGCCTATAATATGGGCAGAAATTATACATATCAATTTATCTTCATAGTCACAATTTCTTCTGTTCCTCTTTTAGTAACAAAATTGCCCCTGGTCTCTGGGTAGTGAGATCGGACGCGTGTGTGTATTGTTGCGCACGTAAAAAATCCATAGGCAGTTTTAAATCTAAAAATAGTAGCCTAAAGGCGCTGCCCGGGCAAAATTGCGAGTTAAAAATCTACCCAAAGATTTTAGGATCCTCGCCGTTGCTACGGAGTTCGTGCAACGAGCTGTGATTCTCCGGACTCAGACTTGAGCTAGGAGTAGAACGGAGCTCTTATGAGTTCCACCCGTGTGCCGTGATATTGATCCATCGACTAAACTAAACTAAACTAAACTAAACTAAACTAAACTAAACTAAACTAATCTAAACTAAACTAAACTTTCCCTCTCCAAACTCATAAACCAGTACATGCAATAAGAAAAGGCGCCCTTGATACGCTTTGAGGCCTATTGGGTGTATTGTGCTAGCACACAGACACGCATACACACACACACACAAAAACACACACACGCAGACAGAGAGAAAGACCAACACACACATCCACACACACATAAATTGTGATATAGATATCTTGCGTCCTCACAGATTTATTGGAATGGAGTCTGTTGTCACCACGCCTTATAAGGAAATGCGCTAGACTTAGTCTGGATGGCAAAATAATTTAAAATAACCGTTGTTTAAATGCGAGCCCAGTGATTGGTCGAGTACCCGGCCAAGACAATGCCAGCTTACAAGGCGTTAGTAGACACATGCCATCTAGAACGTTCTAAAAACAAGTCGCCTCCCTGTTGGGTGGGCAGTTTAGCAGATGGTGGTGGTGGTAGCGGCGGCGGCGGCGGTGGTGGTGGTGGTTAAGAAGCCTTGAGCCCTTGAGTACGTCTGTACAACAAGAAGAAAATATTGACTGGTATGGTCTTTGACCTTGGGCCTAATGCTGTTTGCAACTATGGAAAGGAGACGATAAATTCTGGACGTGAGATCGATGTTACGGAGATTCATGTCATGCTCGGATAAGTGTATTATCAAGATGTTTGGATGGTTAGGACGTATCTAACTCATCAGAAAGTCCCAGTATCAATCTCGAAAAAGAATACTCAGTGAGGAGATACCCTACTCACTTTTGGAGTTAGATTAAACTCCACAATAAGAGAAGAGGGATGGGAAAAAATGGAAACACCCTCCTTTCTCCTTCCCCTTTGGTTTCTTTTATTTGTGTTGTGATAAGGATACCACTACCTGGATTTTGTTATTAAAAGTTGGATTGTGTTCTTTTGTCATCTTGTAGCTCTGGAGAGGCAGGTGGTGGTTTGGACGTTAGCACAGAACAGGAAGCTTGGATTATCAGGCTGTTTGTGATGCTTACTTAACCATACCATCTGGACCTAAAGGAAAATGTTACCGCCGCATTTATTAGCTGACTCTGCCAGCGAAAGACGTGTACGAAGATGATTATCAACATGCTGTTGATACATTCCAACTTCTGTTGGGATACTCCAGAACGGCCTTCCTTATTCCTTCCGGCAGGTACCGCCTGGCGCACCATCAAGCAGCCGATTAAGGAAACGAAGGGAAAATCCAGATTCATCTAACATACATCAGTATGGATTCACCGACAGCCTGACAAATTCCCAGTTTCACTGGCAAAAAGGCTTACACTTCGACACAAATAAGGTGCAGCAGGTTCACCACCAGGTCCTAATTATGATCACCCTTGGACAGATGATATGAAAGAAGCTAATGGAGTCAATGTTTACATACATGCATCAGTGGGATCCTGCGACTGTCCTACGACTCCCGGGTTGTATAGAGGAAGTATATATTTTCTGTTCCATGCCTGTGCAGACCAGTTCTGGACGTAGTTCCAGATGTTACCAATGGATGACTCTCAGCATTGTATTATCCAACACTTGAGTGTTTATATTCAATGGATGGCTCTTTTCTGGTCCCATGTCGGCCTGATTGCATTGCACAAGAGTGTACTTTATTCGTTCCCTGGATAATAGGGACTATGATACGCTCTTAAGCCAACTTACCGTGGATATTAGATGGGTGGGACACAACTGAGTGCACTTTATTCGGTCCCTGGATATTGGGGATATTATCTGTCATGCATTGTAGAGGAATAACTTACCAACCAGAAAGAGAGATAATAGGACTTGTTAATTAGTCTAGTTATTGTGTTCTGAATTTGGAGTGTTATTTGGTTTCTTGACAGATGTCTTTGGTTTATGAATCTGTGGATTTGTCAAATAGGGTTTGTTGTTTTGGTATTAGTTGCAACGATTGTTGGGATACACGGGGTTATCACATGTGAATGTGAAGATGATATAACAT
>JACEFZ010005974.1:40000-42500 GCA_014155875.1 Cepaea nemoralis | reverse complement strand
ATGGTTTGCCCCTGCCTTTCTTTGAGGGTCGACCGTGATGTCTTTGACCGTTCTAACTTGACCAGCTGAGCTGTAGACGACACCACAACAGTAAGAGTCTAATGTCCATCGAAACCCCGAGAAGGCCAACCCGTAAAAACGCCCACAGAAGTCGGACGTGCCGGCCTAAAGGTTGAAAATAACATTGGCACAACGCAAAAGTGTCCGTGTGAAATTTCCTTCGTGCCCGGAACAGCTCTGACTATCTTGACTTCCGGGCAGAGCGTCCAGCACACGTCCGAACCGAAAGCCCGCTGAGTGGATGTCATCTGCAGACTGGTCTCTCCTGGTTTGTGCGGGGAGTGGCGTGTGGCGAACGAAACACCCAATACGTGGAAGTGAGGAATTAAAGCAGCCATGTGCAGGACGTGGCGATTCCTTGGGTGAGCCCAGTACCAGAGCGCTATTCTGTCGGCTCTGCAATTATGGAAGGCTCCTATGATGGCGGAAAATGCCCATGGACTGCCCCTGTCTTCCCTTGAGGGCTGACCGTGAAGTCTTCGACCGTTCTAACTTGACCAGCTGGGATGTGGACGGCACCACAACAGTGAGAGTCTCTCCCCCCCCCTCTCCCCCCCCCCCCCCCCCCCCCAGAATGCCTGGTTACAAAACGCAGGCTAAAGTCGAATGTGTTGGCCTAATGGTTTTGGCCAAATGGTGCATAACGAGACACGCCGCAATTACGTCTGGGAGAAAAAAAAACACTCCGGATGAACGCAGAAGAAGAAAACGACAAGCAAAACCTATACTCTATCAAATGAAGAAGATTATATGCAATAATTCCGTCATTTGAGGTTAGAAAAAGAGTTCTTATATGTTACATAAAACCAGGTTTAACATACGACTGCGAATCTTGGAGAGTTAGTAAACAAGCGAAACAATCCCTAAGGACCCTTGGAGATGCTGTTTAATAGAAGAATGCTGAACATTTCTCGGACAGATAAAATGAGCAATCTGAACAATTTGAGAGAGGCTTAGTGGCAAAGACACCTTAGCACACAAATCAGAAATAAGCAGTCATTATTGTTTGGCACATTATGAGAAGACATAAACTAGAACATACAGTGACAACCGTAAAGGTTTTTCGAAAGAGCTATAGAGGAAGACAGGGAGAAAAATTTCTTGAAAGTATTGTATCATGGCACGGAAGGGAGTCAACACATGAAGTGATCCATGCTGTCAGAAATCGTAATTTGTGGAGAAGCATAATCGCCTACGCCAGTCGGCAAGTAACTTGATGATGATGCAAAATTTCATCAGTTCCGGTGAAACGGCTGTTCAGAGTAGTAACATTGTTAATTGTGGCAAGAATTTCTCAACGGATTTTTGCCTCTTAGTGGACGTCCCTAAAACTGCGATTAGACGCTGTAGCTCTCACTGCTATACCCAAGAGGACAGCACCGTCGGAGAGATAACAGATATCGTTTGTAACCTTCCTCTGCGCTGATGGTGGTATTGCTGGGTTCGTTCCTCCATCTGTCGGTTGGACTTAAAATTTACTCTAAAATGTGATATACTCTCTGAATATATATATATAATATATATATATATATATATATATATATATATATATTATATATATATATATATATATATATATATATATATATATATATATATATATATATATTAGGGGACGTTCATTTGAAACCCGTTCCAATGACTTATTACAAAGCATGAAAGAAACATTAACAGGTGTGGTAGAATTAAACAAAGCATTCATTTTGAATGAATTATGCCCCATGGGTTGGTCAGAAGAAGTCGCCGTAGGCATTCAAGCAAGCATCCCATTGCTTAGGTAGGCGGCGAATGCCGTCCGCAAAAAAAAGTGTGTGGTTGCTCACTGAACCAAGTGTTTACCGCCTTCATTACACCTGCAACTGTGTGAAATCGTTGCCCCTTGAGAGCTTTTTTAGAGGTCCGAACAAATGAAAATCACATGGTGACAAATCAGGATTATAAGCTGGATGTCACATAATTTCCCACTCCTTCCTTGCTAATGCTTCCTGCACAATCTTTGCGACATGCGGATGAGCTTTAACGTGCAACAAAATCACACCGCGAGAAAGCATGCCGGGTCGTTTATTCTTGATGGCATTTCGCACCTTGTCTAGTGTTTACAAGTAGTGGGTAGAGTTGATGTTGACACCAGATTCTTTAAAGTCGACCAACAGTAGCCCTTCATGGTCAAAAACATGCACTAAGTATAACCTTACCAACAAAAACCTGTAACTTGAATTTTTTGGCTTTTGGTGATGCAGCATGCTTCCATTGCATGCTCTCTCTTTTGGTGGTGACACCATGAATCATCGCCTGCCACTATGCGGAAGACGAATGCATCACGCTCCACTCTGTAACGCAGCAAGTGGTTCAAACACCATCCCACGTGTTCCTCTTTTTTGGTGGTCGGTAAACATCCGTGGTACCCACTGTGATCACACCTTCCGATAATGCAGTTTCC
>JACEFZ010005974.1:0-32500 GCA_014155875.1 Cepaea nemoralis | reverse complement strand
AGATAAATTATGCACCGGCACTGCAACAACTGCTGATACACTAGGATACTGCTGTCTAACTGGGACTACAGAAAGAAGCCAGTTCTCAGGTAGTAATCGTATAATTGGCATTCTTTGTAATGCGCTAGAAGGAATCCCAGACAGCATCGGTACAAGTCAATATTTGACTTACAAGCAAACGAAAGGCTGATGAAAAGACCACACACACATAGCACGAACTACACAAAATAAGGGCATTATTCTACCCATTTACGAAGCGCCACCTACATCTGGTCCGGCGATGCGTCTTAAAAACTAGCGATACATATGTGTTCGTGATGATTATTAAGCTGGAGTTTAAATCGGTCCAAAATACAAACTGTGTGACGGATTATGTATTCAGGCGTACAGATGTCGTCCATTCACTCAGGTATTCTTGTCACACGCGTACAGCCAGGTGTGTAAATAACACTAAGAACTGGTTTCCTTCATAGCAATTTATGGCAGTCTATCAACCGCAAACCTCGTTTAGTTCACTACAATCGTCACCTTTTGTGTGGTCTCGTCGCAGGTAGACCTAGCTATAGTCATCTCAGGTGGGGTTCAGAGAGACAGAGAGGGAAACAGGGTCTATCTCAGCATTGTCATTTTTTGGGGTTTAAAAGTGGAGAATTTTAAAATGCGAACTTCAGCAAATATGAATTGCACTAGATGAACCTGCCAAGCAATTGCTAGGGGATGGTTGGTTTGACAATCTCTCACAATGGATATAACATAAGTGTCTAAGTAATATACGTATATAATTTTCTGCAAATTTTGAATTTATATATTCAAAACAATGTGTTAGCTCAGTGAATTTAAACGTAGATGCCACAAACAGTATACTTCACGATTTATTGTCTGGTATATTTCGCTCGTCAGATAGGCCAGATGCAGGGGACAACTTCAGACATAATTCGTACAACTATTGCTTTAGACTTGTATCAATGTCACGATGGAAGCCAACCACGATTGGTCCATGTCGTCGAGATGCAAATTAGTGAAGCGCATGATCGCCCAGGTCAGCCGGCAATGCACTGGATGATGACTGTTTTGGCTTCTGAATTTAAATTAATATATATATATATATAATTAATATATATATATATAGATATAATATATATATATATATATATATATATATATATATATAATATAATGTGTGTTGTGTGTGTGTGTTTGTGTTCATCCGTCTTGAGATTGAGAATAGATGTCTTGGGGGAATAATTCATCTGAAGAACTTCACAGCTATTGAAACTGATACCAGGACAACTTGGGATCTAACCACATCCGCATAAGATTTATCATATCTGCAATCGCCTACTGATTGGTATATACAATATGAGACTGGCACCACTTAGGCAATGGCGATGAGTTAGTGTAATCGCTAGGAGGCCACGCTGATAATGCGATGAGCGCTGTCGGGCTAGAGTTCGATGTCTGCGCTAGAGGTCATCCAAAAGAGGGAAAGTCATGCCACCAATCCCTCCGCGCATTAAGGACTCACAAAATTCGTGGGTCCTAGCACATCACAGACCCACAGTCTCCTGCTTCGGACTATTTTTTATTCCCCTGCCATATACCCAACAACAGATACAACTAATATGAGAATGAATATATGTTAATGAGAAAAGTTAGAGTGGTGGAAATGTCCAATACTTGGGTCTTTAATTACCAACAATGGTGACATAATGAAGGAAATTAAACGACGGATATATATAGCTCTTCAGAAACTAAAACAACTGAATAAATTGTGGGTGGGGCAGACAGAACTACAAAATTAGATTTTTAAGAACACGCATCTTCCCATTACACATACGCCTGTGAGACCTGGACACTTACTAAACAGCGCTTAAATGCCTTTGAATATAAATTGTATAGACTGATTCAACTGATTCTTGGATATAAAAAGACAAATGAATCCATACGACAAGAACTGAATATTGAAGAAGGTTGGCTACTAGAGACCATAAAACAAAGAAATTTAAATGTTTTTGGTCACTTGAAAAGTCTACAAGTTTGGAGAGAACAATTATGAGGGGTATATGCCCGGGAAGAGAGGAAGATGAAGCCAAACAGAAGATGGGTGCAGGATGTGGCGGATGATCTCAGATGGGTGTATCAGTGCGGAAATCTTGCTTATGATTGAGAAGTTTTCCGGACGGTTGTTATGAGAGCGAGTTCTGCAAAGGACATGCTACTGTATGAATAATATTCCAAATGGGTTTTAGGTGTTGAAAAGGTCTTTAGCTTTTCTCTTCTTTTTTTTTTCTTTTTTTTTTTTTTGTCCTTCCTTACTCTGGGAAAAAAAATACCCATCTCTCTCAGCAAATGTCCCTACGGTTTAAATGCTGATCGTTCCTGTGACACGCTGGTTGTGACACGCTGGTTGTGACACGCTGGTGTGACACTGCTTGTGACAAACTGGTTGTGATACACTGGTGTGGCAAGCTGGTTGTGACACACTGGTTGTGACACGCTGGTTGTGACACACTGCTTGTGACACTGCTTGTGACAAACTGGTTGTGATACACTGGTTGTGGCAAGCTGGTTGTGACACACTGGTTGTGTCACGCTGGTTGTGACACGCTGGTTGTGACACGCTGGTTGTGACACTGCTTGTGACAACTGGTTGTGATCCAGCAAGGCGCTAGTTTAGTGGTCAGTGATTCGTGCTTGCCACTTTGGATGACCGCTCTGCGCCCTGTGAGGTGTTGTTGTCCACAGAGGATAATGGCGTATGATGCTTTGATTATGCATGATCCCTCCCCCGTTCAACCTCAAAGGGAAGTTGTATTAGGGTCCATCCCTGGTCATTTAAAAATCAGGGTGACCGTGGCACCACCAATAGGATGTTTTACTTTTTAAAATCTTATTTTATATTTGTTTGTGTTATGTTATATGGATCGGGGTTTCCCAGGGCCGGGGCCGCCCCACGGGTCCACGCCCCTTGTGTCTTTCGGATGGCCACCTCTGCGTGTGCCTTGAAAGACAAGTGCAGATACTACACTTTGATCTTAGTCAAAGAGCTGAGCACGATCAAACAGATTTTAAATTTAAAGGTGATTGTTGTCCAAAGAGGGTAATGATGAATATATGATGCTGGATGGACTGAAAAGAGGGCATGAAAGAATATAATCAGAGTTGAACCAGATATATTAATTTAAAAAAACTATAAGAATAATATGCAAAAAAAACTGCAAAACAACAAATATAAATAAAATCATGTTGTGTGTTTGTGTGTGTGTGCGCGCGCGCGCGTGTGTGGTGGTGTTTTTTCATTTATTGACATACTAACCTACAGTAACACAGTTATCTGAGTCTCATCAATATTAAATGATATCAATTTCATTATTTTCACGGAATTCTGCCTCATACACAATGCTAAATTATTTCCCTTTTCCGCACATAAAAACTTATCCCCCGTGGAACAGATAGCATACATTCTCATTAAAAGATCCACGCAACTGAACATTATCGATCTAGCTAAGGCTTGCAGTCTGTTCACAATGACTTGCTAGTCAAATTTAACCAAGAATCTTATATATATATAAAATTATATATATATATATATATATTTTTAAAATATAACTATATATATATATTATTTTAAAATATATATATTATATATATATATATATATATATATATATAGATATATATAGATATATATAGATATTTTATATAATATATATATTATAATATATATATATATATATTAAAATATATTATATTTATATTATATATATCACATAATCACGTCACACTTACAATATCTCCTCATGCTATTAAAGAATGTGCCCACACATTTTGACCTCTGGTTCTTGATTTGACTAAGTGAATTACAATTAACCCCTGATATCGGAGTGAATTCGCCGGCCGCTAATCCACACGCATACATCAGTTCAGTGTATTCACTAGTAGTGGCTGCTTATCGACTACGCTCGAGTTAAAAAAGAGCGAAACCCCCCCCCCCCCCTCCCCCAAAATAAAAAAAATTAACATTTCATTACAAATATATACATATAAAAAATTATGTTCTGTGAGAGTTAACCTGCTTTCTACTGTGACTCAGAGTGACTGTTTATATGTTAGAGATAAAATACTTCATATAGTTAGAAGACACACGCTGTTAGTGGTAACATAGTATAGAGGTAACGTGCTTTATTAGTGTATAAAAAGTTGACACTGTTCGAGGTAAAAATACTTTTTTACAAATTTATAATAGACACTATAGAGGCAAAATGCTTTAAAAAGATTATAAATGAGACCTGTTTTGAGGAAGACACTTTATACAGTTTATAGGATGACACAGAGGTAAATTCTTCATACAGTTTATAAGATGAACTGTTAGAGGTAACTGCTTTTATAGTTATAAGTGATTATGTATCTGTTGAGACAAAAAGAAACTTCACGCTAAAGTTAACTGCTACAGTATTTTGATATTTCATGTTGCCGTCTGAAGTGTACGCTAAAGAAGAAGAAAGCGTAGCCATTGCTCCATAACGTATATAAAAAGTACTATGTAAATGTTCGAGTTAACGTAATTTACATATAAAATTATTTGATAGAGTTAGGATACTTTTTGCCGTCTCCGTGGCAAAGGACTTTAAGGACGCGATTCGTACGCCCGCTTACTCGCGTTCGAAACACAACAGCGACCGATTGGCAGGCAGACCTCATTGCGCTGGCTTTAAACGAGTTGATATGGGAGCTGGTCGTTCAGAAATCAATGGCAAACTACTGAACGTAAACTTGTCAAGACATCAACAACAGCAGTAAAATGCTGGTGTTGACAGCGATGTCCTGTAAGAGGATATGCAACCCAAAAAAAAAAAAAAATGTGGGTAGATTTTACAATATGGACTGCGTATCGTTCGATTTAAAATACGTTGTACAGTACAACGGGTGGTCTACGCGTCTGTTAAGAGATGTTGCGTACTGAATTAATTAAATTTCCAGAGCTTCCTAGTGTAGGAGTGTAGGAGAGGGGGAGAGGCTGATTTCGCTTTCATGTGAATATTTGCTCAGGTTGCCCTCTCACTGCCGGCCTGACGAGCAGACCAAGCAGAAATATCACTCTTGTCATTTCTCCAGCCTTCTTACTCCTATTTAATCCCGGTGTTCGTTTTCGTTTCAACTAATGCCTAGATAAACAATCCGGTTTTTGGTCGTGCCTGGGCTAGGCTTTGACAGAAAGAAGACGAGCCAGGATGTCAAGTGCGGTGCCAGGTATGCACAGGTGCCAGATGCTAGCCGTTGCTGAAGAACTCACGAGGGATCTCTGTGTGATAGGGAGGACCTGATAGAGATTATGTTGAGGACACCAAGAATAAATAGATTGTTCAGAACTGCACTGCGATAAGAAGTGTGTAAAACAGGGAAGGAATAAGCATGTATATTTTTATCTTTTGACCACATATTAACCGTTATTCTTTGACTGTCTATAAACATGTATCCTTTGATACAGAAAACACTGTTATCCTTTGACCTACCTATTAACATTTATTATTTTACCGTCTATTAATATACCATATATTTCACACAATAAATAGGGTGGCATACATGCACTTCAGTGTATATATTATATATATTTTATATTAATATATATATAATATAATATATTATATATATATATATATATATATATATTATATAGATATATATAGTGCTCGCTCGTTTTGAACTAAAAGCGTAGTCCATACACACTGTTTATAGTAGTATTTTTTTAATTTTTTATAGCATATCCTTTACAGGACTTAGCTGTCAACACCAGCATCTTTCAGCTGTATGTTGATCTCTTGGCAAGATTACGCTCAGTAGTTTGCCATTGCTTTCTGAAGCGGGCCCGGCTCAGTATTCCCGCAAGTCACAGAGCGGGGTCGAACCTCCTCAGCTCTCGCTCCGCTACGAGCTCTGCGTGATAAACGGGATTACAGAGAGAAAGTGTTGTAACCCCACAGCCAGAGAGACCGGCATTTATAGTAGTAATGGACTGATTTTTCGTGTGATTAGCTTTCCCTATTAAAAGTGCCCTCGCCATCAGACGAACCCACCTCCGACTTCAGAGGTAATTGTAATTTAAAAACCCCACGTCAAGGACGACAGGTCAAGATTTTAGTCCAGCTGGGCGGTGTAGGGGTTTTTAACTGCTAACCTCGGCATCAGCACACCAGATGTTTAAGAACACGCGTTTTTTACCAATTCGGCCATGCTGACCTCATTCGATATTAACGCTGCAGTGTGTACGTGACGAGATTCTGAGAAATTGCCAGGCAATAGATCGTGCAACCTTGTGTTTGTGGTTCCCGGAAGAAAGTATAAAAATATGTAAAAGAATCTGTTGCCCCTTTAATAGTGTTAATAACTGAAACAATAACGATGGCAAAGAGAGATAGTTTGATGGGTATCTTGAACGATTGCTACTCAAGGCACCAATGACAGATGAAACAATACGGATGTTTTTTTGGACTTTAAGCGCTAGTACTTTGGAATAATCACGATGGAAAAGGGATTACTTTGAGGACTGCTTGAACGACTACTGGCTGAAGATATAATAATAGACCAACAACATATTTAAGGCTGCTTAAGGTTGGATTAACGTGTTGTTTCTAGCAAGATAGGGTAGATGGAATAATCGTGTGTCACAATCAATGTGTCACAACCGTGTGTCACAACCAGTTTATCACAACCAATGTGTCACAACCAGTGTGTCACTAGCAGTGTATCACACACCAGCGTGTCACAAGCAGTGTGTCACAACAGTGTATCACAACTAGTATGTCACAACCAGTGTGTCACAACCAGCGTATCACAAACCCTGTGTCACAACCTGTGTGTCACAACCAGTGTGTCACACCAGTTTGTTACAAGCCGTGTGTCACAACCAGTGGGGTCACAACCAGTGTATCACAACCATATGTCCCACCCCGTATCACAACCGCGTGTCACAAGCAGTGTGTCACAAACAGTGTATCACAACCAGTGTGTCACAACCATGTGTCACAACCTGTGTGTCAAAACCAGTGTTTTCACAACCAGTTTGTTACAAGCCGTGTGTCACAACCAGTGTGTCACAACCAGTGTGTCACAACCAGCTTGCCACAACCAGTGTATCACAACCAGTTTTGTCACAAGCAGTGTCCAAGCAGTGTGTCACAACCAGTGTGTCACAACCTGTGTGTCCAACCTGTGTGTCACAACCAGTGTGTCCCCAACCAGTTTTTTACAAGCCGTGTGTCACAACCATGTATCACAACAGTATGTCACAACCAGTATCACAACCAGCGTGTCACAGCAGTGTGTCACAAGCATGTTCACAACTAGTATGTCACAACCAGTGTGTCCCAAACCAGCGTATCACACCAGTGTGTCACACCTGTGTGTCAAACCATGTGTCCATAACCATTTGTTACAAGCCGTGGTCCCCACCAGTGTGTCCAACCGTGTATCACAACCAGTATGTCACAAACCGTATCACAACCACGTGTCCACAAGCAGTGTGTCACAAACAGTGTATCACAACTAGTATGTCACAACCAGCGTGGTCACAACCAGTGTGTCACAACCAGTGTATCACAACCAGTGTGTGCACAACCTGTGTGTCAAAACCAGTGTGTCACAACCATTTGTTACAAGCCGTGTGTCAAAACCAGTGTGTCACAACCAGTGTCACAACCAGTGTGTCACACCAGCTTGCCACAACCATGTATCACAACCATTTTGTCACAAGCAGTGTCACAACCAGCGTGTCACAACCAGCGTGTCACAACCAGCGTGACCAACCAGTGTGTCACAACCAGCTTGCCACACCATGTATCACAACCATTTGTCACAAGCATGTCACAAGCAGTGTGTCACACCAGCGTGTCACAACCAGTGTGCCCACACCACTTGCCACAACCAGGTATCACAACCATTTGTCACAAGCAGTGTCACAACCACGTGTCACAACCAGCGTGTCACAACCAGCGGTCACAGGAACGATCACATTTAAACCGTGGGACATTTGCTGAGAGAGACTGGTATTTTTTTTTTCCCAGAGTAAGGAAGGACAAAAAAAAAAAAAAGAAAAAAAAAAGAAGAGAAAAGCTAAAGACCATTTTCAACACCTTAAAACCCATTTGGAATATTTTCATACAGTAGCATGTCCTTTGCAGAACCTCGCTCTCATAACAACCGTCCGGAAACTTCTCAATCTAACCAAGATTTCCCGCCCTGATACACCCATCTGGAGATCATCCGCCACATCCTGCACCCATCTTCTTTTTTGGGGCCTTCATCTTCCTCTCTTCCCGGCATATACCCCTCATTAATTGTTCTCTCCAAACTGTATGAACTTTTCAAGTGACCAAAACATTTAAATTTTCTTTGTTTTATGGTCTCTAGTAGCCACCTTCTTCAATATTCAGTTCTTGTCGTATGGATTCATTTGTTCTTTTTTATATCCAAGAAACATTTAATCCTATACAATTTATTTCAAGGCTTTAAGCGCTGTTTAGTAAGTGTCCGGTCTCACAGGCGTATGTTTGTTGGAAAGATGCGTGTTCTTAAAACTAATTTTTGTAGTTCTGTCTGCCCCACCCAAAATTTTAATTCAGTTGTTTTAGTTTCTGAAGAGCTATATATATCCGTCTTTTAAATTTCCTTCATTTTTCCCCTTGTTGGTAATTAAAGACCCAAGATATTGGACATTTTCCACCCCTCTAACTTTTCCTCATTAACATATATTTCATTCTCCATATTAGTTTATCTGTTGTTGGTATAGGGGGGAAAAATAGTCCAAACGGAGACTGTGGGTCTGTGATGTGCTAGGACCCACAATTTTGTAGTCCTTAATGCCGGAGGGATTGGTGGCATGACTTTCCCTCTGTTGGATGCCCCCTCTAGCGCAGACATCGAACTCTAGCCCGACAGCGCTCTCGCTTATCAGCGGGGCCTCCTAGCGATTCCCTAACTCACTCGCCATTGCCTAAGGGGGTTGCCATTATATTGTATATACCAATCAGTAGCGATTGCAGATATGATAAATTTATGCCGGATGTGGTTGATCCCAAAGTTGTCCTGGTATCATTTTCAATAGCTGTGAAGTTCTTTCAGATAAATTTTATTCCCCCAGACATCTATTCTCAATCTCAAACGGAGGGACACACACACACACACACACACCTATAATTATATATATACTATATATATTATTTTAATATATATATATATATATATATATATATATATATATATATATATATATATATGTGTGTGTGTGTGTGTGTGTGTGTTCCATCCGTCTTGAGATTGAGAATAGATTGTCTTGGGGGAATAAATTCATCTGAAAGAACTTCACAGCTATTGAACTGATACCAGGACAACTTTGGGATCTAACCACATCCGGCATAAGATTTATCATATCTGCAATCGCCTACTGATTGGTATATACAATATGAGACTGGCACCACTTAGGCAATGGCGAGTGAGTTAGTGTAATCGCTAGGAGGCCACGCTGATAATGCGATGAGCGCTGTCGGGCTAGAGTTCGATGTCTGCGCTAGAGGTCATCCAAAAGAGGGAAAGTCATGCCACCAATCCCTCCGCGCATTAAGGACTACAAAATTCGTGGGTCCTAGCACATCACAGACCCACAGTCTCCTGCTTCGGGACTATTTTTTCCCCCTGCCATATACCCAACAACAGATACAACTAATATGGAGAATGAAATATATGTTAATGAGGAAAAGTTAGAGGTGGTGGAAAATGTCCAATATCTTGGGTCTTTAATTACCAACAATGGTGACATAATGAAGGAAATTAAACGACGGATATATATAGCTCTTCAGAAACTAAAACAACTGAATAAATTGTGGGGTGGGGCAGACAGAACTACAAAAATTAGATTTTTAAGAACACGCATCTTTCCCATTACAACATACGCCTGTGAGACCTGGACACTTACTAAACAGCGCTTAAATGCCTTTGAATATAAATTGTATAGACTGATTCAACTGATATCTTGGATATAAAAAAGAACAAATGAATCCATACGACAAGAACTGAATATTGAAGAAGGTTGGCTACTAGAGACCATAAAACAAAGAAAATTTAAATGTTTTGGTCACTTGAAAAGTCATACAAGTTTGGAGAGAACAATTAATGAGGGGTATATGCCCGGGAAGAGAGGAAGATGAAGGCCAAACAGAAGATGGGTGCAGGATGTGGCGGATGATCTCCAGATGGGTGTATCAGGTGCGGGAAATCTTGCTTATGATTGAGAAGTTTTCCGGACGGTTGTTATGAGAGCGAGGTTCTGCAAAGGACATGCTACTGTATGAATAAATATTCCAAATGGGTTTTAAGGTGTTGAAAATGGTCTTTAGCTTTTCTCTTCTTTTTTTTTTCCTTTTTTTTTTTTTTTGTCCTTCCTTACTCTGGGAAAAAAAAATACCCAGTCTCTCTCAGCAAATGTCCCTACGGTTTAAATGCTGATCGTTCCTGTGACACGCTGGTTGTGACACGCTGGTTGTGACACGCTGGTTGTGACACTGCTTGTGACAAACTGGTTGTGATACACTGGTTGTGGCAAGCTGGTTGTGACACACTGGTTGTGACACGCTGGTTGTGACACACTGCTTGTGACACTGCTTGTGACAAACTGGTTGTGATACACTGGTTGTGGCAAGCTGGTTGTGACACACTGGTTGTGTCACGCTGGTTGTGACACGCTGGTTGTGACACGCTGGTTGTGACACTGCTTGTGACAAACTGGTTGTGATACACTGGTTGTGGCAAGCTGGTTGTGACACACTGGTTGTGACACACTGGTTGTGACACACTGGTTGTGACACACGGCTTGTAACAAACTGGTTGTGACACACTGGTTTTGACACACAGGTTGTGACACACTGGTTGTGATACACTGGTTGTGACACACTGGTTGTGACACGCTGGTTGTGACATACTAGTTGTGATACACTGTTTGTGACACACTGCTTGTGACACGCTGGTTGTGATACTGGTTGTGACATACTGGTTGTGATACACTGGTTGTGACACACTGGTTGTGACACACGGCTTGTAACAAACTGGTTATGACACACTGGTTTTGACACACAGGTTGTGACACACTGGTTGTGATACGCTGGTTGTGACACACTGGTTGTGACATACTAGTTGTGATACACTGCTTGTGACACACTGCTTGTGACACGCTGGTTGTGATACTGGTTGTGACATACTGGTTGTGATACACTGGTTGTGACACACGGCTTGTAACAAACTGGTTGTGACACACTGGTTGTGACACACAGGTTGTGACACACAGGTTGTGACACACTGGTTGTGACACACTGCTTGTGACACTGCTTGTGACAAACTGGTTGTGATACACTGGTTGTGGCAAGCTGGTTGTGACACACTGGTTGTGACACACTGGTTGTGACACACGGCTTGTAACAAACTGGTTGTGACACACTGGTTTTGACACACAGGTTGTGACACACTGGTTGTGACACACTGGTTGTGATACACTGTTTGTGACACACTGCTTGTGACACGCTGGTTGTGATACTGGTTGTGACATACTGGTTGTGATACACTGGTTGTGACACACTGGTTGTGACACACGGCTTGTAACAAACTGGTTGTGACACACTGGTTGTGACACACAGGTTGTGACACACTGGTTGTGATACGCTGGTTGTGACACACTGGTTGTGACATACTAGTTGTGATACACTGCTTGTGACACACTGCTTGTGACACGCTGGTTGTGATACACTGCTAGTGACACACTGGTTGTGACACATTGGTTGTGATAAACTGGTTGTGACACACTGGTTGTGACACATTGATTGTGACACACGATTTATTCCATCCTACCCCTATCTTGCTAGAACAACACGTTAATCCAACATTAAGCAGCCTTAAATATGTTGTTTGTCTATTATTATATCTTCAGCCAGTAGTCGTTCAAAGGCAGTCCTCAAAGTATATCCCTTTTCCATCGTGATTATTCCAAGTACTAGCGCTCTTAAAGCCAAAAAACATCCTGTATTGTTTCATCTGTCATTGGTGCCTTGAGCTAGCAATCGTTCAAGATACCCATCAAACTATCTCTCTTTGCCATCGTTATTGTTTCAGTTATTAACACTTATCAAGGCAACAGATTCTTTTACATATTCTTATACTTTCTTCCAGGAACCACAAACACAAGGTTGCACGATCTATTGCCTGGCATATTTCTCAGAATCTCGTCACGTACACACTGCAGCGTTATATATCGAATGCAGGTCAGCATGGCCGAATTGGTAAGAACGCGTGTTCTTAAACATCTGGTGTGCTGATGCCGAGGTTAGCAGTTCAACCCCTACACCGCCCAGCTGGACTAAAATCTTGACCTGTCGTCCTTGACGTGGGGATTTTAATTACAATTACCTCTGAAGTCGGAGTGGGTTCGTCTGATGGCGAGGGGCACTGTTAATAGGGAAAGCTAATCCACACGCAAAATTCAGTCCATTACTACTATAAATGCCGGTCTCTCTGGCTGTGGGGTTACAACACTTTCTCTCTGTAATCCCGTTTATCACGCAGAGTCTCGTAGCGGAGCGAGAGCTGAGGCGGTTCGACCCCCGCTCGTGACTTGCGGAATACTGAGCCGGCCGCTCAGAAAGCAATGGCAAACTACTGAGCGTAATCTTGCCAAGAGATCAACATACAGCTGAAAGATGCTGGTGTTGACAGCTAAGTCCTGTAAAGGATATGCTATAAAAAATTAAAAAAAACTACTATAAACAGTGTGTATGGACTACGCTTCAGTTCAAAACGAGCGAGCACTATATATATATATATATATATATATATATATATATATATATATATATATATATATATATATATATATATATATATATATATATATATATATATATACACTGAAGTGCATGTATGCCACCCTATTTATTGTGTGAAATATATGAGTATTAATAGACGGTAAAATAATAAATGTTAATAGGTGGTCAAAGGATAACGGTGTTTCTGTATCAAAGGATACATGTTTATAGACAGTCAAAGAATAACGGTTAATATGTGGTCAAAGGATAAAAATATACATGCTTATTCCTTCCCTGTTTTACACACTTCTTATCGCAGTGCAGTTCTTAACAATCTATTTCTTCTTGGTGTCCTCAGTATAATCTCTATCAGGTCCTCCCTATCACACAGAGATCCCTCGTGAGTTCTTCGGCAACGGCAGCATCTGGCACCTGTGCATACCTGGTACCGCACTTGACATCCTGGCTCGTCTTCTTTCTGTCAAAGCCTAACCCAGGCACGACCAAAACCCGGATTGTTTATCTAGGCATTAGTTGAAACGAAAACGAACACCGGGATTAAATAGGAGTAAGAAGGCTGGAGAAATGACAAGAGTGATATTTCTGCTTGGTCTGCTCGTCAGGCCGGCAGTGAGAGGGCAACCTGAGCAAATATTCACATGAAATCAGCCTCTCCCCCTCTCCTACACTCCTACACTAGGAAGGTTTACGTGCTCTGGAAATTTAATTAATTCAGTACGCAACATCTCTTAACAGACGCATAGACCACCCGTTGTACTGTACAACGTATTTTAAATCGAACCGATACGCAGTCCATATTGTAAAATCTACCCACATTTTTTTTTTTGGGGTTGCATATCCTTCTTACAGGACATCGCTGTCAACACCAGCATTTTACTGCTGTTGTTGATGTCTTGACAAGTTTACGTTCAGCAGTTTGCCATTGATTTCTGAACGACCGGCTCCCATACCACCTCGTTTAAAGCCAGCGCAATGAGGTCTGCTGCCAAATCGGTAGCTGCTGTGTTTCGAATGCGAGTAAGCGGGCGTACGAATCCGTCCTTAAAGTCCTTTGCCACAGAGACGGCAAAAAGTACCCTAACTCTATCAAATATTTTATATGTAAATTACGTTAACTCGAACATTTACATAGTACTTCTTATATACGTTATGGAGCAATGGCTAAGCTTTCTTCTTCTTTAGCGTACACTTTCAGACGGCAACATGAATATATCCAAATACTGTAGCAGTTAACTTTAGCGTGAAGTTTCTTTTTGTCTCTAACAGATACATAATCACTCTTATACACTATATAAAGCAGTTTACCTCTAACAGTTTCATCTTATAAACTGTATGAAGAATTTTACCTCTGTGTCATCCTATAAACTGTATAAAGTGTCTTCCTCTAACAGTGTCTCATTTTATAATCTTTTTAAAGCATTTTGCCTCTAATAGTGTCATATTATAAAGTGTAAAAAGTATTTTACCTCGAACAGTGTCAACTTTTTATACACTATATAAAGCACGTTACCTCTATACTATGTTACCACTAACAGCGTGTCGTCTTCTCAACTATATGAAGTATTTTATCTCTAACATATAAACAGTCACTCTGAGTCACAGTAGAAAGCAGGTTAACTCTCACAGATACATAATTTATCTTATATGTATATATTTGTAATGAAATGTTAATTTTTTTTATTTTGGGGGAGGGGGGGGGGGGGGGGTTTCGCTCTCTTTTAACTCGAGCGTAGTCGATAAGCATGCCACTACTAGTGAATACACTGAACTGATGTATGCGTGTGGATTAGCGGCCGGCGAATTCACTCCGATATCAGAGTTAATTGTAATTCACTTAGTCAAATCAAGAACCAGAGGTCAAAATGTGTGGGCACATCTTTAATAGCATGAGGAGATATTGTAAGTGTGACGTTGATTATTGTGATATATATATATATATATATATATATATATATATATATATATATATATATATATATATATATATATATTATATATATATCTATATATATCTATATATATCTATATATATATATATATATATATATATATATATATATATATATATATATATATATATATATATATATATATATATATATATATATATATATATATATATATAAGATTCTTGGTTCAATTGACTAGCAAGTCATTGTGAACAGACTGCAAGCCTTAGCTAGATCGATAATGTTCAGTTGCGTGGATCTTTTAATGAGAATGTATGCTATCTGTTCCACGGGGGATAAGTTTTATGTGCGGATAAAGGGAAATAATTCAGCATTTGTGTATGAGGCAGAATTCCGTGAAAATAATGAAATTGATATCATTTAATATTGATGAGACTCAGATAACTGTGTTACTGTAGGTTAGTATGTCAATAAATGAATAAACACACACACACACACGCGCGCGCGCGCGCGCACACACACACACACACACAACATGATTTTATTTATATTTTTGTTGTTTTGCAGTTTATTTGCATATTATTCTTATAGTTTGTTTTAAAATTAATATATCTGGTTCAACTCTGATTATATTCTTTCATGCCATCTTTTCAGTCCATCCAGCATCATATATTCATCATTACCCTCTTTGGACAACAATCACCTTTAAATTAATATCTGTTTGATCGCTGCTCAGCTCTTTGACTAAGATCAAAGTGTAGTATCTGCACTTGATCTTGCCAAGGCCACACGCAGAGGTGGCCATCCGAAAGACACACAGGGGCGTGGGACCTGATGGGGCGGCCCCGGCCCCTGGGAAACCGCGATCCCATATAACATAACACAAACAAATATAAAATAAGATTTTAAAAAAGTAATAACATCCTATTGGTGGTGCCACGGTCACGTGATTATTAATATGAGCCAGGGATGGACCCTAATACTAACTCTCCTTTGAGGTTGAACGGGGGAGGGATCATGACATAATCAAAGCATCATACGCCATTATCCTCTGTGGACAACAATCACCTTCAACAGGGGCGCAGAGGCGGTCATCCAAAGTGGCAAGCACGAATCACTGACCACTAACACTAGGCAGGCCTTGCTGGATCACAACGAGCCGAGAGGCATATAGTGGGAATAAGAGGCTTTAACTGATAAAGTGCCATGAGATGATTAAACGTCTTAAGCGACTTCCTATATTTACCTTGGCCTTATAAATCGCCGAAATGTTGTTATTGCAAAATGTTGCCTCAATTAAAATATCAATAGCGTAGTTTTCCCTAAGCAACCTCCTTTAATTTTTTATATAATTTTTTTTTTTTTTTTCAAATGGCTGCTACCACATTAACAACTTTTAGGTAATAACTGCGACACAGCCCAACTTCCCATTTTCGACATCTATTTTTTTTTTTCGGTCTAAACCTACTTTTTGTTTGCCACTGAATCTGCTTTTAACAACAACAACAAATTTACTTATGGCTGACTCGGTCATGTGATTATTAATTTGAGCCAGGCGATGGACCCTAATATAACTTCTCTTCTGAGGTTGAACGGGGTAGAGGCAATGGTAGGATGAAATGGAAATATCTCTGCCGGACTCATTATTCTCCCACTAATATTTCAAGTGTTCACAAAGTTTTCCAATGACCCACTTCTCATCACATGACCACTGAACTCTGTCTATACGTATCTCATAGCTGTGTATAATGTTCTACTTTCACTAGACCCCACCAAGCAATCATTATTACCTACTCTGACAGTCCAAAGTATTCACAACATTCGTCCCAGGAACCACATCTCTGTTGCTTCCAAGCGCTGACTAATTCGGAGTCGGTCGGTCCAGCTATATACAATGGGTACCTGACCATCACATAGCAGGTACTCTGCAGAAGGTCGCCCTCAGCACAGCCCACGAGAAAGACTCTCGCTCTTGCTGTCAGTTCCACTTCCCAGTATATTTTCATTCCCAACGTGGATTCCTCCGAAGTCGGAGAGTGTCTGCCTGTACGGCGAGGAACCACCAGTCTGCACACCAATAAGCCAGACATGGGACAACGGATACTCACGCAAAACTCAGGTCCTGTATGACATCACACTGATGTTGGACAACAGGATGTCTTCATCCGACATACAGGACTTCGCGTTGGAGCTCAAGCCAACGAACGCAAGCAAGCAAGCATTCCCAACGTGTATGTAAAGTTCAATGTCCAGCGTTGTGTTGGTCTGCCCATGCCACTTCTTTCAAGAACCACACCTTTCAATGCTGTTTTTTGTTTTTCCGTAACCGATTGTAACGTTTAATATTGATACAGTATTTTAGTCTCCGAATCCTGATTCTACGATTTGTTTATTTAAGTTTATTGTTTGCGTTTCCTGGCTTTGAATTCATCGTAGCCGATACCCATGCTACTGCTTCTAGTCCACTGGAATGAGTTTTGCATGTGGATTAGCTTTCCCAGTCACCAGTGTTCCTCGCCATCAGATGAACCCACTCCAACTTCTGCGGTATTTTAAACTTACGTCCCCATGTCAAGGACAAAAAGTTAACATTTCAGTCCAACTGACCAATGTAGGGGTTGAACCCGCTACCTCGGCATCAGCACACCGGGTGTTTAAGAACGAGCGCTCTTATCCACTCCGCTATGTTGATCTGCGATGCTATTTTTGAGCCAGTGTCTTCAACATCTTGCAGAATGTCACTATTTTTCAAGTTGATGATCCACATTATTCTAAACATTTTGATGTCAAATTCAAGTTTTAAAACCTCAATAGTTTAGTTTAGTTTAGTCGACGGATCAACATCACGGCACACGGGAGTAACCCATAGTGCTCCGTTCTACTCCTAACTCCTAGCCCGAGTCCAGAGAATCGCATCTCAGTGCACGAACTCCGTAGCACCGGCGAGGATCCTAACTTTAAACTAACTAACTTTAAAACCTCGATATTATTCTTTAGTGGTTGGTCTGCAAGGTGTGGAATGCGCCTGGCCCTGCAGCCAGCAGGGTAAGGATCGGCTAGCCTCTCCCGAGAGGGGTGAAGAGCGTGGTTCAGACCGGGCAACCATGACCGCGAGGTCATGGGCTAACGGGGCTGTGGCTCGCCATAGGGGATGGACTCCCTGTGGTCACATTAGTGTCCTAAACCTGCGACTGGCCTAGCAAGCCGGCAGGGGATCTTCATACTGCTCGTAGAAAAACTAAGAAGTAAAAAGACTGGGAAGAGTATGGAGAAACCCTAAATAAAAACTACAAGGAGGCAACTAGAAACTTCAACTAAAAGATAGGTGCAATGCGAACCAGAGGAGAACCCTTTGATCCAACTGAAGTAATTAACAGCCAAAATGGAGTACCAATAAGTGAACAAAAACAAATCCTAATAATATGGAAGCAGTATTTCGAACAACTTCTCAACATCCCATCAGATGTCACAGGAATTCAAGAGACCTATACAGATGTCACCGAAGAACTAGAACCAGACATACTAAAAGAAGAAATTATAGAAGCCATCAGATTAGCCCCATTGAACAAATCACCGGGACAGGATGAAATACCAAATGAACTAATTAAAGCAAGTCATTCACAGGTCCGTACGTGAGGTGAGTATACAGTTTTTTTCTCTATAAACAGTTTTTCTATTAAACATTTTCTTCGACTAACATTCTTTTCAATTAACATTTTGTCAATTCTCATTTTCTCTTCATTGCTTCCATTTTTCCATGCATTTGTTCCTCTCGTCCTGTCATCACCTTCTAATGTAGTCACAGGAGTTCTCCTTGACTGTATGTTGTGTTTGTGAATGTGTTTGTTTGCTGATGAAGGCTAACCGCTGCAACGTTCTGTATGTGTCGTAACTCTGTTATGTAAAGCTGCACTACTTTGTGTCATTTTATATTGTTTAAACTTTCACAGCTTTACCGCAGTTCCACCAAATTTTATGCAAGAGAAGTAGGAACAGCTTGGCTACATAGACTATTCAACCATGTTTGGGTAGAACAACAGACACCACGAGACTGTGGAAACGCCATAATTATCCCAGTTTGAACAAACAAAGGCAGCAAAAGAGACTGCACACAATACAGAGGCATTTCACTGTTGAGTCATACTGGGAAATATTTTGCAAAATTCTAGAAAAAAGATTACGAACTACTTTAGAACCCCAGCTAAGCGAAACACAGCTTGGATTTAGGAAAAACAAAGGATGCACAGATGCCATTTTTGCTCTTAGACAACTTATAGAAAAATCAATCGAATTCAATGAAACACTCTACTTAGCCTTTGTCGACCAAGAAAAGGCATTCGATAGAGTAGATAGAAACAAGCTGTGGGAAATCCTTAAACAATATGGAGTGAGTACACATCTAACAAACCTATGTAGAAGTTTATACAACAACAGTGAATGCATAGTGAGAGCAACTAGAGGACACTCAGAACCCTTCACCATAAGATCTGGAGTACGACAAGGTTGTGTCCTGTCCCCTCTCTTGTTCATAACATATATAGACAACATATGTAAAGAAACCAGCCAAGCAGAGACAGCAAGAATACCGCATGACGAGAACACAGAAGAAGAACCATCTGCAAATCTAACCATTAGAGAACTCCTGTTTGCGGATGACCAAGCACTAATAGCAAAATCAGAAGCTGAATTACAAGACCACATGAATAGTCTAAACGAAATGTGTAGGGAACATAACATGAAAATTAGCACAAGCAAAACAGAGGTAATGACTATAACTAAAGAAGAACAAACAACAACAATTCACCTAAACGAACATCCCTTGAAACAAGTAAAGAGTTTCAAGTACCTAGGAAGTATAATATCATCAAATGGCAGATCAGAAGACGAGATCGAAAATAGGTGCAATAAGGCAAATCAACTCATTGGACAAATGGCACCAATACTAAAGAACAAACATGTATCAATAACTACTAAGAAAGCACTTTACAACACAATCTTCCTGCCAACTCTATGCTACCAATGCCAAACCTGGACAATGACAGAAAAAGAGAAAAGAAAAATCACAACAACAGAAATGAGGTTCCTGAGAAGAATACTCAACGTATCAAGAAGAGATAAGATCAGAAATGAAGAAATCAGGACTAAAGTGGGGGTTAAAGCAGCACTAGATTTTATCAGAAAACAGCAAGTCAAATGGTTTGGCCATGCAAGTAGGTTACCAGTCAACAGCATACCACAACAAGCAATGATGTACAGACCAGATGGAATCAGAGGAAGAGGCCGACCACGTAAACGTTGGACGGAGGGAATAGCAGAGTCCATGGGAATATCGATATATGAAGCCCATACTCGGGCACTCTCACGAAGTTTATACTTCACCTCGACACCGCAAGGTACAAGAGGAACATGATGAGATGAGAGATGGTTGCGAAATAGCGAGCGCGTTGGTGTAATCGTTCGGAGGATTCTCTGATAATGCCTTGAGTGTGGTCGGGGTGGATTCGATACCTGCGATCGTCATCCGCTATGAGAGGAAAAGACGTTGCATTCTGGTCTGTAAAATGTGATATTCCCAGCAGGTTTGTGAAGATTTGTATTTTTTGTTGTTGCTTTAATTACGAAATGGTCCATGATTTACATCCTTTTATTTCCAGAGGAAATATTCATTGTCTACATTGTGTTAAACATGTAATAGTTTTCTAGTTTTGTACCGAATAAGTGTCATAATTATCTTGGAAGGAAAGGTGGCGAGGGATGGAAATGGCTACCCCACCTGATTATGTCATAGTCTGGAATACGTGAAATCCAAACATTTCACACTCCAATGGCAGTATCTGCCTCGGGGACTAACTTTACTCGTTCCAAGGCTCGCTGAATGGATACTTTATTTGTGGTAATCACGTTACCATCTCAACAGTGAAACCAATGTGCACGGTAAATTGTTTTTTACGCTACCAGAACGACGCACACGGCGTTATCTTGTCTGTGGCGCTATTTGCTAAAGCGATACAATTCATTAGAGCCAGATTCTGGTATTTGATTGCGTGGAGAGGGTGGAAAAAAGAATAGAGGACGGTTTAATTGTGAATGCCTGGCTGGAGTTGTAAATTAGACGGAAGAAAACTAATTTAGGTCATAAAAGCGTACGACAGTTGAAGTTCTATTTATAGCTTCTGTGTGGTTGGCATGCAGTGGAGAAAAAAACAGGTTGGAGGGGTGGATATATTCTATGGAGCACATGGACCTTCATAGATATGATTGAGGTCCCGTATGACAGTAGACGTACTACCTGCTTTCTGTTAGCGCCAAATGTTTGACGGCGCTCACCAAACCCAATACTCCACATTGTGCCTGGGGCTTCGGGCGGAGGGGGTCAATTGAGAGGGTACAAGCCTTCTCTAGTACGAGGAAACGCAACCTAAAGACAAAATGTCATAGAAGGACAGAGCAGGCTCTAAATCTTGGTCGGCTAATGGTCTAGGATCGAAGCTCCGACAGGCGGATAGTTAGAGCATTGCTTTGCTTATCTGCTAGCATCAGTGGATTGTCTTGTTCCAGATGTATTGGTGTTACCTTTCCTCTGGAGTAAACTAGTCGAGAGAGGGAATAGAGAAGTTATTATGCCTTTTTTTTTGTTTTACATACAAAACCTACTGTTAGTCAAGACGGCAAGGTGCCAGTACATATTTATTTAGTCCATGTCCTGTCCTGTAGCGTTGTATGTCCACAACACTATGCTGTGGGTTTTACGACCTGTCCCGGCACACATAGGAGACAGATATTCGTATTCCCGTAATCCGTGTTCGAAACACAGTTCCGAGTGACTCAGCAACGTACCGCCTTGCGATTGTTTTTGGTATGAGTGCTGGTCGCTCAGAAAACCATGGCAAACTACTGAACGTAAACTTGTCAAGAAATCTCAAACAGCTAAAATATTCAGGGGTTGACTGCGACGTCCTGTAAAGGATATGCAACTAACTGTATGTCTGCCCTTTCCACGTTGTCATCCTCTTCTGCTGTGCCGATAAGTGTGGCCGATCGTGTCTGAACGCCTCAAGCGTCATCAGAATCTCAGGCTATATTCCTTCTTCTGCCTTCGTCCGGAATGTTGTTTTAGACGTATTTGCGTCGTGCCTGTTTACAGCAAAGCTGCGATATTTGCACCTTTCGGCAGGTTGTATTCCTGACTCCTGTGCCTATTATCCATATCGGCAAGTCCAGCTAGATGTTTGTGAGCTTTCAAATCGTAATGTACTATGGTATATAACAGTGGCTGTCCTTTGCTTTCCGCGGGTCTTCAAAAGTAGACTGACAATTTTAAGTAATCATTCTCTGATTTTTTAACATACATTTTCACATTTATACATCTTTTTGTACATACATTTTTGCCGGCTCCCTGGCCGAGGGGTTAGCAGCTTTCTCCGTTAATCCCGAATACTCTCGTGGTTGACGTGAGCGCACGAGAATTGGAAGTGGTTCGAGTCGCGCCAGTGACTTATGAGAGTATGGAGCCGGTCGCTCAGAAAGTCGTGGCGTACTGATGAGCGTAATCTAGCCTAGGAATCAACATACAGCTGAAAGATGCTGGTGTTGACCGCAATATCCTGAAACAGGATGGAAACGCGGGGAAAAAAAATTTGTTTTTCTGATTTCCTCGTTAAATTTAAAAACAAATTTAATGGCCTATTTATAGGTCTTGAAGCATACTGGTCACACGGTGCCAATTTCATATTATTAATTATCTGTAATCGGCACTCGCTGTGTGATGTGATCAAATACATCCAGCATTTACTTCTCATGATATTTTTGGTACCAATTTTAGGTTGGGTAGACCTGGACGCGCATATCAATGTAAAAAAAAAAAAAAAATTCGCCTTGATGGGGATTCTAATACATGACTACCGTCCGACAAGCAAGACTACAGAATAGCAAACGTGGTGGAGCAGACATACGCATGCGCCAATCTGGTCATGTGAACAATTAGGCACACCAGATTGGCTGTCTGGCGCATGAATCATGTTTCACACGGATCTGAATATCCAAGTTTTAACCCTGCCCCAGATTGCCCTTTAACATCTTTTGTTCTAAGCTTCAGCTGTTTTGGTTGATGGTGTATCAGCCCCGTCGACTTTTCCTCAACAAACTGTCAACACAAGAGCACTTGCATGACATCAGGAAAGGCGCTGAAAACACTGCAGAACTGACACTAGGAGATCTGGCAGCGGACAAGGGGGCCCCCAGCTGATACCGTTTTCAAACTAGATTTCCTGTTCAATTAATTATACTGTAGTTTAAATGAGTTATGCTTAACTTGATCATGAAGCTATGGATAACGTATCCAGTTACGTTAGGAATTTCGTGGAAATAAGAGTGGATAGTGGGCTATAGTCTCTTTGCTATTGTCTCGAGGCTCGAAACTAGGAGATAGTTATGACAGCTTTGAATATCGTTATTGTAACAGATAAAATTATCATCATATCGCAGTCGTGGACTGCCAAATTAACTGACAAGCTGAAACAGGCTAATGAAGCTAGAACATTACATACAACAATAAAAAAGAGACAAATGGATTTCTTTGGTCATGTGAGGAGAAGAGATAATTAGATAATTTTAGATACCTAGAGGCATTTATAACATCAGATGGAAGATGTACAACAGAGATTAAGAGCAGAGTAGGGCAAGCAAATGCCGCATTTCAGAAAATGAAGAGTATCTTATGCTATAAGTCACTGTCACTGAATGTAAGAAAGAGAGTGCTGAAATGCTATGTAGAACCAGTTTTGCTGTATGACAGTGAATCTTGGAATGTAAATGAATAAATTAGGAAGAAATTAGAAGCAACAGAGATGTGGTTCCTGAGACGAATGTTGCGAATTCCTTGGACTGCCAGAGTAACTAACGACGACTGCCTGAAACAGGCTAAAGAAACTAGAATACTATATACAACATTAAGAAAGAGACAAAAAGCTTTCTTTGGTCATGTAATGAGAAGAGAGGCACTACATAACATAGTTACAACTGGAAAGATCGAGGGGAAGACAGGTAAAGGCAGGACAAGAGAAATGATGCTGGGTGGTTTGAGACGGTGGCATGGAGGAATATCAACAACAGAGTAGATCTAGAATATCAAAGACCAGGATCTGTGGAAAGTCATGAACACCTACGCCAGCTAGTATGGCACTTGATAACGATGACAATGATTACTATAACTTCAGCTAATACTACTATCATTATAACTACTATTACTACTACTACTACTAATACTACTACTACTACTACTACTACTACTACTACTACTACTACTACTACTACTACTACTACTACTACCACCACCACCACCACCACCACCACCACCACCACCACCACCACCACCACCACCACCACCACCACCACCACCACCACCACCACCACTACTACTACTACTACTACTACTACTACTACAACTACTACTAATGCTGCTGCTGCTGCTGCTACTACTACTACTACTACTACTACTACTACTACTACTACTACTACTACTACTACTACAACTACTACTAGTGCTGCTGCTACTACTACTACTACTACTACTACTACTACTACTACTACTACTACTACTACTACTACTACAACTACTATTAATGCTGCTGCTGCTGCTGCTACTACTACTACTACTATTACTACTACTACTACTACTACTACTACTACTACTACTACTACTACTACTACTACTACTACTACTACTACTACTACTACTATTTCTATTACTACTGCTACTGCTACTACTAATTTCACTACTACTACTATAACTACTACTATATCACAATTACTACTATAACTACTGCTACTACTATTTACAACAAAGTAGTTTAAAAGTCGACAGGGTCGACTTCGATTCACCGGGTTTATCTCATATAGCAGCGCGAAAAGCGTCGCACAAATCACAAATTCCGTAGCTCCAGCGACGACCCCCCCCCCCTCCCAAGAGTCTCCGAAAACAAATACAACCGTGAACCGAAGGACGTTGCCCGGAATCGAACCCACAACCTTAGGAGCCCGAGTTAGACGGCTTGACCTCTTCGCCATGGAGACTCTCTACTACTATAACTAGTGCTACTGTTAGTACACGTGTTCTTCTGCTACTGTGGGTGTTTAAAGAGGTTTTTTAAAGCGAGAGGATCGACTTAATTGCACTGGAATTACCCCCATGTGACCCGTCTCTTTCCCGAGGAGTCTCCGTGAAATTCTGAGAAAACTGCACTCGTGAACGGAGTCCGGAATCGAACCCTCGACCTTCTTAGTACGAGGCACTGGACTTCATGTGAAATAATTACTAGGTAACTGAATTATGCCATTCACATCCATTTCATTCTCTCTTGTTCATATTTGCAAAGTTGTATCCGGTGCCTGTTGGATACTTACAGATTTCGTTACAATAAATTCATGCAAATGCAAATAATTACATTGATTAATCAATAAATGTTTCGCCCCATGAGCAATTTATTCAAATGAAGCCTGCTTTTCAAAGAAATACACTGAAATATCTTGTTTAAAGAAAGACGTCGACGAAATTACCCAAGTTTGATGAAACATGTTCAAAGATATCGTTTGCTAGAAAGTGAAGATTAAAAACACAAACTCGGAATGGAAGAAAGTAAGAGCTTGTCAGACAATAATAGTGCCTTCCCGTGATCTTTGATAGTCCCTTTGTGGACATATTCTCAACTTCTGTTGCACTCATTGTCTTTGATGTATGCATTTTTTTACCCCTCGCCTATGATAAGCCACCAAAGTACCTTTAATCTATGACATAAACAGTTACTATTTGCTGCCTTCAGATGCTAATTATTTCCATAAAGGCAGTGGTGGTTCCACCCACATCCTAGTTCATTTCCTTCTGGAAGGTCCAATGGTCTTACAAATTAGAAAGGCGACCAACCTATCTATTGATTCAAATAAATGAAGGGGAGGAGTTACGGTGAATTATGCTTGATCATATTTAGCAACTGTGTTATCATCTACTGGAAAGGTAACAGTTCCATTTGCTGTTTAAGTAAAGGACCTCTTTATATGCTTGAGGCGTGTTAGGTACATGGTGTGTTAGAATTTTTAAAGTCGAAATGACTGGATTTACATTAATGGAAGAATCATAAACAATCTTAGATACGCTGACGTTACCGTGTTACTAGCAAAAAGCGAGCAAGAGTTACAAACCCTAGTGGAACAAGTAAACAGGCATAGTGTAGAATGTGGCTTAGATATTAACATCCTAAAAACGAAAACTATGATAATTAGCAATGGAAAGGGAAGGTCATCAATGAACATCACAGTAAACGGGGAGATACTAGAACAAGTAACAAGTTTCTCCTATCTTGGACATATAATAACAGATGATGGCAGAAGTGAAATAGAAATCAAAAAGAGAATAGGAATGACCAAAAATGCTCTCAACAGCATGAAATCAGTATTAACATCTAGAGAGATTAACAACGCATTAAAAATGAGAATTGTCAAATGTTAGTATATTCAACACTATTGTATGGCGCGGAAGCCTGGACATTGAACAAGCAACTAGAAAGTCGAATAGATGCCCTGGAGATGTGATTGATTGATTGATTGATTGATTGATTGTGTTAGGTACATGGTGTGACCCTCTTATTGTTATAGACAAAACGGCATTCCATGGGTGATGTGAATAACATCATGCCAATCCTCTTTAATTGCCATGTCATTTCTTGGTATTAATTTTACACTGCGTTGATCTGCAAGCCCAGGTGAATTTTCAAAACACGTCTTGAATGAGATTCGAACAAAAGACCACAAGGCGACAGGCAAGCGTGCTAGCCACTATGCAGCTACGACTGCTACCAATTGCGGTGATGTTACTACTAAACACGTTTATATGAACAACACTTTCTATAATTTTGACATTTGGACAATTGTTGATGTCTTTCATGAGTGCTTTGAAGGCGATGAGAATTACAATATATGGACCGAAAGACACATTTTGAGTCGCAGGTCAAGTCCGCGCTCTCACCTCTGATTAGATATAAAAGAGGACATTCACAAAGATATATACGAGGACATTCTCAAAGATGTTTACGAGGACACTCACAAAGATATATACGAGGACATTCACATATACATATACTAGATCAATCACAAGGACATATAATAGGACATTCACATAGACATATACTAGATCAATCACAAGGACATATAAGAGGACATTCACATAGACATATACTAGATCAATCACAAGGACATATAACTCTTCGCTGGCTTCTGAGGATGGGGACGGAGCGCTTATGGGAATGCCCCGAATGCTGTGATGTCGGTTCTTAAATCAATCAATCAATCACAAGGACATATAAGAGGGCATTCAGATAGACATATAATAAATACATAAATTACAAGGACATATAAGAGGACATTCGCATAGACATATACTAGATCAATCACAAGGACATATAAGAGGACATTCAGTTAGACATATACTAAATAAATAACAAGGACATATAAAAGGACATTCACACAGACAGATATGAGATCATTCCCAATGATACATAGTTGCTCGTATCAGGACAAGACAGTCATTATATGTAGTCAGGTGATGAGAAGACAGTGTCCGCAGAAAATTGATAAAATCGGCAAAAATCGAGGATATTGGAGACCAAGCTCGACGGAGTGACGAATTGCTGGATGCATTTACAAAGTGGCACAGAAAAAGATCAGCTTTTAAATGTATCAAAAACATAGAGGACAGACAGATGGTTGTGGAGGAGCATAATGGCCTGGGCCCACGACATAACACATGATGACGATGACTAAACCCTCAAAAGTGTTTTCCTTTAAGCATATTCCTAGTGTAAATTACACGCACAGTCTGTCTACGCTATTCTCTTGTACTTTCAATCAAAGAAGGATAACCGACATTGGCAACCATGACAGCCTTTCTGAAGTAACTTTCTCTTTGGCCCCATCTCGGACCCGAAAAGTTTAAAAGAATACTTGGGATACTTCTGGCGTTCCGAGAGAACAAACACAGTGTTGTGTACAAAAGAGCCACAGTGTTGTCCATTAAAGTCTGTGTATATTTGTTAGGATCAACAACAAGCGTTACACTACTTCTTCAATATAGCCACCAAAGAACCTGGCCATGATATTTACCTTTTGAAGTCTTCCAAACGTGAAGATCTGAACAGAGGGTGGAAAGGCACACTGTAGCCATTCAACATCCTGCCATCCATTGACGGGTCGCTGTCTTGTTGGTTCTTACACATTCAAGTTATATGTGTGTGTGTGTGGGGGGGGGGGGGGTGTTATTCTTTCCTGTTGCGCTCCTTCATGCTCATTGGTAGTTTTGTTTGAAGATCGAAACTACATCCGGTGGAGCGGTAACGCTAGCTTGACATGGTTTTGTGAATGAACTGGTCTCTAAACGTAGAGATGGCCATTGGCTTCAAGCAAAATTAGTACCGGACATGAACTAGTTTCTTCTTCTACTTCTTCTTTATCTCTTCTATACCAATTCCTCCTCCCCCCCCCCCCATCCTACTCTTCCTTCTTCTTCTTCTTCTTCTTCTTCTTCTTCTTCTTCTTCTTCTTCTTCTTCTTCTTCTTCTTCTTCTTCTTCTTCTTCTTCTTCTTCTTCTTCTGTTGCCTTCTGCTGCTGCTGTGCTTCTGCTTCTGCTTCTTCTTCTTCTTCTTCTTCTTCTTCTTCTTCTTCTTCTTCTTCTTCTTCTTCTTCTTCTTCTTCTTCTTCTTCTTCTTCTTCTTCTTCTGCGTTCGTCCGGAATAATGTTTTAGACGTCAGTACGTTGTGTCTGTTTACAGCAGCGCTGCGATATTTGCACCTTTCGGCCTTCACATCCGACTTCTTCAGGCATTTGTTCATCAGGTTAACCTTCCCCGGCTACTTGGTTCTCTAAGGTGTCTATATTCGTGCTCAAATATTCAGCTGAAACAATTATTCTTTCATTCAACCAGTAGCGTGTCCTGTGCTGAACTGTCCCCCATAGCAGTCATTTGAAATGTCTCTTTAACATAAGGTAGATGTGCCGCCGCTGCTGCTGTATTGTGTATTATCCTGAATTGTCCAAGCTGTGGTCTAATTTCTGCACCTCTACTGTACATGTTCTCTCGATAATTATCAATGTTTTACTTTCAGGTCTTTTATCGTATCCAGAATATTTCATTTTCCTCATTTATTTGTATTATTGCGGTCTCCGTGGCTAGGGTTTAGCGGACGGGATTCATGAGTCCACTTACCTGCGTTCGAAACACAGATGCGACCGATTTGGCAGCAGACCGCTTCGCGCTGGGTCTTAAAGTGTTGGTATGTAACTGGTTGTTCAGACAGCAATGGCAAACTACTGAACGTAAACTTGCCAAGACATCAAAAACAACAGTAAAATGCTGTAAATAGAATATGCAAAAACAAAATTGTCTTATTAATTAGTCTTCTTCAATATCGGAGAGGGAAGGGGGATGGGGTGTCTTGTTGGATATGTATATTTGTTTCCACTTTTGTTCAATGAATATTACTTATCCTACTGCAACGTTTATATTTAAAGGTGGATATTTTGAAGACAACCTTGCAAAAACACACAAATTTGGGGAAAAAACGTTACGCGTACGTACACACACAAGCAAGCAGAAACTACATACATTGTATTAATATCATGTTATTCGATCACGTCCAATTTCGCCTTCTTTATTTACAAGACATTTAATTTTCATTATTTTTTTTGTATTTACTTACAAGATATAAATATTCAGTTCTTTATTGACATGACATGGAATATTTCGTTCTTTATTTAAAAGATTGGGAATATTGAGTTCTTTATTTACTGGATAGGAAACCTTCAGTTCTTTATTTACAATAAGGAGCATTCAGTTCTTTATCTACAAGATAAGGACATTCCATCGTTTTTAAATATTATTATTGAAAAGACAGGGAATGTTCAGCGTTTTATTTACGCCATATGGAATGCACCGTTCTGTATTTACATAGTAGTCAATATTCAGTTATTTATTTACAAGATATGGAATTTTCAGTGATTTTTTTTTTTTTTCGCATATCCTTTTTACAGGACATCGCTGTCAACATCAGCATCTTTCAGCTGATTGTTGATTTCTTGGCTAGATTACGCTCAGTAGTTTGCCATTGCTTTCTGAGCGACCGGCTCACAAACTCCGTAAGTTACCGACGCGGCGAGAACCCCTACCATTTTTCGCGCACATCACGTTACCTATGAGAGTATACGGGATTACAGAGAAAGTCGTGTCAATCCCTAGACCCAGGAAACATCCTAGGCCTTGGCATATGAGATGTGTTAGCCAGTTCCCTGACTCGTCGCCTTTGCTTCCCAAACAATTCTGAATATTGTCTAGTTCGCAGGTTCATTGAGCTGAATCGACCCCACAGCTGTGATGATGGGGAAAGATGTAATTCTTCCTCAACCGGAGAATGAACCCATGCCTCAGCCGCTGGCTTATCAGATATAGCCAAAATAATGTCACTGTTGGGGTTTCAGTCCAACCCACTGTGTTGATAAGCAAGCGAACTAACCACAAAGCCACCGTGGCTGCTGCTTCGATACACTTAGATTATATTGCAAAATTACCGCCATTACTGCATGTAGTAAAATACTGAACGTAAACTTGCCAAGAGATCACAAACAGCCCCCCCCCCCCCCCCCCCCCCCCCCCCCCCCCCCCCCCCCCCCCCCCCCCCCCCCACTCCCCTCCAAATGCTCGAGTGGACTGCTACGTCCTGTAAAGGATATGCAAATAACTTTGCGGTGTGTGATGGGTAATGGGGGGGGGGGGGATTAGGCCGTCTGGCTTGGTAAGTCGCCGCGAACTGTCCAGGTTGTAGGGCAGGGAGAGTGGGGGGATTGGGCGGTGGAGTGCCCTCGAAAGAAAAAAAAATTAATCAGCACATCACCTAGGATTCGAGCTTGAGTCTTCCGAATGGTAGCCCGACGTTCTTGCCACACGTTTGTACAACAGGCCAAATAATACACCAGTGCTGGTATCTTAATATAAGAGGTCATCTGTGTGTGTATGTGTGTGTGTGTATATATGTGTGTGTGTGCGTGTGCATGCGTGGGTGGGTGGGTGTGTGTATATATGTGTACGTGCGTGCGCATGCACGTGTATATGTGTGTGTGGGTGTGTTGGTGTGGGTGTGTCTGTGATGAGTCTTGAGTATTAAAGTCACCTTTCAAGACGGCAGAAAACGCGTCAGTCCTGGAGCATAATACGGCCAGCTGATACTTCAGGATTCAACCAACAAGAAATGTTTTAATGAAGACATCGGAGAAAACTCCCTCCTCCACTTTTGTTGGCCGGTTTTGTCAAAGCGAATAAGACTTAGCGCTCAATGATAAAGGTAAACAGACATTTTGAAGGCCAGCCAGCTAATTATCTCAGTGTCTAGAGCACGGACGGGATATTACTCAACACGTGCCTTGCGATGCCCAACTCTTAAGCTAATCTCCTTTTGAAGGGCCGTGCTAAGCTTCAGGAATCAAAGAAACGTGGTGTGACAATAGGTGGCGCTTCTTTCATCTTCAACGTCAGTCCTGCTATTCTTTCTGTCTTTAGGAGTGAAGCTAAAGATTCCGCAAAATGGCAGCCCGTCTAGTTTCTTACGGTAAATCACTTGTGTCCACAACACGTTTATAACAAAAAATAATAATAATAATTTCGATCAGAGCATATGGTTGTTAGAATAGGTCGTGGGCTGGGAGGTGGAGAAGATGTAATAGATCGTGGACAGGACGTGTAGTGGCTAAAATAGATCATGTGCAGAAAGTATAGTGGCTAGAATAGAGCATGGGCAGAAAGTACAGTGGCTAGAATAGAGCATGGGCAGAAAGTATAGTGGCTAGAATAGAGCATGGGCAGAAAGTATAGTGGCTAGAATAGAGCATGTGCAGAAAGTATAGTGGCTAGAATAGAGCATGGGCAGAAAGTACAGTGGCTAGAATAGAGCATGGGCAGAAAGTATAGTGGCTAGAATAGAGCATGGGCAGAAAGTATAGTGGCTAGAATAGAGCATGTGCAGAAAGTATAGTGGCTAGAATAGAGCATGGGCAGAAAGTATAGTGGCTAGAATAGATCATGTGCAGAAAGTATAGTGGCTAAAATAGAGCATGGGCAGAAAGTATAGTGGCTAGAATAGAGCATGGGCAGAAAGTATAATGGCTAGAATAGAGCATGGGCAGAAAGTATAGTAGCTAGAATAGATCATGGGCAGAAAGTATAGTGGCTAGAATAGATCGTGTTCAGGACGAATATCAGCTAGATTAGATTATTATCAGGACGTCTAGTGGCTAGAATAGATCGTAGTCAGGACGTAGGTCAGCTATTATAGATAGTATCCACAATGTAGAACAGTTAGAATAGATCGTAGCGATGAAGTAAAGTGGCTAGAATAGAGCATAGGCACAAAGTATAGTGGCTAGAATAGATCGTAGTCAGGATGTAGGTCAGCTATTATAGATAGTATCCACATGTAGAACAGTTAGAATAGATCGCAGCCATGAAGTATAGTGGCTAGAGTAGATTGGGGGAAGGACGCGGAGTGGCTAACATATATCGAAGTCAGGACGTTTGGTGGCTAGAATATATCGTAGCCATGGCGTATGGTGGCTTAAATAGATCGTAGTGAAACGTAGGTCAGCTTGTATAGATAGTATCCACAATGTAGAGTAGCTAGAATAGGTTGTAGCCATACCC
>JACEFZ010005973.1:0-55470 GCA_014155875.1 Cepaea nemoralis | reverse complement strand
ATTATTCCTTTTCGACGTTGATCACGCTCGATATCAGGCTCGCAACAAGACTTTGATTACCTGCTCGATTACTGTAGATTCCCTTCAGATAAGTTCACCTTCATGCAAGAATCGACAATTGCTCACGACTTCAGCACAAAAAAACTTACTTTCCAGCAGCAATCTGTGACTTTCATATATATCAAACGTAATCCAGTCAACAACAACTGGGCTTAAAGCTGACGCTATCCAGTCTCTTATTTTCATGTGGAACTCTCGCCATGGTCAGTTTAAATAGTTGAAACAAGTTTCATTTATGCCTTCCTTTAATTGAAGTGACTGTATAAAGTATTGCAGACCTTGATTTCATAATTCTGGAATTCGTACCATAACCTTGAGTTCACCTTCAACAATCCCACGGGTTAAAACTCATTTTTTTCTTACTGATTTTTTATGCAGAACGGCATTACTTATAGCATTTTGCGTTGGTCAGTTCTCCAACTAATTTCATAATTATGCAATAACATCAGTCTTTCAAAAAAAATAAGTATCACTCAAACCTTTTCTTTAGCGCTGACCTTGAAATTGGATCTCCTTCTTAATCAGGAATCTAGTGCAAACCCAGAACAGCTACCAACAGTCGGCTTTCATCTGTTTTTACTTAACTCTTTACTCCTAACCTAGAATCCCTCACTGTTACACTGGTTCGCTTGTTATTGCAAGATCATTATTTACAATGATTTTCACGAAACTAATAAAGGCGAAGGGAGAAGCAAGAGCCCATATCTATAATGTATTTTCTGTGAGGATCTGAAACTATGTTGTGTGTCCCAAGGTATGGAAGAGAACATTTTACATCTCTATTCCAAAGTAAGGGAATTTTAAAGTGTGCACTAACTATTATACCTTCGCACTAATAAACCAGTCAGGGCCGTTCCGTGCTATGATACAAAGAGGCAGCTGCATCAGGTGGCACCATAAGGGGGTGGCATAAGCAGCGAAGGAGGGGTGGCATTTCGAAGACTTGCATCATTAAGGGGCGGCATTTTGAAGATTTCTATCATACTGCGAAAATCTACCGCACAGCCCTGAAACCAATGCCACCAAATTCTTCATGCGAATCTTCATATAGATGATTGAAAAGAAGTTAGAAATTACAAGAAGCTAGAACTGTAGGCAGGTGTCAAACAGAGCAGAATAATCATATCTTCAATAGGAGAATCCACTGTGACAAATACAGATAGTACAATGCTGATCTATCATTTCTTGTAACTGTGGTTTACTTTCAGCCACCAAACCAGAATATAGATAGCCGGAAGTGTAATGAGGCCTTGGTATGCTATGGCCTATAGGATGTGTTGAAGCCTAATTTTTCTACGGAAATATCTGCATTGGGACTATCTCGATCATTTTTTTACGTTGCATATCCCTTGCAAAATCAGAAGCTGAATTAGAAGACCGCATGAATAGTCTAAACGAAATGTGTAGGGAACATAACATGAAAATTAGCACAAGCAAAACAGAGGTAATGACTATAACTAAAGAAGAACAAACAGCAACAATTCACCTAAACGAACATCCCTTGAAACAAGTAAAGAGCTTCAAGTACCTAGGAAGTATAATATCATCAAATGGCAGATCAGAAGACGAGATCGAAAATAGGTGCAATAAGGCAAATCAACTCATTGGACAAATGGCACCAATACTAAAGAACAAACATGTATCAATAACTACTAAGAAAGCACTTTACAACACAATCTTCCTACCAACTCTGTGCTACCAATGCCAAACCTGGACAATGACAGAAAAAGAGAAAAGAAAAATCACAACAACAGAAATGAGGTTCCTGAGAAGAATACTCAACGTATCAAGAAGAGATAAGATCAGAAATGAAGAAATCAGGACTAAAGTGGGGGTTAAAGCTGCTCTAGATTTTATTAGAAAGCAGCAAGTCAAATGGTTTGGCCATGCAAGTAGGTTACCAGTCAACAGCATGCCACAACAAGCAATGATGTACAGACCAGATGGAAACAGAGGAAGAGGCCGACCACGTAAACGTTGGACGGAGGGAATAACAGAATCCATGGGAATGTCGATATACGAAGCCCATAACCGGGCACTCTCACGAAGTTTATACTTCACCTCGACACCGCAAGGTACAAGAGGAACATGATGAGATGAGATGAGATATCCCTTGCAGGACGTTGCAGCCAACACCAGCATTTTTCAGCTGCTGTTGATGTACTAGGCAAATTATACGTTCAGTAGTTTGCCATTGCTTTCTGAACGACCGGCTCCCATACCAACACGTTATAACACAACGCGACACGGTCTGTTGCACAAATCGGTCGCGGCTGTGTTTCGAACGCCTGGCAAGCGGCTCACGAACCGCGTTCGCAACCCTTTGGTCACGAAATCTTTAGGTTATTTGAAATCTTGACACCATTTAAACCAGAAGCCTGACATATTTCGCTGCATCCCATGAGGTTTATGCTGAAGAGTTTTATCATATGAAGTGAATAAATGGATTATAGTTTGGTGGAAATAATTAAAGCACATAGTCATATATATTGTTAGAATCAGGAGGATTTGTTATTCCCTCGGTAATCCCAAATTCAAAATGAATTCTTTCTGTCTGCACAAAATTAACACCATTGTCGATGAAGCTGCCAAATAAAGGGAACCTGTAGGAGTGGGAACATTACACAGGAATATTGTTATTGTTAGTTCCTGGGGAAAATATTAAGCAGCACCGTGCTGGAGAGCTTAAAAATCTCAACTGACAAATAACTCAGAGATAAGATATACGGAAAACAAATATCACAACTGCTTATACACTGGAAACATTTGTTAGAGGTGACTGCGCACCAAAGGACTACAATGGTATAACAGAATCACTAATGCGCACCTCATGGAAAAGACTTGACATATTACAACGAATAAAGAGGTGAGGGAAATATAATGGTGTTGGATAGGACACAAATTCATTCATTCATTCATTCATTCATTCATTCATCCATTCATTCATTCATTCATTCATTCATTCATTCAGTAGCATGTCCATTGCAGAAGCTCGCTTCCATGACAACCTTCCGGAAAACCTCTCGAGCATAAGCAAGATGTTCCGCATCCGACACACCCATCTGGAGATTAAGCAACACATCCTACACCCATCTTCTCTTTGGCCTTCCTCTGCCTCTCTTCCCAGACACATACCCCTCCATTATTGTTCACTCCAAACTTTCGTGACGTTTCATGTTTCAATTTTCTTTGTTTTATCGTCTTTAATGGCCAACCTTCTTCAATATTCAGCTCTTGACGTGTGGATGCATTTATTCGCGTCTTTACCCAAGATATTCTTTGAACACGTCTATAACATTTATATTCAAAGACATTTATGCACAGGTCAGCTTGTTTAGTAAGTGTCCGTGTCTCACAGGCGTATGTTGCAATAGAAAAGATGCATGCTCTTAAAAATCTAATGTTTGTAGTTCTATCTGTCCCACTCCACAATTTATTTAGTTGGTTTAGTCTTTGAAGAGCAATAGATGTTCGTCCTTTAATTTCTGTCATTGTGTCAACATTATTGGTAATCAATGACTCAAGACATTCGAAATTTTCCACCAATTCCAATTTTTCCTCCTTAACATATATTTCTTTCTCCATAGTAGTTTTATATGTAAGCATTATCTTTGTTTTTGCTATGTTAAGATATAAGTTGTGATTTTCACTATTTCTTTGGGTTGATGTTATTAGGTTTACTATACCATTCTATGTTGTGTATAGCAATATTGTATCATCAGCATATCGAATCTCTGGTATGCCATGACCACCGATATTTAGGGCATCATATTGCTCACCGTTTAAATCACCTCTGACATTTCTTATTATATTTTCGGCTTACAGGTTAAACAAATAGGGGGACAGCACACAGCCCAGACTGAGTCCTGGCTTGATGTCAAACCAATCTGATGTCTCGCCATCTAATCTAACCGCTGCTTGTTGGTCTAGAAAAAACCTTTTTATGAGTTTTATTACATGTGATTTGAAGCCCATATTCCTCATGATTTCCCAAAGTTTCTGATTATGTACACAGTCTGTGTATAATCAACAAAACATGCCTGTGAATAATCCACAAAACATGAGAATAGGTTGACATTAAATTCTCTGCACTTCTCTGTTATTAAACGTATGTTGAGTATGTGATTTCTTGTTCCTCTTCCAGTCTATATCCACCTTGAACCACGTTAATGTCTACTTCCATGTTCTTACGAAGTTTTTCTATTATGATTTTTAATAGAATTTTACATGCATCACGATCAGGGCAACAGTCCTATAGTTGGTGCATAATTTCAGGTTGCCCTTTATGGTATTGGAATGAAGATAGTTCTCTTCCAGTATTTTTGCCATATATCATATTTCCATATCGTTGTACGCCGGTCTCCCTCGCCTAGGTGTTATCGACTTTCTCCGTAATCGGTAGCGGTTCTAACCGCGTCGGTAACTAACGGGGTATGTGAGCCGGTTGCTCAGAAAGCAATGGCAAACTACTGAGCGTAATCTTGCCAAGAAATCAACAATCAGCTGAAAGATGCTGATGTTGACAGCGATGTCCTGTAAAGGATATGCAAACATATCGTTTTACATAATGCGTGATAGATTGGTATGCTTTCTTCTCCTCGAGCTTTAATTAGTTCAGCTTATATCTCATCACATCCAGGTGATTTACTATTCTTCAGGTTCTTTATTGCCCATGCAATTTCATCTAATGAGGGTTCAGGTTCTGTCTCTGCTGTCATTGTTTCGTGTATCTCATTCATATCCTCACTTTCATTCATATCATACATTCCACTGCAGTTTTCTTGCCATCATTCTAGAATTTGTTTGGATTCTGTTAAGGTATTTCCCAACTTGTCACAGATAACATTTAATTGAGGTTGAAAATTTCTTGTCATTAACTTCATTTCTTTGAACATTTCGTAATCTCTTCCTGTCTTATGATATTGCTCTATTATGGTATATAAATCTTCTATATATTGGTTTTGTCCTTTCTTATTTCTCGAGTTAAAGATTTATACTTCATCCTGCTGTTATCGGATCCACCTCCTTTCTGTTTCAGTTCCCTTCATTGTTTTATTAATTCTAACGTGTCTGATCCATGGCTTAAGTTGCTTTTTCTTGGTCGAAATTAAATCTCTGGCTGCAGTTATCAAGATATTTCTAGCTTGTACTGCCAGTTCATCAGGTGTCATTTCCTCTTGTACAGACATCAAGACCCCAAAACGATTCCTCACTTCTACGTTGTATGCATCTGGTATTTGTGTAATATCAAAACGAAGTGGCCTTGGTCCTCGGGTAAGCTTTTTGAGTTTTAATTTCAGATCTGCTTCTAATAACTGATGATCTGTATCACAGTCTGCACTTCGTAAGGTTTTTTCCGATGTTATGCTTGATCTCCATCTTCTTTCTATTAAAATATAATATATATGGCTTTTGGTAGTACTGTCTGGAGACTTCCACGTGAAAAATCTTCTTGGGTGTTGTTTAAAAAGTGTGTTGGCTATTGTTAACTCATTTTATGTGTACATTTAAATTAATTTGTCACCTGCTCATTTCTATTTCCCAATCCGAATTTTTCTAAAGCATGTCTCTCATGTTTAGATATTATTGTACCCACTTTTGCATTAAAATCTCCCATATTAAAGAAACCTATTGACTGACTGACTGGCACCTTGCCGTCTTTACAGACGATAGTTTGTTAAATGGAGATATACCTCTCAATAGCACAAAGCTTGGGTTAAATTTAGAGACCATGTGTTGCTCATGCAGCATGGTCCCTCTCTCGGCCTGCTGAGTTTACTCCAGAGGAAAAGTAACACCGATACGTCTGGAGCAAGACAAACTGCAGAAGCTGCCGGATCAGCAAAGCAATACTCTAACTGTCCGCCTGTCGGAGCTTCGATCCTAGACCAGCCGCCAACCACGGCTTAGGGCCTGGTCTGCCCTGCCATGACATTTAGTCTTTAGGTTGCATTTCCTCGCACTAGGGTAAATCTTGTACCCTCCCAATTGCACTCCTCCGCCCGAAGCTGTTTTGACAATGTGGGGTGTCGGGTTTGGTGAGCACCGCACAAACATTCGCCGCAGAGAAAATCTATTAATAGAACATTAAGTGCAGTAAAGTCCTTGCTATGGAACCCACAGGACAAAAGAAATAGAAGGGGGTCTAAAATACACGTAGAAGAGAATTAGAGACAGAGATGAATAACATAGGGTGAGGGGGGTATTAAGGGAGCTGCGTGGGATGACGACAGTTATAAAGTTGGAGAGTGTCTGCCTGTACGGCGAGGAACCACCAGTCTGCACACCAACTAGCCAGACATGGGACAACGGATACTCACGCAAACCTCAGGTCCTGTATGACATCACACTGATGTTGGACAACATGATGTCTTCATCCGATAGGACTTCACGCTGGAGATCACAGCCAGTGAACACAAGCAAGCAAGCAGATGACGAAAGTTAGGATTGCGTCGTTTTTGTTGGAATACAATTCCATTGGAGGATAAATAGGAATAATAGGAATAATTAATTCCTTTGCTCCGGCATCTGTCAAAGCCATTACCTGTGTCTTTATACATAGAAACATTTTGTAATGAATATGTATGCGTAAGTCCATTTTTACTATACCATGGCATTTTCCCCCTTATTTTCCGTGCGTAACATATTTACTATACAATTGGAATTACCTTTATTTTTAAGCGCAGACAGATGTCTTTCTTCATTCCCATGCATAGGTCCAAATTCACTATGACAATTGGATTACAATTATATTTGTACACAGGCAAATGTACTTAAATTCCATGCAGGGGTGCTTATATAGAGGCAAATGTTGTACTTACATTCCATACATAATGTATATATACAGGCAAATGTTGTACTTATAGGTGCATATTTTCTATAAAAAATGGCATTACATTTATATTTATATACAGGCAAATATTGTACTTAATTTCCACGCAGAAGTCCATATTTACTACAGCAAACCATTCACCCAATCATTCAGCGAATGAAATAACCATTTAAACAGGATACTGTCACGTTACAGGTACCCTGATTGCAGGGCTCTCAGTTCTATGCTGCTCTCACGTTCGCCCCAAAGATGACTCCAAGATTCACTGCATCTGCGTCAATGCCGGTGTGGCTTTGGTTCAGTTCGTGTTGACTTTCCTGTTTCTTTTAGGATGGATTTGGAGCATTATGTGGGGAATTGCATTCTTGTCTGTATCCAGTGAGTACCGACACATTCTTAGAACTCAGCTATGTTAACGTAAAGAATATGTACATGTTATAGTTTTTATATACAGTATCCGGCTCCGTGGCCAAGATGTTACGGAGGCATTTGAAACACAGCTGTGGACGACTTGGCAGCAGATCGCCTTAAGTCTACTTTTTATGAAATGGTATGGGTGTCGGTCATTCAGAAAGCAATGGAAAACTACTGAACGTAAACTTGCCCAGGAATCACGAACAGCCAAAATATGCTGAGGTTGACTGACACGTCCTGTAAAGGATACGCAAAGACTTTTAAAAAATAAAATACAGTGTTAGACTCATTTCCGAGACGGGCCGCTATATGTCAACACTGGTATTGTGTAATTCTGGAATGTTACGAAGAGACAATGCTTTTATCTATGTAAATCTTGAGAAATAAGTAAACAAGGGAAAACACATCTATGGAACCCATGCGCATATGGTTTATAGAAGAATGCCAAAACTACATAGAACAGCGAGAGTGCGTAATCTAAATGTTTTTGAAGGGTTAAAGCACAAGATTACTTATCACAAACATCAGACACCCACAGCCAAGATTTTTCTGAAACATTGTGAGAATAGAAGCACATGAAAATAGTGTAACAACTGGAAAGATTTATGGGGAAAGAGATAGTTGAAGATAACGAGAGAAGATGCTTACCTGTCATCTTAATATGATAAATGTATCAGCAAACGAACTGATATATTAAGTTGGAGATCACAAGCTGAGAAAAGTCGTGATCGCTGACACATGTTGACATGACACTTGATGACTTTGATGATGATGATGGTGGTGGTGGTGGTGGTGGTGGTGGTGGTGGTGATGGTAGTGGTGGTGGTGGTGATAATAGTGATGACAACCTCGTATGACCCAAGAATGTCGAACATTATATAGTATTTAATCTCACCAGAATTACATTAGCCGAATTTACTTCCTTAGATCTATCGTCGCCAATTTACAACCCTGGTACTACCTTACACAACCGTTACTGTGGAGCGAACACGGCTTGGAGTAAACTATACGTGCATACGTTGGGTCGACCCCTAATTTCTAATCCTGTCACTATTAAAAATTGAATCCCCAATCACTATGTTAGTAAGCAAGCACAGAAGCCAATATGGAGGAACCAAGGATGAACTATTTCATTAGTTAGTTGCATATCCTTCACAGGACGTAGAAGTCAACTCCAGCATTTTTTTGGCTGTTTGTGATTCCCGGTCAAGTTTCCTGTTCTGGGGCTACCCAGCTTCATAGAATGTTCTGTTAATTTTCTAATAAGGGAAGGGTACAAGGCAGGGAACTCGCCACCCCATGGCATGTGCCATGGCCTAGAATATGTGAACACCTAACATTTCACATGCCAATGGCGGTGTTTGTTATAGGACTACTTGTTATTAGAATATGTGAAGACCTAACTTTTCATATGCCAATGGCGGTGTTTGTTATAGGACTACTTGTTATTAGAATATGTGAAGACCTAACATTTCACATGCCAATGGCGGTGTTTATTATAGGACTACTTGTTATTAGAATATGTGAAGACCTAACATTTCACATGCCAATGGCGGTGTTTATTATAGGACTACTTGTTATTAGAATATGTGAAGACCTAACATTTCACATGCCAATGGCGGTGTTTGTTATAGGACTACTTGTTATTAGAATATGTGAAGACCTAACATTTCACATGCCAATGGTGGTGTTTATTATAGGACTACTTGTTATTAGAATATGTGAAGACCTAACATTTCACATGCCAATAGCGGTGTTTGTTACAGGACTACTTGTTATTAGAATATGTGAAGACCTAACATTTCACATGCCAATGGCGGTGTTTGTTATAGGACTACTTGTTGTTAGAATATGTGAAGACCTAACATTTCACATGCCAATAGCGGTGTTTGTTACAGGACTACTTGTTATTAGAATATGTGAAGACCTAACATTTCACATGCCAATGGTGGTGTTTGTTATAGGACTACTTGTTATTAGAATATGTGAAGACCTAACATTTCACATGCCAATAGCGGTGTTTGTTACAGGACTACTTGTTATTAGAATATGTGAAGACCTAACATTTCACATGCCAATGGCGGTGTTTGTTATAGGACTACTTGTTATTAGAATATGTGAAGACCTAACATTTCACATGCCAATGGCGGTGTTTGTTATAGGACTACTTGTTATTAGAATATGTGAAGACCTAACATTTCACATGCCAATGGCGGTGTTTGTTATAGGACTACTTGTTATTAGAATATGTGAAGACCTACCATTTCACATGCCAGTGGAGGTGTTTGTTATAGGACTACTTGTTATTAGAATATGTGAAGACCTAACATTTCACATGCCAATGTTGGTGTTTGTTATAGGACTACTTGTTATTAGAATATGTGAAGACCTAACATTTCACATGCCAATGTTGGTGTTTGTTATAGGACTACTTGTTATTAGAATATGTGAAGACCTAACATTTCACATGCCAATGTTGGTGTTTGTTATAGGACTACTTGTTATTAGAATATGTGAAGACCTAACATTTCACATGCCAATGTTGGTGTTTGTTATAGGACTACTTGTTATTAGAATATGTGAAGACCTAACATTTCACATGCCAATGGCGGTGTTTGTTATAGGACTACTTGTTATTAGAATGTGTGAAGACCTTATATTTTACATGCCAATGGTGTTATTTGCTATAATATAACTTATTATGATAAATAAAACTAGTTGTAAGTTATAGATAAATAAAACTAGTTGTAAGTTATATTTCTAGGCAATTTCAAGTTCGTTTTGTGCACCCACCGGCTCTGTGGCGTAGGGGTTACGAATGCAATTCGTAATCTCGCATACCGCATTCAAAACACAGCTGCGGCTGATTTGGAATAAAACTGCCTTGAGTTGATTTATATACAACTGTATAAGTACCGGTCGTTCAAAAAGCAATGGCAAACTACTGAACGCAAACTTGCCCGGGAATCACAAACAGCCAAAGAACTGCTGGAGTTGACTGCTACGTCCTGTAAAAGTTATGCAACCCGTATTTGTTTTTTGTGCACTTCATAAATCAAGGGACTATTCTTATAATATAACCAACTAATAAGAAACATTTACAATAATAAATTTACAAAAACTAATTAAATAACCATCATTTGTTATTTGGATGTTCACAGAGCAGTATTACTACAGGAAGCATGATGAAAAGGACTCACAAGAATACAATGGTGTCAACAGAACGTGTTCAGAAATTAACAACACCTCAACACGAAACCTTGACAGGAGTACACCGAAAAATTATAACCACCGTCTTGACAGTGATCCTCCAGAGAAAAAATCGCATCATTCTGAACGTATACATCGTTCCTCAAGCAGAGCATCTTCACTAGAATCTCAAAGTTCGGAGCAGAACGAACACGTTTTGGCAACTGGTCTAGCTAAGAACAAAGGGGACGACAAACAGAGAACCACTTTAGATCAAGCAGCCTGTTCACGATGCGTTGACGTTTACCAAGTGAGACCAAACACTATACCTCCACAACCAATCATTGCGCTCCAACAGTCCTCGGTGAGCAGCCTCTTTGACGACTCCGCAAAAGTCACTCCTACTTCCTCAGGGGAGGCAATAATGAAAGCCAGAACACGACACATGAAAATGATGCAGCGTAAGATGGGCAACAATGAACTGTCACCCTTTGCACTAACACATAAGCAACTGGAGGATATTATCAAACACGACATCCCAGTTATTGCCCCGGACAATCGACAAACAGGCGAACATGAAGTCCCTAGGGACGGCTTGCCAAAATGCTAACATTTGAAAGCAGGATGTGATGAGAAAGTATACCAGTGTTCGTTTTTGTAAAGACAATGTGCGTCGCATGTGACCGTAAATACAAAAAAGTACAAAAACACTTCAAGAAAATGACACATAGAGACCCATGTTTACTTGAGATATGCAAACAGTATCTCGCCATTACCCTCTTTGGACAACAATCACGTTCAAATTAATATCCTGTGTGGGTGGACCGTGGGCAGCTGCTATTTGTGGCTGATTCAGTCACATTAATCTGAGCCAGGGATGGCCCATAATATAACTTCTCTTTGAGACTGAGCGGGGTAGGGGTAATGGTTTAATCTGGGAGGGGGGAGAATAGTATGGTATATGAATGTTTCATGGTTCTGTCTGCAAAGCATAGTGTGTGTGTATGTTTTTGTGTATGTGTGTGTTTTTGTTTTTTTTTGTTGCTCGCTTTGAGCCCAAGCATCGCCTACACACGTGCTACTACTTTTAGTGTACTTTAATGGTTTTTGCTTTTGGATTATCTTTACCTATTACCAGTGTCCCTCGCCATCAGGCTAACTCACTCCGACTTCGGATGTACTTGTAATTTGCGATCCCAAGTCAAGGACAAGAAGTCAACATTTTAGTCCAAATGTCCGGTACAGGGGTTGAAACAGAGGCCTCGGCATCAGTACACCGGAAGTTTAAGAACGAGCGGTTTTATCTATTCGGCCATGCTGACCTCCAGTTGAGTATTTGAGAAAATAATTTAAAAAATGTTTATTTGTTGCGTTTGATGGCTTTAAACTCGAGCATAATCCATACACGTTATAGAGCGTTCACAAATATTTTCTCCTATATAAAAATTCATAACTCGTAACCAACTGAGGGGAAATAATGAGATTTAGAATACACCCTTATCATTTAGTACACAAAGCAAAATAAATTTTCGTTCTGGAGATTGTACAGCAGATCTCAATGTTTGTTTATATGCAGTAAATAATTTACGTTTCAGAGATGAAGTGCATATTATGAAATGTATTACATCTTTACACGGAAACATCAGTGTTCAACAATTAATATTCTCCGTGGCGTACGGAGATTTCTTCATGAGAAGCAGGTCACACAGTGGAACGGAAGTGTTACCCGAATTAACGTGTATTACTGTAAAACAGGTTTGTTAGCGTGATTTCAATACATTTTCGCCAACACACAAAGAAATTTCACCGTTTTCCATAAGTTTAATTACCTTTGAATCTATCAAAAACATATTCCTTGGGTGGGAGTAAATATAAGACGACAGGAAATATTTAATAACGACGCAACAGATACTTTTCAAAACAAAATTAAAAGTGAATTAGGGCAAAGATTTGTGAACGCACTGTAGAAGTTAGTTGCTACTACTAGTACAATGATTTTACGTGAGGGTTAGCTTTGCGTATTACCTCTCTGTCTGTCTGTCTGTCTGTCTGTCTGTCTCTCTCTCTGTATGTATGTATGTGTGTGTGTATGTGTGTGTATGTGTGTGTGTCGACCCCCTTTCGTCGCTCCCTGCGTCAGGTGAACCCAATCCGACACCGACCGGTGTCTAAACAGTCAAATTACAAGAAGAAATGCAATTAAAGAAGTAAATAATCAAGTCCACAACAAAAATACCTATAATTACATCAACAAGTGAGACTGAGTCTAACAATACCATTGGATACCATTCATAGATAAAAACGTAAGGGACAACAGACAGAAATTCACCTCAGATCAAGCAGGTTATTCTCAGTAAAATGACATCCACTAGGTTAAGTCAATGGTATTTCCTCTACAAACAATCTCTGCACTTGACTAGTCCTCGGTTAGCAGCCTGTTGGACAATTCAGCTACAATTCTTCAGGGAAAGAATCTAATCTAGAACACAAAATATGCGTTATCCGAGGATGACAGTATTTGCCATGTAGGAGGTACGAACAATCGTAAATCTCATGCGCCTGAAGTTGCTTATGTAATGTCGTGTTATTAAGTTCGAAGGCTGGTGAAATATGTCAGGCATCCATTTTATATTTGTGTCATGCACAATGACAGTTCTTATGAGGATTGTATGATGGTTTTCCTGTGATTACAGCATGGACATTACTAATGTGAGACTTCTGTTTTTGACAACAATCTATGGCTGCCATTACAGTTGTCTTGCATTGCACAAGGGCAGAGTTGTATACTTATTCCGATAAAGTATGGTCTTAAACTTTTAGGCCCCCGGGAAGGTTAACCCGGTCAACAAATGCCCGCAGAAGTCGGGTGTGTCGGCCTAACGGCGCAAGAACGCAGCTCTGTTGTAAACAGGCACAACGCAATCACGTTCGGAAGAAAAAAATTTCGGATGAACGCAGAAGAAGATGAAGAAACTTTTAGGCTCTAATCATACAAAAGATTTGGTCTCTGTCGCTCTCTCCCTTCATCTTCTATCCACTTGAATGTCTGTCTTGTCTGTCTGTCTGTCTGTCTGTCTGTCTGTCTGTCTGTCTGTCTGTATTATGTAGGTAGGATATTTAGGTAGGTATGTGTGTGTGTGTGTGTGTGTTCGTGCGCTAGCGTATTTTATATATATATATATATATATATATATATATATATATATATATATATATATATTATATATATATATATATATATATATATATATATATATATATATATATATATATATATATAATCTCATTTGTCGATTCATTCTGACATAGATACCAGGAAATGCCTTGGGAAGCAAAGTTGGTCGGTGTCACGACTTAGTGCCCATTGATTTATAGAGATATGAGGCTATCACCATGCATGCTCCTCATGGCAGGTTAAGGGATCATTAACCTTACATTGTATACTGTGTCGCAGTTTGAAATGATCGCATCGAATGGCCAATGCCAAACTAACTCATTAAGAATGTACCATTGGACCATTTGTCACACCTTTATGTGCATGCAACATATGGAGCTAGAACCATATTTTTATTGACCAATCGGCACTAATTGGGTGGTATGGTGAGTATCATACCGCTAACATTTACTTAACATTTTCTGGTACCTATTTTTGCCTTGGTCGATCAGGTCAATTTTCAAAATCTGCCTCGATGCGGATTGGAACCAATGACACCCGGCTAGCGTCTAGCCACTAAATCGAGTCTCTCAAACCTATTTATAATGTTTATACTTATTTATAATCATTTATTAAATACTCCCAGACAAGATGCACTAAAAGTGGTTCGAATCGCAAAAGTGACTTATGAGAGTATGGAGCCGGTCGCTCAGAAAGTCGTGGCGTGCTGATGAGCGTAATCTAGCCTAGGAATCAACATACAGCTGAAAGATGCTGGTGTTGACCGCAATATCCTGAAACAGGGTGGAAACGCGGGGAAAAAAAAAAGATGCACTAACGGTACAGTATCCACCAACATTATATTATTTGTCTTATTAGTTTCCCTTTGGTACCTCCGCCTGAGCTTTTATTTTGAAAAGATCGCACTTTCTCTAATGCTTTTAATCCCAATTAATTTCGCGGCATCTGCTCAATTATGAAGGACACTTCGGAGAAAGAATAACCAGTATGGACTTTCAAAGGTGGTAAAGACGCTGAAAGTGATCACAGCGGAAACTAGATTTCTTGGGAATGCTCTAGACCAGTGGTTCTCAACCGGTGGGGAATTGAGATGATTTCAAGATCACGTTAATACAAGAATCGATTGTTTGATATTGTTTTTCCCCTCCATACTTTACGGTTCTGTACTTCTCGCTCTTCTGAAATTCGTTTTATAACGTAAGTAGAAATGCAAATCACGTTTTATGATGTAGACGTCTAGACTTGTTCTAGTATGTTTATTAAAGTTAGCCATTTTTACGTATACTGTGTAGGTTCGGGGGGGGGGGGTGTGTATGGATTTATAGGGAGGAAATACGAAAAGCATGGGGGTGACATTCTGAACATATGATGAAGGGGTGCATGGGCCAAAAAAACGTTGAGAACCACTGCTCTAGACTATATGCAATAAGTAGGAGAACACATTGCGTAATGACTTGAAAGAGCCAACCACATATAGTGCGTTGTTTGAGACCTTTGAATTTAAGAGAAGAGCCAGCAAGTTAGAAGAACATGTAAAAACACACACATTATGGAAACAGATTATTAACTCATTCTCCAAAGAAAGAAAGACAACACTTGTTAATTATGTACTACCACATAAACATGCAGAAAGACTAAAACAATTACTAATAAACAACAAACATTCGTTAATTGGTGCTTGTGCGGAATAGAAGGACTAATAAGGTATGACTGACTACACTAATGTGGAGCTCATGGAGAGAACTAAAGAAAATGCAAGTGAATCAAGAGGTGAGGAAAAGATGCTGCTGCTGGATATAACACATATTGAGAAAACCTATTAACAGTATAACTGGACAGTCATTTGTCTCTAACCCATAGGGCTAATTACATAGAGGGAAATCTAAAAAATAAGGTGAAGAGAATTATAGACAGAAATGATTAATATGAGGATATGGAAGGCATTACAGGACATTGCAAAATTTGTGACATCTTGGCGTTAGTTAGTTTAAGGACTAGGCTCTACCGATAGGGTCTACAGGGCAGAAGAAGAAGGGGGATATACAACCATCACAAAGCAAACACTTTCAGCTTCCCCCTGAGCATCTGCTGATGTATACAGTTAATGAGAGAGCATATGGTGTTTGTCTGGTCAATAATGAGACACGAAATTGTATATATTTGATCTCATTCTTTAATGACTGCACGTGAACCTTGGCATCATTGATGTTTTGACAGCGTCATAGAACGTAAACAAATCCAGAAGTCTAACTAAATAAACAATTGTAAGATAACACATTCTATTACCTAATGCAGCAAGTCGACCTCTGTTCTCATATATGATTATAATTAAGATGAGGTCTGATATGTGTCACTGCGTTATTCTTCTGTGTATTTGGAATCGTACATGTAAGGAACGTGAACATTGTACTTTACTGTAATTGTTCCATGCTATCCCAATCATCTTGAACAAATTCATTTTGTCTAAACACAAGCTGTTGGAGAACTTACTGTATATATTATTTTGAGAGTATGATTATCGTAGGTAATGCCAAATCTGGACAATGATATAAAAAGAGAAAGGAAAGATTACAACAACGGAAATGAGATTCATTGGACGAATACTCAATGTATCAAGAAAAGAGAAAGTCAGGAATGATGAAATCAGGATTAAAGCGGGGGTAATAGAATTGGAGGACGAAACATCAATAACATTAGATATGCAGATGATACAGTATTGATTGCAACAATTAGTAGATGCGGTTGTTGTACACAGTGAGCTGCTGGGATTAGAATTAAATTGTAAAAAGACACAGGTTATGGTCGTCACTAGGAAGAACGAAGTATCACAATGTAATATACAAGTAAATGGGAATATTCTTCAACAAGTGAATCGATACAATTATCTCGGAACAGTCATAACATCTGATGGGAGATGCCTTGAAGAGATTAGAACAAGAATCGCCATGGCGAAAGTAGCCTTTAGCAAGTTGAAAAACATTCTGACCAATAAAAAGATGTCAAGTGAAACGAAAAAAAGAGTGTTGATGGGATACATAGAGCCTGTTCTTTTGTATGGATGTGAAACTTGTACAATCAGCAGTCAAGCTGAAAAACATCTGATTGCTGCAGAAATGTGGTTTCTGAGGAAAATGCAAAGAATACCATGGACAGATAGAAAAACCAATGAGCAAGTACTACAGGAGACAAATGAAACTCGTAAACTGATTAGAGAAATTAGACGTAGACAGTCAAAACTTTTTGGACATGTTATGAGAAGAAATGGATTGGAGAACTTAGTGACAACTGGCAAGATCAAAGGGAACAGACCAAGAGGAAGACCGAGAGGAAAATACCTGGATGGCTTGGCCACATGGCATGGACGAGACAGGAACATTGAGCTGAACCACGACTCTGGTGATCGGGTGAAATGGCGAGTCAAGACCCCCACGCTTTCCTGCATGGCACATGATTGATTGATTGAATAGAAGCGTTAGAATTCATTAGGAAACAGCAAGTGAAATCGTACGGCCACATAACTAAACTACCAATTGACCACAAAAAGGAATGGTGTACATACCAAATGGACCAGAAGAAGAGGCCAACCATGGAAACAGTGGACAGAGGGAATAACAGAGTGTGGGAATCTCGATACATGAAGCCCATAAACAGGCACTCTCCCGCTGTTTAAACTTCACCTCGACACTGCAAGTTACAAGAGCAACTAGATGAGATGATGATGATTATTGCCACGCTTTATGGATGTTAAAGATGCTTTATGTCTTTTTACAATCAAGTGTTGTATTGTCTGTCCTTCAGTTCGACTGAAGGCAACAGCATACTTTATTCTCTCTCTTTCAGATCACTGTTTGTAGTTTCTTGACAATAAGTTACCCAAAATCTCTGCAAGGGTCATTACCAACCTAGGCCTAATCCCTGCCAGGCTGTATGTGAAATGCTGTATGTGATGTATTGTAATATGTTTCTCGACAGATGCGAAGTTCCAGTACCGATCTTGCACACCTCACTGGCTACTAGGTTTGGGAAGAGGTAGGAGAATTCTTATAGAGGTACGTACTCTGGTCCGGGAGAAAAGTCTCTACAATAATTTCACAGCAATTAATCCAAACCTTTAACGAGTCCAAAAGACGTGAACTCAGTTGCATCGGTGTTAAAAAGTTAGAAGTCAAAGTCTTCCAGGTGATTCGCAAACAATAATGACATCTTTTAGTCTTTGCCTGCTATTAAGTATTGATGGAAGTTTGTTGTCTCTTTTTGCGCCAAGTGTTTTGTTGTCCTAGCTCCCTGATCTTCTCTTTTATCTCTATCAAGTCTTGCTGTCGCTTTAAAACCACACAAGTTATTGATGTAGACAAACAGGGGCAATTGGTTAGACTTCATTAGTACAGATCTTTTCATATACTCTAAGCCTTGTTTCTTCTAATGTTATTGTTTCTCATTGTTTCTTCTAATGTTATTGTTTCTCATTATTTCTTGTAATGTCGTTGTTTCTCATTGTTAGTTGTAATGTTATTGTTTCTCATTGTTTCTTCTAATGTCATTGTTTCTCATTATTTCTTGTAATGTCGTTGTTTCTCATTGTTAGTTGTAATGTTATTGTTTCTCATTGTTTCTTCTAATGCCATTGTTTCTCATTATTTCAATAATGTTATTGTTTCTCATTGTTTCTTCTAATGTCATTGTTTCTCATTATTTCTTGTAATGTCGTTGTTTCTCATTGTTAGTTGTAATGTTATTGTTTCTCATTGTTTCTTCTAATGTCATTGTTTCTCATTATTTCTTGTAATGTCGTTGTTTCTCATTATTTCTTGTAATGTCGTTGTTTCTCATTGTTAGTTGTAATGTTATTGTTTCTCATTGTTTCTTCTAATGCTATTGTTTCTCATTCAGTCTCTTCTGTTGACACCATGAGATGTTCTCAAACATCTAATTTGAAATGCTCCGAAGGTCTTTTTGTTGTTTTAATACTCATAGTTAATATTCTCTGTTACGTGTCGATTTTAGTGCACAAATTATAGAGTAAACGCAGCAAATAGCTTGTCATTGCACTACCTTTCTTGTGCACGTTTGTGTATTCGATACACACATTCAACTATTTTCCGGCTCTTCGTTTTCTTTTTCTTTTTTTATGCGTTTCGTTTTTACCCCACTCCCTATCAATTCCCATACGTCCGTTTCCCGGATGTAGTTCTAGTGATCATCTGATTATAGTTAAAAAAATTTTTGTCGATGATAAGAATTGGGTCGAAACGTACGCCACTCTCTCTCTCTCTCTCTCCTCTCTCTCTCTCTCTCTCTCTCTCTCTCTCTCTCTCTCTCTCTCTCGCTCGCTCGCTCTTGTATCTATGTGTGCAGTGTGCGCGCGCGTGTGTGTGTTAGGAGCTGCAGATGGATAATGTCTATTTCTTTCCTTAAGTCTTCAATCCAACAATAAAAATTGCAATCATTACCTATAAATGTATTAATCTTATTTCCCAATTGCTCCTTGCAGCTCCACAAGAGGAAATGAATAAGCGGTCTCGCTGTTCCTCGTGACTCCTTGACTTTACATAGAGAGCAGCGCTAGCTGTTTGAATTTCACTTCCGTATCCTTCATTAAGTTATCAGTCATGTGTAATACACACTCCTGGGTGGCACTGAGTGCAGATTGAGACGAGAAGACACAAAGAGAACAAATATGTTGCAGATATCAACAATAAATTATATTTCAAGAATAAAATTGAAGAATCTATTCTTCTTATTTCATTTCCATTCAAAAGATATGCCCTGCTCGAAGAAACAATAAGATCCTGCTGTTTAGGCTTCACCTCGATACTGCAAGGTATAAGAGGAAAAAGATTAGATGAGATTAGATGAGATAGAGACAAAAGATATGGTCATATGATACGAAGAGAGACATTGTAGAACATACTGACAACTGTAAAGATCAATGGGAAGTGAGGCAGAGACAGACCTAGAGAAATAATACTGGATGGACTGAGACAGTGGCATGGAGGAATACCATTAGCATTGCTTATTCAGACCGAAGATTTAGATATATGGAGAGACATGAACGTTTACGCCAGCTGGAATGGCACTTGATGATTATGACTAAAGATATAGGTGCAGTAATAGCATTGATCTAACATCATTTACTTATCAATACAGTGACGAGAGGTTCAATTCCTGATGGTGGCAGAATCTGTCATGGTGTATGTCATGACGACTCTACCTTCTACCTCAAAACACAGTTTCCAGAGGCTTCCATAAGAAGGGCAGATGGTGAGGGAGGAAGCTGGCCATTACTCTTTGACCTGGTATATGTGAATACCCAGCATAGCACATTAATTGGGCAGTATTTGTCGTAGAATTACGTTTACGTTTACATGCATGTCTTAGATCTCTTGGTGTGTTGTCTAGGATTGTTGGTGGAGATGTTATTGATCTTACACAAAAGTGTCGCAGTACAAATAAAGAACAACCCAAACAGCAGCGGACAGGGCAACAAGGTTTATTGTTTCTGATACCACCAGCTACAATAGAACGGGTCTCGGCAATCTACGGCAGGCCACCCAGACTGCCTGAGTCAGAGTTATAGTCGCCCCTGTGTTACCGGACAGAAGCAAAGAATGGTAGTACACCGTAACCTGTCTTGTTTGGAATTGGATGACGATCCTATCCCGCAGACAACTTTAGCTGCACGATAAAACAGTTAGGAACATATCTAAACATAAGTGAAGGATAACTTTGTCCGCATGTTGGGATTATGCGAAATAAGATATAACGGAGCATGCAGCACGTTTTACAGACAATCAGGTGCCGTCTCCACAATGAAGGTTATCTGCAATGGATTTCCCTTAGATGGTACATTCTGTCAGACTGCAGTTCGTCCATCTCTTGATGTTACCTTCCCACTTGTATTGTGTTGTACCTCTTGCTCGCTTACCTTCGACCTTACCCTCTAGTACGGTTTTTATAAGTGTGCAATGTCTTTTAAGGAGGCCGGAATATTTCATTTGCCTCTTTTTTATCTTTTTTAATCAACTTTCTTTTCATTCCGAGTATTTTCTAGAACCTCTGTATTTGATTTTTTTTTCCCTTGAAAAAGGACATACTCTTCTGTATATCCACACCTCTAGGGTCTCTATTCGACTTTCTAATTGCTTGTTCACCGTCCATGCTTCTGTGCCATACAATAATGTTAACTATACATAACATTTGACAATATTCGTTATCAATACGTTGTTAATCTATCTAGATATTAATACTGATTTCATGTTGTTAAACAGTTTTGGCTATTCCTATTCTCTCTTCGATTTCTGTTTGACTTCTGCCATCATTTGTTATTATATGTCCAAGATAGGACAAACGGGTTGCTTCTTCTAGTATCTCCCTGTTACTGTGATGTTCATTGATGGCCTCTCCTTTCCACTGCTGATTATCATAGTTTTCGCTTTTGGATATTAATATCTAAGCCACATTCTGCACTATGCCTGTTTACATATTCCACTAGGCCGTGCAACACTCACTCGCTTTCTGCTGGTAACACTGCATCGTCCACATACCTAAGATTGCTTATGATTCTTTCCTTGATGTTAAGTACAGGCAGTTCGACTTGTTTAACACACCTTTCTATGCATAACTTGAAGAGACTTGGGGACAACGCACATCCCTGTCGTGCTCCTCTTTTTATCTCTATGGGCGATGAGTTATTATTTCCTTATGTAATTGTCGCCACCTGTTCTCAGTACAGGTTACTAATACGTCTGATGTCCTTTCAGTCTACACCTATATCTTCAATGCATGTAATTATTCATTAACTTTATACTCTGTCGAAAGCCTTCTTGTAGTCTATAAAACATACATACAAACTATCCAGAACTTCTATATATATTTTAATCAATATCCGCAAACGGATTATGGTTCCTCTGGTACATCTGTTTTTGCACTTTCAACACAGGTGAAACAGTGCTGTTCTCAGACCACACAGTTGTGAAGGAATGAGCCTAATGCTACCTACAGAGGCAAAATAGGCGCTAATAACATGGAAGCAGTGATTCTAGTCTAACAACAGCAACATTTAGAACTATACACACACAAACGGAAGTCGACATAAATCTAATGCAGTGGCACATACCAACAAATGATAAGTCTGTTAAGCAAGAATGATATGTGAAAATTCAGACTACTAAAGGTAGTCAAAGAAATGGCAGTATCAATATTTAATGACTCTCCTGAAACCCCTATAACACGGGATAATATGGAAACGTAAGTTTAGGGTATAGAGAATATGGAAACGTAAGTTTAGGGTAATCAGCGAAGGTGGAGAAATTTCCACCAATTTTTCTACACTGAATCAATATGTCATAGGAGGATGTGTCTTCCACGCAAAAGAACACATAAGGCATCACCAGGCCACAATACAAACAATCATATGTTCATGTATGTATTAACGTGGAAGTTATATCAACGCTACGTGACGTGACGAAAACGTTTTTAAAATATGCAGGTATATATTCAAGTCACCTTCTACTGATGTGTAAAATGAAGATGAAATTCTAGATACATATACCATCTTATAAACATGGAAATCAGTATACTGTAGGATATCTCAGAAAACAAGACCCTACAGAACTGTATATCGTCAGTGTTTAATAAGCGCCAGGTCTTGTATCAAATAGTAGATGAAGTCAGCACTGAAGCCATCTGGCAAGAAATTAAAGCATTTGGAATTAATGATGTATAGAAGTAGTTAGGAAAAAGAAACGAACACATTCATAATCAATAACTTCGGACACTCATAAAGAATAGACGAAAAGAGGGAAAACTCAGATTTACATAACAGCAGACCAGAGCTACTGAAGTCAGAGTCCTATAAACATAAAACAAGCTTAATGAAGAGATGTTAAGAAGACGATAGGGTCAGTATTTAGATGGCCAAGCAAGAGAAGAACAAGTAGCAACAGTGAAATGAAACAGCATAGACCTTTGGCGTTTCACAGGAAAAATAGCCGGAAAATATAATCAACTGAGTGGACTGACAAAAAACTAGTAATGGAAAAGTTATCACCAACACTAAAGGACAAATGAACAAATGGGCTGAATATTTTTACGGACTCATGAATACCAGTTTCAAAATAGCCTCCAGATATCCAACAAGAAAAAGTAGAGCTAGATATCAACTGTGAAAAATCATCTGAAGATACAATTGTAAAATGTATCAAACTTCTGCTGCTCCAGATAGTATTCAAGCAGAAGCTATTAAATCTAATAACAACACTCCAGGTGAATTACCTCGCAAATGATTAATCAAAGTATGAGACTTCGACAAACTTCCAACAGACTGGTTTGATGGATATCTCGTAAAGCTACCAAAGACATTGCATCTGCAAGAGTGCTAAACGTACAAATAAATAATATTATTGTCAGTTCCTTTGAAAATATTAAGCACAATCATTCTGGAGAGATTAGGAGATGCCATTGACAAACAACTAAGGGGTACACAGCCATGCTTTCGACAAAACTCGCATCTGCCAATCTGTATTGACCAGATAGCCACATTATGCACAATAATAGAGTTTGTGAAACTTCAATTCAAGATGTGGAATCATTCAACTATTTAGGTAGGCAATATAGACAAAGATGGAGGCGAAGATAATGGTATTTAAAAAAAAAAAAAAAAAAGTACAAATGGCGAGAGGAACGTTCACAGGAAATGTGTGGAAGTCAACAGAAATTTAAAAAAGTTATAAACTTAGAATACTTAACTCTAACTTTAAATCAGTACAACTATATGTATCTGAAACATGAAGAAAGACTTAAACCAGTGGTTCTCAACCGGTGGGGAATCCCCCCCCCCAGGGGGAATTTTAGGGTTTCCAGGAGGGGTGGGGGGGGGGGGAATTAAGATTATTTCAAGATCACGTTAATACAAGAACCGATTACTTGATATTGTTTTTCTCTCCATACTTTACGGTACGTCCCGTTCTTCTGAAATTCTTGTTATAACGTAAGTAGACCTGCAAATCACGTTTTACATAGACGTCTAGATTTGTTCTAGTGTATGTTACTAACTTTAGCTTCCATTTTTACGTATACTCTGTAGGGTCGGTGGGGGGGGGGGGGGGTTATAGGGAGGAAATGCGAAAGGGGGATGACATTCTGAATATACGATGAACGGGATGGGCCAAAAAAGGTTGAGAACCACTGACTTAAACGATCTATAATATACTACATACATTAATTAATTACTACCTGCTCAGAATAAGCAAACTAAACTGGTATGACAGAATCATTCACGCCGTACTTGTGGATACAACCACACAGATTCCAGTGAATCAAGAGATGGGGAACAGACGCTGGCGCTAGACAGGACACACATTGAGAAAACCCGGTCATAGTATCATTAGAAAGTCATTTCCCTGCAACCTACTGGGCAAACGAAATAGAGGAACATCTAAGACACGCGAACAAGTGAATTAGCGAGAGTGATGAATAATATGGGAGAGGGGCATGGAGTAAGCTGCGAAAGATAGGAAAAACTAGTATGCCTGTGTGATCTGTTGGTTCTTGGCGACTTTTCACATGGGGCAGCGAGGAACATATGGTGTGATATTTACTGGCAAAGGAACGGAGCATAAAGGAGCATAATGGGGCGACCCTTTTCCGTGAAGTTGGAACCGCGACTAACTAACAAACTAGGACATCTTGGTATTAGTTTCTGGGGATTTATATTTCATTGGGGGATAAAAGGCAAATGAAGAAGAAAGGTTACCGTTTACAACCTGCCCTAGCACATCTGGCTTCGTTCATTGAGATAACTTGTAACAATCAGTCACTAAGCCGTCACTATTGTTACTCAAGTCGTTGGCGACAATAGAGTTCTACCTTTCAATTCGTTCGATAACAAATCCCTTGACATGTCTGTGTTAAACTATGTCAACACAATCCGTGATTCTATGCGTTTTGGTCTTCACGATTCGTGTCCATAATCTAAGCTAACTATCTGTCATGTAATGTCCGTCGTCATTTCATATTAACTCCTGACTGACTTGTCTACTAACAATCATACTTATATTTAACCCTACTCTCTAACATAGACTGTAACAATGTGATAAACAACGTAATGTGTGTGATAGTTGTGTTATAAAGCAGGCGTACTCTATGAACAGTTAACATTTAAAAGGAATATATTATTTGTGAAAGAGAATTATTCAGAAAGCTACTCATCATGTTCATGTAGCAAGCCCTATGCAGATCGTCAATCTCATGACATCTCGCTAAAAACACTCACGATCCTTAACCAACTCCCTTGGCAAGTATATTACTATTTCCAGGATGCCATTAATTTCCTATGCCCACTGTTGTGATGGTCATTTGTGTTGATCGGCCTCTGTTTTGTCTATCAGGAACCATGTCTTTCCATTCTATTCTTTCTACTCCACGGCGATGTTTTATAAGACCAAATTAGTTCAGTTTCCGACACACTCTACTATTTATTAGTCAGTTTTCCTCGATATTCAAATGAAAAATATATATTTCACATTTTTGATCCACGGTAATCTAAGAATTTGTCAGTAACATTTAAGTTGAAAACCCTCGATGTTCTTCGTTAGTGTTTATGAACAGGTCATGATTGACATGTGTATGTTGGCACATAACAATAAATGTTCTCAGTATGTTTGCTTTAATTTGTCTGCTCGGCAATATGCTATAAGTTAGTCAGTCTACCGCTTTCTCTCTTTGGTTAGTCTCCTTCTGACTTATATTTCTGGTTGTTGTTGTTTGTTGCTGTTTTTGTTGTTGTTTGAAAAGTCTTCGTTGTTGTTAATTCTGGAATCAAGATAACCAAAGATTGTGACATTTACAATTTCTTTATTTCTTCATTGATAATTTGGGAAAGCATTTCTTCAATGCCACACTGAAGACAGTTAAGAGTTGATTATTTTTGGAACATAATTTTTGCCACCAAAAGAGTCCTATTTTGAAATTCGACCCAGAGTAAAGTTTGAAAACCATAGAGTCATGGCATAACGCGTCATATAAACGCAAGTTATCAAGCATAAATAAGAATAGCGTGTCTTTAGTTGGATAAGTGCAAAAAAAGTAATTTGTTATTGTTGCTTAGTGCAGTAAGCCTGATGAAGAAGATAGGAATTCCCTTGAACTAAAGAGGAATTCCCTCGAACTGCCACTTGTGTCTCCTAATCAGATTCTAGACTGTTACGTCAAATCTGATTATTAAGTCCGAAGACTAGCAAGAAGTCGTTTAACGTGCCACTTATCTATTAATTTAATTGCCTAACTGCTAATAAACCTATCCTTTGTAAATAAATTAGTGTTTCCCCTTTCCATCCCTTGGTCACATGTTAATGTCATTAAGAAATGTGGATACCAATTTTGCCTCGAATTGACGAGGACAAGTCTATGCAATTTATATTTAGTTATTTTCAAAAGCCGTCTCTGTGGCGAAGGGGTTACGGACGCAATTCGTAATCCCACATACCGCGTTCGAAACACAGCAGCGGGCGATTTGGAAGCAGAACCCCTGGTGTTGGTTTCCATATAAAGGTTCAGAAATCAATCGCAAGCTACTGAACGTAAACTTGCCAAGAAATCTCAAACGGCCAAAAAAATGATGGGGTTGACTGCGACGTCGTGTGAAGCAAATGCAACTAATTATTTTTTATTTTTAAAAATCAAAGAGCATTTATCTTTAACAAGCTTACCTTATTATGTTAATGTCAACAAAGACAGGTATCCCTTCATCTCATTGCTAACTAGCGATTGCGAAACGTATACACTCACATTTATCATTGTTTACTTATTTGCTATATAGAACTCATGAGTGCGCTTCATAATATGAATTGCTTTAAAAGTTAAAGACCATTTTACATTATAAACACATTGCAGTGCAGCAAAGGGCAATGTTATGAAGTACAATATTGACATAAATGAATTATTAAACGGAAAATATTGTCCTGAATAGTTTCAAAGTATCTTCTAGAACATCACATTGGTACGTTTCTGTCACTGCAGCAACTGGTCGAATTATATAAATAAACAAACATAGTATTATTTGACGCTCACAAAAGGAGAACGAACGAACGAACGAACGAACGAACGAACTTTATTTTAAAAGGGTAACAAATTGGGCACGCAGGCCCGTCTTACATTCGGCCCTTTAAAGAAGAAATAAGTAGATACTAGAGGCCGCACTAGACAACATAAAATTTGAAAGCTGTAGTATGCGTGGAAGTACACTTGTTTCTGCAGCTAGGCACCGTTGTCATTTGGAGGTGACAGGTTCGATCCCTGTCGGTAACTATAGCTTTCAAATGTTATGTTCTCTAGTGCGTCCTCTAGTCTCTACTTCCTTCTTCTCCTTCTGTGAGCGCCAAATAATACCATGTGTGTTTATTTATGTAATTGTCTTAGTGGCCTCATCGGTTCCCCTAATTGATTTCTTGTGTTTACGTGTACAGCAACTGGTCCATGACGGCGTGGCCTGACAAGAGGTTACTTTCACGTGTACATGTCTTGCCAAGAAGGTCAAGGCAAAGGTCATTCCACTACACTGCTTTGACGCCGGACATAGTATGGTGTTTTTACCGGCTCGTGGTCCGACTGAGCTGTAGATCAAATACAAGCAAAATGATTATTTAATTGCCATTTAGCATTGTGAATCTACGAGCGTAACATGCTATGTGAATGTCTAATTTAACGGATGTGTCTTCGTGGGATAACTCAATACATACACACCATAAAATGTTCGCCACAGTGACACAAGCAGGGTAGTTGTTTCAATATAATCCTCGGGGGTTTGGATAACAAAGGTAAAATTACCCTTTCTCATGTCATAGTGCCATCCTCTTCTTCTTTGGTCCTCTTTCGAGGGGAGTGAATCACACCTTTTTATTCACCTTTAATGTCAGTGTATTTAACTTCGGCATGAATTCCATGTGCTTGTGTCAGGTCTGCTACCTCTAGACCAGTGGTTCTCAACCGGTGGGGAATTCCCCCCTCCCCCCCCCACCGTCAGGGGAAATTTTAGGGATTCGGGGGGGGGGGGGGGGGGGGGGATTAAGATTATTTCAAGATCGCATTAATACAAGAACCAGTTACTTGATATTGTTTTTCCTTCTAAATTTTACGGTTCTGTACTTCTCGCCCTACTGAAATTCGTTTTATAACGTAAGTAGACACGCAAATCACGTGTTATGTTGATGTCTAGACTTGTTCTACTATGTGTTATTAAATTTAGCTTCCATTTGTATGTATACTGTTTAAGGGTGGGGGGGGGGGTTTATAGGGAGTAAATTCTAAAGGGGGGATGACGTTCTGAACATATGGTAAAGGGGGCATTGGCCAAAAAAGGTTGAGAACCACTGCTGTAGACAGATTCCGTTCAAGATAAGGGGCTCTATCTACCCGTTGGGAGGTTTTCATTCCTAACAATTGTTTCACGGCACTGGACTTGGGCATACTCTTTACAATTTCCAGCAGGCGTGTAATTTTTAAATGTATAATTTGCAACCGGGGCCTCTTCCTTTTCGTCATCCGAGAAGATTAGTTATCTGGATTTAATACATGGTATCTTGCTAACTACCACCTTTTATGACAAATCGAATTCTTCCATATTGATCATACTGGTCTATATACTCTTGAATCTAGCGGATCGCGCCGCGTTGGTTACTTAAGGGGGTATGTGAGCCAGTCGCTCAGAAAGCAATGGCAAACTACTGGGAGTAATCTTGCCTAGTACATCAACAACAGCTAAAAGATGCTGGTGTTTATTGCAACGTCCTGTAAGGGATATGCAACAAACAAACAAAACATACTCTTGAATCTTAGGCAGTGGTTCATAAAATGTGCGGTGCTGTCCCTTGCAAGGTGTTGAGTTCAGTTAAGAACCGACATCATTGCTCTCAGGGCATTCAAATAAGCGCTCAGTCTTCATCTTCAACAGCCAGTGTAGAGTTCCAATACTAATGGTTCCCGTTACAATCTGATTACATGTCCGTCTTGCTTTACCTATGAGTGACGACTGTCATCCAGATATTCTAAACACCTCTTGCTGCTGCATTCTCTCTAGACCATGATAGTTCATCTATTTTTCTGCATTAACTACATATTCCCACACCAGAGTGTCCTGGTGTGTGTGTGTGGGGGGGGGGGGGGGGGGGGGGGGAATCCAGCGAATGCTCACAACCCGCGACGTTTGAATCTGTGCAAGCCAGTCTTCACCTTTGCAGCATGCTTTGTAAATCAGTTACAATCACAACATGCGTATAAAGTTTATTCTCCAACCAGCGGAAAGCTACAGTAACCGTCTCCACCTCCATTCTTAGACATGAGGTTGTGGTGTCATAGTCAAGAATTCCTTTACTAGACATTGATCATTTTCTTTTGCTAATGAATCCCCAGGCACTTTTTCGCCTCTTAACACAGAGCCATCGGTATAGATAATCACATCGCCAGGACTAGAGTAGTCATGGAATAATTGCTGGATTTCATCTTCCTGGGTGCCTTGGTCGGGACAAAACTAACGATGACCGCTGAGAATTGAACACTGATTGCTGTTTTGGCAAGCAAGCGCATTAACCATTTTACTACAGCGGCTTATATTATATGCTGACCCGGCCCGGCTTCGCCCAGGCCCTGGAGGGGATCTATCTATCTATCAGTCTGTCTGTCTGCTTGTTTGTCTGCCTGTCTGGCTGACCCGGCCCGGCTTCACCCAGTCCCTGGTGGGGAGCATCTCATTTAATTCATATAAGTAGTCATATAAGCTCTCCCGTTCCCGACTATCTGTCTGTCTGTCTATCTGTCTGTCTGACCGGGCCCGGCTTCACCCAGTCCCTGGTGGGGAGCATCTCATTTAATTCATATACGTAGTCATATAAGCTCTCCCGTTCCCGACTATCTGTTTGTCTGTCTGTCTGTCCCGGCCCGGCTTCACCCAGTCCCTGGTGGGGAGCATCTAATTTAATTCATATACGTAGTCATATAAGCTCTCCCGTTCCCGACTGTCTGTCTGTCTATCTGTCTGTCTGACCCGGCCCGGCTTCACCCAGTCCCTGGTGGGGAGCATGTCATTTAATTCATATAAGTAGTCAAATAAGCTTCCGTTCCCGACTATCTGTCTATCTATCTGACCCGGCGTGGTTTCGCCCAGCTCCTGGCGCACAGTAACTTAAAAGAATGTCCTTCCACACACCATTCAATGAAAACTGTAGAAAAAGATGGGTTACAATGTTATGCATTATGCATTATTTTTATGCAAACTTTGAAAATGCCTTAAAGATTATATCATTATTTATTATAACTTATATGCCTGAAAATAACTATAGACAAAGAGTTTAACAATAGTGCAAGTAAGTCCAACAATATGACTATAAAGTAAATAGAAATGTTATTAAAAGTTATGCCCCTTGAAATAACTTTTCTAGAGTGAAGTCCCCCTGCTATATAGACATTATATAATGAAAATGGAAAAGTAAATGTTATTAAATAAGTCGAAGATTTGACATTAAGAAATTATTATAGTCGGTTGCACAGGAATGAAAGGAAGACGTGTAGAAAATTTCATCTCAATCGGATGTACCGTTATCGAACGCATCCAAGACCAACAAACCCACAAACAAACATACACTCTGTTTTATAGATATAGATCTAAGTTCCCACTGCATACTTACTAGCAATCTGTACAAAATGCATGCCCCAAATTATCGACCACACCCATCCTACAATGACCACGAAGGAGACCATCTGAAGAATGGCTGACAATATATTCAAGCCAAAGGCCTTGGCTGGCTTGCCCAGTTTCGTCTTGCAGCCGCAGAGGCAGGTCCAGGAAGACATGAAGGTACCTGAGGATGAATTAAATTCTATTAAGTAATATAAGTAACGTACAACTTTGATCATATGTCATTATAATAGATACACATATGATAAAGAAAGGTAACCACATAGCAGAAAATATCATAGAAGTGGGGAAACACGATGATTGTGTGTGAAGTCACCAATTTATTTCCGCTACTCTTTGTTCCTTCTTCGTTGGCGTCAATTCAGGTCCGAGTCTATGATGGAAAATGTATGTGGCCTTGTTTTACATAGGTTATTCACGAACGTCAACCGGTCTGCTGGACTCTTACATATGTAATACTATAAAGAAAATGAGAACGACTAAAAGAATTACTAATATACAACAAACATTCATTAACAAGTGTCTGTGTAGAATATTAGGATTAAATTACAATGATAGTTTCATAATGTTTAGCTTGGGGATAGAACTAAACAGCTTGCAAAGGATCAAGTGGTAGGGGAAAGAATACGCCGGTGCTGGCTGGGGAGGACTTACACTGAGAAAACCTGGCAATAGGATAGCTAGAAAGTCGTTATTCTGAAACCCATAGGGCAGACGAAACATAGGAGGACATAAAGACATACAGAGAAGATTTTGAATAGCGAAGACACAAACAATAGATTGCACGATTTATGGCCTGGCATATTTCGCTGCATCTCATCAGGCACATACTGCAGAATTCACACAACATAAAGTAAATTAACTAGATAAATCCTTCAAGTTAAATTATAAACATGTTCACATGGTAATGTTAATTGTCTACCACGCTAAATTTAAGCTGACTAACATGCCTTTCTGTTTGCACAAATCTGGCTCGCGTTGATTGATCATCATTGCTTCTGTAAACTTTAACAAGCGAGTATTTTGTGTTTTAAACAACAAACGCGAAAGGCAACGTCTCTGTCAATAACATAGCCGCTTTCGAGAATGTGTCTAGCAATTGATGACGCGGGAAGCTTCCGGTGTGTCGGCCCCATTAGGCATACACCGCCTGTGTGTCGTATCTTGTCGACCCATTGAGGTATGTGTTTTGACACTCTTTTGTTCAGACGCCGCTCTGTTCTGCCGATGCAGGAAGCCTGGCACCTACATGTGAATTGGTAAATACAATTGTTTTGGCGTACAGAGGAACAGGCTCTTCTACTGCTGGTGTGGGAATCGGTGTGGTTCTATACCTAATGACTGGAGTTGCAGCACAGAATGTTCGGCCTACTGCTGTAGTGAGTCGGTCTTGTAGAGTTGCATTACTTCATCCCCTCGAAAGGTTAGCTGGATGAATGCCTTGTAGTTTTGTCTGGTTTTGGTTTGGGCTGTTGGCAGTGGCTCTTTATAAATCCTGTGGAGTACCCATTCAGGTTTAAGTCATTCTTCAGAGTTTCAAATTCCTCTGTCAGTATGTCCTGGGAGCATATCTTTCTAGCACGATCAAACAGGGTCCGTACTAAGCCCCACTAAAAATTTAGGTATTGGCCAGTCCATGTTTCTTTGCGGTACACCGATCTTTGAATTGTGCCGTCTTTTCTACATCCCATTAGAATATCTAGAAACGGCAACGCTTCGTTGTGTTTGTGTTCCATAGATAGAGAGATGTTTTTATGCGTCGTGTTCATTATGGCCTGGAACTATGTTGCTTGTAGCTCGTCTGTGGTGATAATTAATATATCGTCCGCATAACGACGGTAGAAGACCGAGTTGTTAATGTCTGAGGATCTCTTTTCTTCTAAATGTGTCATAACGATGTCCGCTAGAATTGGACCAAGAGGACTCCCCATGGCCACTCAGTCAATCTGGCGGTATGACTTTGTCAGAAAATTTAATTTTATGTCGGCGGTACATGGTGGTAGTAGCCTCTCCAAAATAGATGTTGGTAAGCCTAGTTTTAGTTGTTTGTCTTTAATGCGTTCCCTTATTATTTTCACTGTCTTTTCTAATGGAACGTTGGTTAATAGGGAGGTTATATCCATGGATGCCATGTGTTTATTATTTATGTCTGTTGTGGACAATTTAACCTATCTTGGCAGCACTGTGTCACAAACTGCCACGATTGATGATGAAGTGAATGCAAACATCTCCAAGGCCAGCGCGGCCTTTGGTAGACTGTACAAGAATGTATGGGACAGAAATGGAATAAGCCTACAAACAAAGCTGAAAGTCTACAAAGCAGTTGTATTATACACAATGCTACATGCTTATGAAACCTGGACTGTATATCAGCGGCACGCTAGGAAATTAAACCACTTCCACACAGTCTGCCTTAGGATGCTACTGAAGATTGAATGGCAAGACAAGATCCCAGACACTGAAGTCCTAGAAAAAGCGTCCATGCCCAGTATCCACACTCTACTAATGAATAATCATATTCGCTGGGCTGGTCACTTAACTTGCATGCCAGATCACAGGCTCCCTAAACGAATTTTTTACAGCGAGTTGCGTTGTGGTAAACGCTTCCAAGGCGCTTTAAAGACACTGAAAATCTCACTGAATGCTTTTGGAATTCATCATGACACCTGGGAAACTGCAGCCTGAGACCGATATTCGTGGCGTGCATCATTACGCAAGGGTGCAGTCACGTGTGAGGCAACCAGGACTGCAAAAGCTGTGAAGAAAAGGCAGGACAGAAAAACCACAGCAGGAAATCCTCCTCCAGAAACGTTAAGCATTCTTTGTCCACATTGCCAAAGACCATTTCGAGCCAAAATAAGCCTTATCAGCCATCTTAGAACTCACGGCATCATACTTTCAACCCCACTGGATGAAATGAATGATCATCATCATTCTTGATGGACAAACAACACAACATTTATGTCCATAGTATCCAATAATTCCACCAGTTCGAATGTATCTCGGAGTATTTTTGGATCGAAGGACTGTCGTACTGGCTTTAGAATTTCGGCTAGCCATCTCGCCATTCGGTGTTGTGCAAAGTTACCATGGACAGAATCGGTCTTAGCGGGATGCCGGGCTTGTGAAATTTGGGTGGACCGTACATCTGAGGAGTTTGGGAGCCACGTGGTATGAGCGTTTTTGCAGTGGCCTCACTCTTGAGTCCCGTATTCACAAGTGACTGGATCTCTTTCCTCATTATTGCATCCAGGTCCTCCCACTTGTTTACTTTTTTGTATAGAAAAAAGAAGTTGAGACAGGGATAGATAATATGTGGATTACATGGATAGGAATGCAGAAAATAGCGCAAGTCAGAACGGCTCTGGTTGTGGGTTGGTTGGACGGGTATGCACCAGTAGGGTGGTAACGAAAAGAAGATGTGTTTACATGGAGAGGTAAGTCAAGAATCGTTGATACTGAGCGCGAAGATTAGAAATACATAAAGCGGAGCAGTCAGACTTGTGCAGAGTTATAATCACATTAAGCCGGGAGTGCAGGGAGTGGCCAGCAGGGGCCACGGAAGTGGAAATCCAGCAACTAATTCAGGACAATGCTCACTCGAGTGATGTGATTATCTACACAGATGGTTCGGTGTCAAGAGGTGAGAGAAGTGGCTGGGGGTTCATAGCCAAAGCTATTGGTCGATGTTTGGGGCAGGAGAGCCTGGCATATGATACCACAACATCCAGCTTAAGAATGAAAGTGGAGGCAGTCACTGCGGCTCTCCGCTGGATGGAGAATACGACACACACACACACACACACACACACACACACACACACACACACACACACATCGTGATTGTAACTGACTCACAAGCATGCTGACGAGGGTGAGGACGGGCAGTCTTCGTGCGGAGTGGCTTGCTTCGCTTCGGAAGTCACGGCTGACAAGCATCTCCTGGATCTTTTCTCCGGGGCATGCCGGTGTGCTGGGAAATGAACAGGCGGACAGATTGGCTGGCTCTGCAGAACTTGGTGGAGTATTGATACATGACAAGGCAGACGTGGTTGCGGCCTTGTGGGAGCACGTGCACACCTCGGAGGAGCAAATGGATTACCATGGTCTGGCAAGAATGAGACAACGAGGAGTGACGAAGGGATCTGGCCGACGCTCAACGCTCAGAGGAAAGGCGAGACGGACTTATAATCAGATTGCTACGGGTACTATTAGTGTTAGAACACTTCGCTGGCTGCTGAGGATGGGGACGGAGCACTTATAGGAATGCCCCGAATGCTGTGATGTCGATTCCTAAATCAATCAATCAAGCAATCAAAGCCCACTAAGACGAATTTCTTCATAGATTGCTGAGTATCTTAACTACAGAAAAGAATAAGAATAATAAATTACAATATGAGAAACATTTACAAAGGCAGACTGATATTGACATAAGCATAAGACTTTCGGTATGTTTGTTTCATAAAGAAGTTTTAGGATAATTCAACAAACGGAAATGTTGGGAGTAGAAGAGACAAATAGGGAGAAGATACTAGATTGTTTATCAGAGTGCTGTGGAAAATAGAGATCTGTGGTATATTGGTTCATTGATGTGGTAGGAAACGGTGATGTAATGCATCTCACTTGTTGAGTGATATTGAAAATGCGCGTGCGCGTATTAATCTAGTGGTGCCAGACCTATATTTGTTTAAATCAATCGGCATTTGGTGAGTGATGTGGTCAATATCATGTCGGCCATCTTTACTTCCCATGACATTACTTGGTGCCCATTTTGGATTGCGACTATATGCAAACAGAGAAATGATACTGGGTGGACTTGGTAGCATGGAGGAATATCATCACCAGAGTTGAAGATGAACTTCATTGACCGAGATCTCTAGAGACGCATGAAGACCTAAGCCAACTGGGCACATGATGATAGCAATGTTTGCCAAACAGAGAACGGAAATCTAGCCCTTGAGAGTGTGATGTGTGGGAGGGTCGACTACTATTCATAAGAGAAAGATTCAAATGATGGGACAGGCGGACAATCAACTATTCGCAAAAATAAAGACGAAGACAACGGACACGATGTGGCATTAGTTGATAAAGAACTGATGTTATTAGGGAATCGGTTTTAACACCTATTGACTTATTCTCCATAGAAAACAACAGATGACAAAAGTTAAATTCACGCCATTTAGTTAAATTTAGATGGTGATTTGTGAAAACCAGTTGTAGCTGTTTGTTTGCACCCATGGACAGCATGGCCATATGGATAAAAGCGCTCGCTAATAAACTTCCGATCTGCTGATGCCCAGGTAGCGGGATCAACTGGTCAGTTGAACTAAACTGTTTATTTCTCGTCCTTGACTTGGGAACGCAAATTACAACTACCTCAACAGTCGGAGAGGGTTCGCCTGATGGAGAGGGACACTAGTCATAGAGAAAGCTAGCCCACCAGCAAAAATCAGTCCAGCATGGACTGCGCTCAAGTTAAAAAACAGCGAATTAAAACCATTGCTCCCACATCCTTCAAATGGGAGTCACGGTAGCCCAGTGGCTAGCGCATTAGCTTGACAGACATTGTGGTCATGAGTTCGAATTCTCTTCGAGGTGGATTTTTACTATTGCCCTGGTCTCCCAGGTCGCCCCAGTCTATAATGGGTTAGTTAGTTGCATATGCTTTACATGACGCAGCAGTCAACCCCAGCATTTTTGGCTTTTGGTGATTCGTGGGCAATTTTACGTTCAGTAGTTTGCAAAATATTAATTGTACATCCTTTACAGAACGTAGCAGTCAACCCCAGCATATTTTTGGCTGTTCTTGATTCCTTGGCAAGTTTACGTTCAGTAGTTTGCCATTCCTTTCTGAACGACCAGAACCCATACCATTTCATTAAAAAACCAACGCAAGGCGGTCTGCTTCCACATCGCCCACTGCTGTGTTTCACCACGGAGTTCTAGGAAATTAATTTCCTTCCTTCCCTCCTTCCTTCCATCCTTCCTGCCTTACTTAATTACTTACATAACATACCTACTCCCCTCTCTCCTTCCCTCCTTCCTTCCATCCTTCCTGCCTTACTTAATTACTTACTTACTTAACTTACCTACTTCCCTCTCTCCTTCCCGCCTTCCTTCTCTACGTCTCTCCTTCCTTCCCTCCCTCATTTCTTATGTCCTTCCTTACTTACTCATTTACATATTTTACTTACTGACTTACTTCCCTCATTTCTTCCCTCCTTCCTTCCCTCCTATCATCTTTCCTTCCTTCATTGCTTATTTAAGTGCTTTACTTACTTACTTACTTACTTACTTACTTACTTACTCACTCACTTACATACTTACTTACTTAATTACTTAACTTACTTACTAGCTTAATGCGTATGTAATGATGATCTGTGGTTACAATGTATTGTAGCTTGAAGGAGAATTGAAGTTTTCCATAAACAAAGGCCCAGTTACAATGTTTAAAAGACATACAATTTTGAATGTTACGCCACCAAGTACATATTGTGTACTCAGCCAGAATATCGTGTCGGGATCCTGACCCAAGGAAGGTATACGGTTCCATTCCTAAATGTGTCGTTTCGTTCAAAGAGATTGCATTGTCATTTTCTCATTATTTTTGTCTCTTCCCTAAAGATTTTAGGTCTAATTGTTGTGGCCCCACGTCAAATGTGTTTAATGTGATGAACGACGTCGGCGATGTTCATATAATTGTGTTGCTCTGTTAGAGTCCATTGAATTGCACTTATCGTAATAGCTATTAATGCCTTTAAAAGTCAGGCTATATATAGTCAGTAAGAATAATAATTGTGACAAAAGATATACACCTCACATCCCAATATTCTTGTTTCAAATGTATCTGTTAGTTTACCCTCAAGAAGAAGTCTGCCTTTCGTGTCTTTGTATACTTTTTTTGTGCTTATCCTTTTTACAGGACATCGCAGTCAACACCAGCATTTCTACCCCATTGTTTTCCGAACGACCGACACCGATGCTAACGCAAAACCAACGCAATGCGGTCAGCAGCCAAATCGCGCGCAGCTGTGTTTCGAAAGCGGGTATACAGGATTACGAACCGCGTCCGTAACATCTTCGCTAAGGAGACCGGCCTCCCTATATTGCCTTTATTAAATTCACAATTCTCTGTTGCATCCCATAATACATCATCAATTTCTAAAGAGGGCCTTTTCATAATTCAAAAACCCAATCTAGAGTGGCGAATTCACTTCAGTATCTTGTTCTGCTATTACGTGTAATTTCGGCAAGTTGATGGCGAGGTAGGCAGTTCAACCCCAACACCGGCATTAAGTTGGACTTAAACGTTTTCTCGTTCAGAAAGCAATGGCAAACTACTGAAAGTGCAATTGCCTAGAACATCAATCTGGAGTTGATAGCAGCTTCCTGCAAAGGGAATGCACCATTTAATTACGCCTACTGTGGCTATCTGTCAATGCAGGATCTGTTTGGTCAAGATCCTGTCTGTTCATCTCTTAGTTATTTGTCAATAACGTTACTTAATCTCCTCATAATATACGGCTTAATATCTTACTGGGAACTCACAATAACATTAAATCAAGAACAGTAAAGAAAATGTTTTCCGGCTTTGAGAGTTAGTGGGTATAAGATTTTTAACACCGCAGAAGTCGGATGTGTCGGCCTAACGGCGCAAGAACGCAGCTCTGCTGTAAACAGGCACAACGCAATCACATCCGAAAAAAAACTCCGGATGAACGCAGAAGTAGAAGATTTTTAACAAAGGTGAAGCACCAGACCCTTTAGCGGGCAATGGAGTGTATTGGTTATAAAGTGTACTGAATATAGTGTTGAAATTCTATATTAATGAATATAGTGTTGAAATGCTATATTACTGAATATAGTGTTACAATTCTATATTACTGAATATAGTGTTGAAAATCTATATTACTGAATATAGTGTTGAAAATCTATATTACTGAATATAGTGTTGAAATTCTATATTACTGAATATAGTGTTGAAATTCTATATTACTGAATATAGTGCTGAAATACTATATTACTGAATATAGTGCTGAAATGCTATATTACTGAATAGAGTGTTAAAATGCTATATAGAATCTGTTTTGCTGTATCGAAGTGAATAATGGAGTGTAAATGAAAAAATTAGGAATGAGATAAAGATGTTGTTCCTGAGACGAACGTTGCGAACTCCTTGGACTGCCAGAGTGACTAATAACGATTGCCTGAAAGAGGCTAGTGATATTAGAACATTATTTACAATAATAAGAGAGAGAGAGAGAGAGAGAGAGAGAGAGAGAGAGAGAGAGAGAGAGAGAGAGAGAGAGCTTTCTTTCGTCATACGATGAGAAGAGAGTCATTAGAAAACATCGTGGCAACTGGAAAGATAAAGGGGAAGAGAGACAGAGGCATATCAAAAGAAATCATAATGGATGGATTGAGACATTGGAATGGAGGAATATCATCAAATGGCAAATAAGAAGACGAGATCGAAAATAGATGCAATAAAGCAAACCAACTCATTGGACAAATGGCACCAATACTAAAGAACAAACATGTATCAATAACTACTAAGAAAGCACTTTACAACACAATCTTCCTGCCAACCCTATGTTACCAATGCCAAACCTGAACAATGACAGAAAAAGAGAAAAGACAAATCACAGCAGAAAAGAGATTCCTGAGAAGAATATTCAATGTATCAAGAAGAGATAAGATCATAAATGAAGAAATCAGGACTAAAGTGGGGGTTGTAGCTGCACTAGACTTTATTAGAAGGCAGCAAGTCAAATGGTTTGGCCATGCAAGTAGATTACCAACTAACAGTACAGACGCAGGGAATAACACAGTCCATGGGAATATCGATACATGAAGCCCATAAACGGGCACTCTCCCGCTGTTTTTACTCCATCTCGACACCGCAAGGTACAAGAGGAACAAGATGAGATGAGATGAGAAACATCTCTGACAGTTTCCATGACAACGATTCCTGGAGTAATATATATGATGCTGGGGTAATTCGCCGAGCTGCGAAAATGGTAATTCCAGAGTTGGCGTGGGACAGAAGAACAATTATTACGTCAACGAGTTTTCTGCACAAGGCAACCGATATCGGTAATGTCCGCCTCTCAGTGGAATACCTGGTGGAAACCAGATCGGTGGCAGTTAGAAACGTCACTCCTCCCTAGTGGAAATTGCAGCATTCTTTGTCTACGGGACATATCATCCAGACAAAGCGATAGAACAAACACGAAGCTGAATTGATTATTTGTCTCGTATTCCCTGGGTATATTTTGGGAAGAGAAATGAAAGCAGTAGAAAAATACAGGAAATTGTCTAGAATAAGAAGAATGAAAGAATCCGATAATCAGAACTGCCATGTTTAGATTTCAGATTTTACTTATAGTTTCGTCTTTTTTGTTTCAAACATTATTCATGCTCCTTACATTTTACGATCCTATACTACAAATTATTGGGACTTGTAAGTTCAAAGTACTAGATATGATTTTGCATCTTTGACCAAAATGCACAAAACAAGTCAAATGGGATTATGCTAGACAAGAGTGCCATGTGGGAAACAAAAGAACAGTGATCAAACACAGAACTGGAGTTGTCACTCGCTACACACTGACGATGGTACCGAGTAGAGAATCTGGGCACTTGTGGGCTGATAGTTAGATGTGCAATGAACATGATCTGTTAAATATCTGACTAACAAACATGGCGTATTGGCCCTTTTGGTCTATGTTCTTTCCAAGATACTTTAAATAGATATCATGTATTCACATTCAAGGCAAACAGAGCAGCTGAAGGCAGAGAAAATCCACGACTGATACATTGAAGAGTGGAGAAGATGTAGTGTTTCCAGACTTGTGCGCTCTTCAGAGGAATACACTATTTCCTGATTCAGGAAATAAAGCTTTACACACGATTACGTATTCATGTCATCTGCCGGCGATAAACAGAAACATCAAATTATTGTTTATTCGTCTATGTAATCTTGACCCGACTTTTCCATTGTTTAATATACGTACATTTCCGATTCCTACATTTATGTCTAGTATTGTGGTGGTATGGCGGTTACTGAGCCTGCTTGCCTAAACTATGTGGGTTCAATTCCCCATCAGAGGCAGGATTATTTTTCCGACCAGTATGGCTTTGGGGTCGACCCAGCAGATAGATAGATAGATCGATAGATAGATGGATGGCTAGATGGGTGGATAGATGGGTGGATAGATGAATGGATAGTTATGGAAGGATAGATGGATGGTTGGATGGATAGATGAATAGATGGATGGATAGATGAATGAATAGCTGGATGGACAGCTGGATGGATGGATATATGGACGAATAGCTGGATGGATGGATGGGTGGATAGATGGATGAATAGCTGGATGTGTAGCTAGATGAATAGATGGGTGGATACACTGGTGGATAGTTAGATTGATAGCTGGATGGATAGCTGGATGGATAGATGGATGAATGGATAGATATATCGATGGTTGGATAGACGGATGGATAGATTGGTGGATGGAAGGATAGATGTATGGATAGCTGGATTGCTAGATGGATAGTTGGATGGATGAATAGAGGATGGATAGATGGATAGGTAGCTAGATTGATAGTTGGATGGATAGCTGGATGGATAGATGAGTCGACCCAGCAGATAGATCGATAGCTAGATAGATGGCTAGATGAATGGCTTGATGGATAGATGGATGGAAGGATAAATAAATAGATTGATGCATAGACGGGTGGATAGCTGGATGAATATATTGGTGGATAGATGGATAGATGGATGGATGGATAGGTGGATGGGTAGATGGATAGATGGGTGGATAGATAAATGGATGGATGGATTGATGGATGGATGGATGGATGGATGGATGGATAGGTGGATAGATATGCGATAGATAGATGGATAGATGGATAGACTACAACGCTGGTAACTTTGACAAGAACACAAAGCAGACTTTACTAAAATTCCGAAGGATAAACAAAGCAATTTTCCCAATAAATATTCCAACCTCCAGAATCATATATTCATACAGGACGGTATCTTTGCCGGCAAAGAAAGAGTAGATAAATTTATGTATGATAAACCCAGTACAGCTGTCTGTATAAGATTTCTCATGAATGAATGATGAGTTAGATTGGAATCATCCGATAACCTTTGTTTAACATTCATCATCGGCCCTGGTGTATGTACTTTTGGAATGTCCCTGTGAACTTTATTTGCCATTCATCTTTCGTCTTGGACTTATGTGATTTCCGATCTTTTTTTATCGTTAGATTATTTTCTCTTTTGTAATCACGTAATCGTCAATATAACTTGATGCCCCGTGATATCTCGCTAGACGAGAAATATCTCATATTTCCATGTATTTTGCGGAACGCTGAATGCGATAAATGAGAAGAAATAATGCAGTAACAATAACAAAATATACGAGCATAAGGCATAGGTCAACAAGAAACATTTTGAACGTTTCTTTCCATAAACACCAGTATCAGTTCAAGAACCAATATTTCACTCGGGACATGTCTCCACGTGCGCCACCCCCTTCTTCAGTAGCCAACGAAGCGTTACCAAGTTTGAATAACGAAGACGCAAACAATAGAATGTGCGATTTATTGCCTGGCATATTTCGCTGCATCTCGTCAGGTTCGTACTGCAGAGATCACACGACATAAAGTAAAGTTTGTATCTGACGAGATGCAGCGAAATATGTCATGCAATAAATAGCGCAGTCAATTGTTTGTGTCTTCTTATTTAAATTCACTACGTGAACACATCGTTTCCAAGTTGGTGGTACCAGTGAGTGCCTGGTTAATCGTCGAAATGCATTCTTCTCTTACGAGTTGAGTGTCTTTATACCCTCTACTCACTTCCTGCGCGTGTATGGAGCTGAGAATCCTCAGTCTGATTTTTTTAATTTTTTTTGTTGTTGTTGCTTGTTTGTTTGTTTGTTTTTACGTTCGCTCGCGTTGAACTCAAACATACACCTGCTACTGTGTCTAGTGCATTGAACTAATTTTTGCGTGTGGACTAAGTTAAGCTAGTTGCATGTCCTTGACAGAACGTCACCCCAGCTTTTTTGGCTGTTTGTGATTTCTAGGCAAGTTTACGTTCAGTAGTTTGCAATTGCTTTCTGAACGAGCGACGCTCATACCAGTGTATGAAAACCTGCGCAAGATGGGATGCTTCAGAATCGCCTGCAGCCATGTTATATAACGCGTTATGGGGGATTGCGAATTACGTTCGTAACCCCATCACACCGACCGCGGTGTGGATTGTTTTCCCTACCAGTGTCCCTCGCCATCACAGGTACTTGTAATTTACGTCCCCAAGTCAAGGACAAGAAGTCAACATTTTAGTCCACATGTAGAGTTTAAACCCACTACCTCGACATCAGCACACCGGATGTTTAAGACTCTTAATGTTTATTTGTCCTCTCTTAAGGTACACTTGTTTTAGCTTTTTTCTGACGTGTCTTAGCACCTAATTTCTCTATCACAGTTTTCGTAGAAATTTAAATATACGTAACACTCCCTTTTGGGACGCGGTGGCATGATAATTGGCGCACTTCCTTACCAAGACATTTCTTCGTGTTCAATACTCAGCTATGGCTGGATTCCAGTTTCCAGTTTGCTAGTTTTAGGGATCGACATATAATATAACCATAACCTGGGTACTTAATTATTTTTTTTATTAGTTGCATGTTTTTACAGGACGTTGCTATCAATCCCCGCATTTAATGGCTGTCTGGGATTTACTAGGCAATGTTAGTTCGGTAGGTTGCAATTGCTTTCTGAACAGCCGAAGCCTCTTAACATTGAAATCGTTGATTCGAAATCACTAGCGGAATTATGGAAATGCGTGTCTCACTATCTCCAAAACCAAAGCGGGGGTTGTGAATCGAACTGTATTCATAATTCTCTGGGAATTGTCTGAAACTTAAAAGCAGTGTCAATGAACTGGATACCCCAACTCACTATGCAGATGGTCCTCCATAAGTGTATATCACAGACATACACGCAGACCGATTGATAGATGTACATACAAACAGACGGATAGACAGATGGGTAGGCATGCATATATAGCGACAAGCAGGCAGGTAGACGGACAGATATGTAAACAAAAAGATATTAAGATATACAACAATATAGATAAGAAATCGGTAGGTAGGTAGGTAGGTAGGTAGGTCGATGGCTGAATGGGCGGACTGGCGGCCAGGCGGACAGACAGACAGACAGACATACAGACAGACAGACAGACGGACCGACAGACAGACAGACGGACGGACGGACGGACGGACGGACGGACGAATGCATGGATGGAAATGTTCAGGGCGAGTGCATTTAATTCTCTTTCATCATCTCTGCTCCTTAACAAGAATATTATCCAGACCCATCCGTAAGTAATGTGCATTGTATTTCAGCCGTATGTGTTCCTTCCAGCCATCCATCTTTGAACGATAGATAACGGCTTTTGTCACCAGGCTAAGCCTCCATTACTATATAGCAGTGCCTTCACGTGATCCGCTTGCACATATCAGGCGATCGTTCCCTTCTTGCATGCATAATTTTCGGGACACTTATACATATTGGGAGCAGTGAGAGCGATGTGTCTAACACGCTTGCCTGCCGACCAGTTACGCATGTGTCGGAATTACTCTCCTCTATGAGGAGGTTTTCAAAAATGCATCTGGGCTTCTTGATAGACCCAGTTTAAATGAATGCAAGTAAATATTCTCAGAAGCAAAGTCAGTCTACGTGATACTGACTATATCAGCAATGGAGTGTCAAACATATGGGGCTAGCACCATATGTCTATACGACTCGAGTCGTATGAACGGGTCCGGGCTAGCACCATATGTCTATACAACTCCAGGCGTAAAAATAGTTCAGGCTAGCACCATACGTCTATACGACTCGAGTCGTATGAACGGATCGGGGCTAGCACCATATGTCTATACGACTCGAGTCGTATGAACGGATCGGGGCTAGCACCATATGTCTATACGACTCGAGTCGTATGAACGGATCCTTTACATTACTTTCGCCAGCTCTGTGGCGACGAGGTTAGGAATGCAATTCGTAATCCCGCATACCGCGTTCGAAATATAGCTGCGAGCGATGTGAAAGCAGACTAGACCGTTTTGCCTTGTGTTTCACACAATGGTATAAGCGCTGGTGGTTGAGAAAGCAATAGAACGCTACTGACCGTAAAACTTGCCCAGGAATCACTAACAACCAACAAATGCTGGAGTTTACTGCTGTGTCCTGTAAAGGATATGCTACTTTTTTTTTTTTTTACATTACTTTTATACATATTGCTGAAATTAAGGAATAATAAAAGACATTGACTACAAATTCGTCGCATACTTCACACAAGGTGTTTTCATGAGAAGTTGAAGCAATGTCGGTTTCGATTCGAAATGTACGTCCTATCTTTCGATACGCGTTTGTAACTGGCGTAGGCTACAGACGTTAATGTAGGTCCTGTCTTTCTGTACGTGTTTGTAACTGGCTTATGCTACAGACTTTAATGTATGACCTGTCTTTCGGTACGTGTTTGTAACAAACTTTGGCTACATACATTGATGTAGGTGATGGGGCCTACTCTGATAATGTCATGATCGCTGCCGGACAAGGGTCCCACGACTGGGTGCATTCAGGCCTGCAAAATGTGATGGCCCACTCACATCACAGAATCTTAGCACAATCCTGCTTTGAGATGGTTTGTTTAATGTTTTAAGCAAAAGAGACTTGCGAAACCACAAAGCTGATAATTGTTTGATAGTTGTTTTTTAATGTTTTAAGCTACAGAGATTTGTGAAACCACAAAGTTGATCATTGTTTGATAGTTTTTTTTTTTAATGTTTTAAGCTACAGTGATTTGTGAAACTACAACGATTACCATTGTCTGCTTCTTCTGTCCCGTTCTCAACTGCCGTGAAAATTGTCGGTTATCACAGCAATGTGTAATGATAAAGGTAGTTCCACTGGCAGGCCGCTGTGGTATGAAATGTTGTTATATCACTGAATAGTGATGTGGCTTGGGCAGTTACCTTCATTGCCTCAAATTGATCAATACTGACACACATAGACATAATCGCACGAATAAAGGCGTGAGTGAAAGACACTGGAGCTGAATAGGACACGCTCGGAGAAAACCTAGTAATAGTATAACTAGAAAATCCCTTCATTGGAACACACAAGGCAAAAGAATTAGAAGGTGATCTAATGACAAGATGCAGAAGGCAGCAATAAAATAGGATGGGTTAGCGTAGGCTGTTTGAGGGCTTTTGCTTCAATGGGGATTACATAACAGAATAAGAACATATATATTGAGTACTCAAACGGGGAAGTGGATAGAAGTAACTATTAGAGAACATGCTATATACAAGACACAGTGAAAGAATTGGCAGGTCCTGTTGGAGTCAAATCAAACAATGAAATTGAAATTGTCTTAATGTGGGAACACGTGTACTTTTGACGTTGAATTCTACTTGAAGCGTTACTCTTGTATCTTCTCTGCTCGGAAACAAGAATATTATCAAGATCCATCTCTAAGCATTATGCATTGTATTTGAGCTGAAAGTGTTCCTTCCAGCCATCCATCTTTGAACGATAGATAACGGCTTTTGTCACCAAGCTAAGCTGCCATTACTAGTTGTGCCTTCACGTGATCTGCTTGCAGATATCAGGCGATCGTTTCCCTTCTGGCATGCATAATGAATGGGGCACTTATACATATTGGGAGCAGCGACAGGGCTGTATCTACGAATACGTTTGCCTGCCGGTCCGGTGGCCATATGTCTGTATCCCCTTCCTCAAAGCGGCGATATTTTAAATTAATCTAATTAATCAAGTTAAAAAGTTGCTTGCATATCCTTTACAGGACGTAGCAGTCAGCTCCAGCATATTTTTGGCTGTTCGTGATTCCTGAGAAAGTTTACGTTCAGTAGTTTGCCATTGCTTTCTGAACGACCAGCACGCATACCATTTCATAAAAAACCAACGCATGGCGGTCTGCTGCCAAATATCCTGCAGCTGTGTTTCGAACACGATATGTGGGATTACGAACTGCGTTGGTAACTCCTTCGCCACGGAGCCGAAAACTCTCAGGTAGACGTAGCTTAAACTGTGTACCAGTAATTGTTCTGAGAAGTAAAGGCGCTGATGTGTTGTTGATCACATTACAGATCCAGTGTTAGTTGCTCTATGTAATATGGGTACAGCACCATATATCCATTATGCCTCATTTACTCTACATTTTATACATTATTCATGAATCTCTCATCTGAGCTCATCTTGTAGTTTGTGGTGTCGAGGTGAAGCATAAACAGCGGGAGAATGTCCGTTTATTGGCTTCAGATATGGTAATTTTCGTGGACTTTATTATCTCTATCCATCGATTACATGGCACGCCTCTTCTTCTGTTTCCATATGTCCGAATAGCATTGCTTATTGTTGTATACTGTTAGTTGGTAGCCTAGTTATATGGCTTTTAACTTGCTGTTTTCTAATGAAGCGATTCTTCTAAACCAACTCACCCAAAGTCGTCCTATCTTTTGTTATCTCTTGCAGCTCTTCCGTGTCCTCGTCATATTAATCATCTCTGTCTATAGTTCTCTTCTCCGTGTAATTTAAGTCTTCCTCTATTTCGTTTTCTCTGTGGAATCCAGTGAAAGGGTCTTCTACTTAAACTATTTTCGGGTTATCTCAGTGTGCGTACTTTACAGCGCCAGCGTCTACTCCTCATCTCCGTGAAATGATTATAAAAACAATAATGGCCCTCAGACTCTGATGTCCAAACTGTCTTATCCTCAGCTACCAGTGATGAACGCTGTTATTCCCACAAACCTTCTTTGGGATTGAACCTCCACAAACAGCCAGGAAGGGCAGCACAGGATGGCGAAATGAATACTAATTGCCATCGGGGAGGAGTCCACAATGAGTCAGAGATATTTTGACAGTGTTCGATTGAGGTTTAAAGCTCTTGATGATGTGACATGAACGAGTTGTGAAGCTATCTATGAAAGACAGGGACACTTTGTGGTAGACAGAAAATGAAGAGTGTAGAGAGATGCGTCAGTAGTCTGTAGAAGTGCTTCTTTAGCGGATACTCTGGAATGGTACAGAGGCGGAAACTTCGGCCAACGGACATCCATCTAATCATCTGCAAGATCAAAGCTCAGACAAATACACCAAAATATTGCTGCCATCTTATACCAATGCCAAATCATCCAGTTTCAACGGAGACACCCCAACAACTGTTGGTTCTACTGATACGCGACCTGTGTAACACAGAGTAGTGCAAATAAACACATCTATCGGAGACATTAACTAGCTTTAGAGTAAAACAACGGCACTCCGAATGTGTCAGGCCGAATGTGCCAGAACTCAAAATGTTTCTTACTGACAAGAAGAACCTGTATGCGGGAATATCGTTTGAATATCAATACAGGCACCAAACTCAAGAACACATTTATCAGATCTATCTCCTCTGCCAATAAAAGTACGCCAGTTATGCGGACATGAACCACGCTTGAAATTCAACTCTAGTTACAAAGTAGGATTTCGAAGGACATCCAATTTAATCCCGAAAGAATTGATGTCGTTTAAGGCTGAACACAATGCAACACGAAAGAATAAGGCATTTCGTGAGTCAACGTGTTCGAAGCAAAAGAACTCTGCTAGCTTTAAAAAAATGTTTATTTTGAATACATTCTGGGCGATATTTTGCTCTTTCGAGTATGTGTTGTGTAAGAGTGTTTTTAAAAGCAGTAACGTGACAGTGTTTATGTGGCATTTAATGTCGATTTTATCCCCTTATCCGTACACCTGTTTTATACAAAATGTCATATCGAAGCATCACGGCAATAGCAACAAACAGATTTACTTGAACTGTGTAAAATATCTCGAATTATCTATCGATTATGAAGCCTTTCTAGCATTCAGAAATAGTTACCTTCACAGTGTAAGCTGTTGTTCGCCTTTCCGATATAATGACTCTTGGCGCATCTTCCCATCTCCCTTCTGGCGATAATAACTATTTATAAATAAAATGCTGACAACCACAATGATGATTATCAGTGGCAAATAGCATTCTGGGGTTTCTTCTTCTCTGTTATAGTGCTTGGTAATGCTAGACGAAAGCCAGGGTAAGCCATTAACACGCAAGCAGCGAGAATACCTCTTTCTCTTTGTAAATGGCAACCCGCATAAAACAAAACAGAAAGACCAGAAGTTGGGGAAAAAGGAGTTTATTTGAACTGATTATAGAAAGATAAGCTAGATTACACATACAGATTCACAGCACTAGACTGGGACGTTATAATTACGACAATATAGAAGAAATCAATGGTGATGCAAATTTCCGAAAGCGGGACAAATCCATTTATAAACAAGGCCTATAACTCATCCATTCGTGTTTCGCAATGTTGTCAAACTGCATACAAATCTAACTGCAAGCAAAGGAAATGTTAGATCTAATACGCTTGGATTTAGGACAGACACACTTTAGATAATAGTCTAATTTGAAACAAGAGACGAGAACGGAAGAGAAATAGAAATGTTCCGAGAGTGGGAAGTAAGACTATGTAGATATAAATGCATCACAAATGATATTGTTGGAATCTAGAAGTTGTAAGATGTATAGCGGGAGTTAAAAGTTAGATACATATCCATTATCCAGAACGCAGCAGTCAACCCTAGCATTTTTGGGCCGTTCCTGATTCCTGGGCAAGTTTACGTTCAGTAGTTTGCCATTGCTTTCTGAACGACCGGCACCTATCCCATTTAATAAAAAACCAACGTAAGGCGGTCTGCTGCCAAATCGCTCACAGCTGTGTTTCGAATGCGGTATGCGGGATTATGAACTGTGTCCGTAACCACATCGCCACGAAGCCGGTATAGCGGAAGACTGAGTGTACATTAAGAAAGATCGCTGGATAATTTTATACTTAAACAACAATTACTTCTCAGTATAGTGATATAAACTCCGATCGTCCGATAGGCTTCCGATTCTCACGGTAAAAAAAAAAAAAACATCTCGGAGAAAGTTTCGGCCCTTTACCTTTCTGACACTCTAAGGAGCGGGTTTACCCTAGTCATGGTTCCCAGTTGTCTCTCTCCTGTCGCACACTATAGTCTGTTTACTTTTGTCTCCCCCAATACAAAATTCCATATCTCAGTAACCAACTGAGGGAAAATTATGAGATTTAGCATATAGCCTTATCATTATGTCCACCCAACAAAAAAATTTTCTTCTGGAGATTGTACAGCAGATTTCAATGTTTGTTAATATGCGGTATATAATTTACGGGTCAACGATTAAGTCCATAATTTTTAATGTATTACACCTTCACCCAGACACATCCGCGCTTTTTTAAATTATCTCGTGGTTCACGTTATGGGACCAACGGCGCGCAGTTAAATATGATTGTTCAGAGGTGTCGTCAATGTGAGTTCTTTCATGAAACGTGATTATATAAATAAATATATAAATTAATCTTACCATTGATATAATATTAATGTGTGAATATTGTTCAATTGGATTGAATGTGAAATTTTGTACACTTCAAAGCATCGCTATGAAGCTTGTATACATATTTTTGTCAAGAAGCTGATGGCAGGAAACTGTTTCATATTGTTACTGATCCCGAAAAATAGAACAGGGCATGTATTGGGTGTGAGTAAACTGTCATTTCGTTGATGGGTGCAAGAATCTGGAATGAAACCAACACGCGATAAGCAAACGGTAGGTAGAAAGGCAATTGTAGACAGCTTTGACAAGGATGTTATAAGGCGAGCTATTATAAAAATGATGGGTGCCAAAGAAACAGTGACTGCAAGAAAACTTAGGGATTGGTTGAGAAAGAACAATAACATAGAGCTATCCAAACCAACTTTGTGGAAATTTATAAGGACATTAGGCTTCACTTTTAGAAAGTACAAGGGAGTTAGAAATATCCTTTGCGAGCAACCGCATTTAGGAGCCATGAGAAGCAGATACCTACGTGAAATAAAAGAAATGTGCAAAGAAAATTATGACATAGCGTATTTGGATGAGACGTGGAACAATGCGCACCCACAAGTAAAAAGGAATGGCAATCAGTAGATGGAAAGATAAAGCGATATGTGCCCAGCAGTAAAGGACAGTGTTTGGTCATAGTCTATGCTGGTAGTACTCATGTTGGCTTACTACAGAATGCTGGACTCGTGTTCGTATCAAAACATACGGACAATAGGGATTATCATAATGAGATGAATGGTAATTTATTTAGAGATTGGCTCGAGAATACAGTACTTCCATCCCTTGAAAGACCGTCTTGTCTAATCATGACAATGCATCATTTAACAATGTGGTTGCCCAAGAAGACAAAATACCTGCGGCGTCGAGAACAAAAGAATTAATAAAGATATGGCTGAGAAAGGAAAATATACCATTTCCAGAAACATATTTCAAGCTACAGTTGTTGTCCCTTGTAAAACAGGCGTAAAAACAGCAAGAAATATCACATCGACAAGTTGATAGAAGAACATGGCCATAGGTACTTGAGACTTTCGCCGTACCATTCTCATTTAAACCCTATAGAACTTTTGTGGCAGCTGACAATACTACATTTAATTGTCTGACATCAAGATACTAACCCAGCCCGCGCTATTAAATATTTATAAAAGTTACTGGAAAGAATGTTAGGACCATGTTTTGAAAGAGGAAGAGGACTATTGGAGAAAGGATTGATTGAATTTTATGCAACCGAGAGCAATCATCAACCTACTGGAATCGTCCGACACAGATTAAGGTCTGGGCATATCGCAGACCTTAATCCACGTGCACACTTACTGGGATATTTTGCTCCAACTATTAAGACGAATTGCAGGCCCTAAACATTACAGCATCAGCACAATGTCAATGGCAACAGTTTATATTCCACAGTGATAAATTGTCAATTCCGCAAGCCCACAGCGGTGACAAACAACTGGTATTGAAAACAAAAAAACACTAAACGCATTGAATACCAACAATCAATCAATCAATCAAGTGCCATGCCGGAAAGCGTGGGCGGACATGACTCGTCATTTCACTCGATCACCAGAGTCGTGGATCAGCTAAGTGTTCCTGTATCATCCATGCCATGTGGCCAAGCCATCCAGGTATTTTCCTCTCGGTCTTCCTCTTGGTCTGTTCCCTTCGATCTTGTCAGTTGTCACTAAGTTCTCCAATCCATTTCTTCTCATAACATGTCCAAACAATTGTGACTGTCTACGTCTAATTTCGCTAATCAATTTACTAGTTTCATTTGTCTCCTGTAGTACTTGGCCATTGGTTTTTCTATCTGGTCATGGTATTCTTTGCATTTTCCTCAGAAACCACATTTCTGCAGCCATCAGATGTTTTTAAGCTTGACTGCACATTGTCCAAGTTTCACATCCATACAAAAGAACAGGCTCTATGTATCCCCTCAACACTCTTTTTCTCGTTCAATTGACATCTTTTTATGGTCAGAATGTTTTTCATCTTACTAAAGGCTACTTTCGCCATGGCAATTCTTGTTCTAATCCCTTCAATTCATCTCCCATCAGATGTTATGACTGTTCCGAGATAATTCGTATCGATTCAATTGTTGAAAAATATTCCTATTTACTTGTATATTACCTTGTGGTGTTGTAATATAATAAAACGTCCCTACCCTTTCCTAAGCATTGACTCCCTTAAAATAACAAACCCTTACAATTACTGGTTAAGTAACTTGCTTAGGTAGGAATAGAAAATAAAACAGCGGATTAGACTGACTGTGGCGAGCTAATTTATTTGGCTTTATTTCTTTTACGTACCTGGCCAACAGTCGTTGACTGATTGTAAGACAAAGGCCCAAGGTAGCCATTTTTAGTTCAAGCTAAGAAAGTAACCAGACGTGCGTTTCCCTGTGGGATTTCTTTCCCCGTGTGAGGAAAAGGGATTGATGCCTTTAAAAAATGATTCTCTTCAAGCTATGTAGTTATATCTTTTTATTAAGATGATTTTTTATTACATAGACCAGTATGTTTTAAATTTAAAAATAGTTTCAATTCTCTTAAACCAGGGTGGGATGTTTTTCCAAAGAAAACACATGTGGGCGCCACGCTGTAAATTTTTTCCCAGGGTTTTCCATTTCAAATTCGTATGTTAATATTTTTATAGGCATTATGAATTATCTAAAAATAGTGTTTTTAACCTATGAATAGTATGTGTACGGGGGAAAAAAAATTTTTTTCAAAACCCCAAGGGAAAAAGTTCCTTATTTTTTCAATGTGAAGTTTCTTTCATGAAACGTGATTATATAATAAATATATAAATTAATCTTACCATTGATATAATATTAATGTGTGAATATTGTTCAATTGGATTGAATGTGAAATTTTGTACACTTCAAAGCATCGCTATGAAGCTGTATACATATTTTTGTCAAGAAGCTGATGGCAGGAAACTGTTTCATATTGTTACTGATCCCGAAAAATAGAACAGGGCATGTATTGGGTGTGAGTAAACTGTCATTTCGTTGATGGTGCAAGAATCTGGAATGAAACCAACACGCGATAAGCAAACGGTAGGTAAAAGGCATTGTAGACAGGCTTTGACAAGGATGTTATAAGGCGAGCTATTATAAAAATGATGGTGCCAAAGACACAGTGACTGCAAGAAAACTTAGGGATTGGTTGAGAAAGAACAATAACATAGAGCTATCCAAACCAACTTTGTGGAAATTTATAAGGACATTAGGCTTCACTTTTAGAAAGTACAAGGGAGTTAGAAATATCCTTTGCGAGCAACCGCATTTAGGAGCCATGAGAAGCAGATACCTACGTGAAATAAAAAGAAATGTGCAAAGAAAATTATGACATAGCGTATTTGGATGAGACGTGGAACAATGCGCACCCACAAGTAAAAAGAATGGCAATCAGTAGATGGAAAGATAAAGCGATATGTGCCCAGCAGTAAAGGACAGTGTTTGGTCATAGTCTATGCTGGTAGTACTCATGTTGGCTTACTACAGAATGCTGGACTCGTGTTCGTATCAAAACATACGGACAATAGGGATTATCATAATGAGATGAATGGTAATTTATTTAGAGATTGGCTCGAGAATACAGTACTTCCATCCCTTGAAAGACCGTCTTGTCTAATCATTTAACAATGTGGTTGCCCAAGAAGACAAAATACCTACGGCGTCGAGAACAAAAGAATCAATAAAGATATGGCTGAGAAAGGAAAATATACCATTTCCAGAAACATATTTCAAGCTACAGTTGTTGTCCCTTGTAAAACAGGCGTAAAAAAAGCAAGAAATATCACATCGACAAGTTGATAGAAGAACATGGCCATAGGTGCTTGAGACTTCCGCCGTACCATTCTCATTTAAACCCTATAGAACTTTTGTGGCAGCTGACAATATTACATTTAATTGTCTGACATCAAGATACTAACCCAGTCCGCGCTATTAAATATTTATAAAAGTTACTGGAAAGAATGTTAGGACCATGTTTTAAAAGAGGAAGAGGACTATTGGAGAAAGGATTGATTGAATTTTATGCAACCGAGAGCAATCATCAACCTACTGGAATCGTCCGACACAGATTAAGGTCTGGGCATATCGCAGACCTTAATCCACGTGCACATTTACTGGGATATTTGCTCCAACTATTAAGACGAATTGCAGGCCCTAAACATTACAGCATCAGCACAATGTCAATGGCAACAGTTTATATTCCACAGTGATAAATTGTCAATTCCGCAAGCCCACAGCGGTGACAAACAACTGGTATTGAAAACAAAAAAAAACACTAAACGCATTGAATCCCAACAATCAATTCAATCAATCAAGTGCCATGCCGGAAAGCGTGGGCGGTACATGACTCGCCATTTCACTCGATCACCAGAAGTCGTGGATCAGCTAAGTGTTCCTGTATCATCCATGCCATGTGGCCAAGCCATCCAGGTATTTTCCTCTCGGTCTTCCTCTTGGTCTGTTCCCTTCGATCTTGTCAGTTGTCACTAAGTTCTCCAATCCATTTCTTCTCATAACAGTCCAAACAATTGTGACTGTCTACTGTCTAATTTCGCTAATCAATTTACGAGTTTCATTTGTCTCCTGTAGTACTTGGCCATTGGTTTTTCTATCTGGTCATGGTATTCTTTGCATTTTCCTCAGAAACCACATTTCTGCAGCCATCAGATGTTTTTAAGCTTGACTGCACATTGTCCAAGTTTCACATCCATACAAAAGAACAGGCTCTTATGTATCCCCTCAACACTCTTTTTCCTCGTTTCAATTGACATCTTTTTATTGGTCAGAATGTTTTTCATCTTACTAAAGGCTACTTTCGCCATGGCGATTCTTGTTCTAATCTCTTCAATTCATCTCCCATCAGATGTTATGACTGTTCCGAGATAATTGTATCGATTCACTTGTTGAAAAATATTCCTATTTACTTGTATATTACCTTGTGGTGCTTGTAATATAATAAAAACGTCCCTACCCTTTCCTAAGCATTGACTCCCTTAAAAATAAACAAACCCTTACAATTACTGGTTAAGTAACTTGCTTAGGTAGGAATAGAAAATAAAACAGCGATAGACTGACTGTGGCGAGCTAAATTTATTTGGCTTTATTTCTTTTACGTACCTGGCCAACAGTCGTTGACTGATTGTAAGACAAAGGCCCAGTGTAGCCATTTTTAGTTCAAGCTAAGAAAGTAACCAGACGTGCGTTCCCGTGTGGGATTTCTTTCCCCGTGTGAGGAAAAGGTATTGATGCCTTTAAAAACATGATTCTCTTCAAGCTATTGGTATGTTATATCTATATTATTAAGATGGAATTTATGTATTACATAGACCAGTATGTTAATAATTAAGAATAAGTTACAGATTCTCTTAAACCAGGCTGGATGATGTTTACCAAAGAAACACATGTGGGCGCCACGCTGTAAATTTTCCTAGGGCTTACCATTTCAAATTCGTATGTTAATATCTTTTATAGGCATTATGAACTTATCTAACAAATAGTGTTTATAACCTATGAATAGTATGTGTACTGTAGTACACAGAGAATTATTTAAAAATCTTTTAATGTCGACAAA